>OY728166.1:1237983154-1238583154 GCA_963277665.1 Viscum album
GAAATATATATGACCAGGAGTTTTTATCCTAGAGGGATAAAATATATGTTTGGGACCCTCCACTAGACTAGACCTTAGATGAGGATGGTATTTTTAGGTTCAAAACCATTTCCTATTTCCCACAGATATGCATTAAGAGCATGTAGTTCACCCACCCATCTTGCTACCCAAACAGTGCTCAGGGATGGTCTTCCATTAGGCCTTTGGAAAGTCTACCCATATGCATAAGGTTACCAATTATTAGTGAGATTGTAAATATGTGATATTGGGGAGACTATAATGTCTAGTAATGATAATAGTAGTTGTCTATATAAATTTTCCACCATAAAAGAAGGACCACAAGACGATGAGACCAATAACCCACTGTGGCATAAGAAATATAATATAATAGTTAATGAAATAATAATCAACAATAATAAATATATATAATACCCCAACATACCACTTATATAAACATGCATCCAAGTGACGTTATACATGTCAAATAATTGAAAGGTTCACCAGTGAATGACCACTAGTACATGCATATAATCTTTCTGATAAAAAATGAAAGACCCAAAATATAAACTCCAATTGATGTAGGAACATTATTGGCACCCTTCCATCCATCCCATAAAAAAATGGTATTAAATGATCCCTATGTTCCATCTCCTGATCTAGGTCCCTTACGTGATCACAAAAGTATAAAGTGTACATGCATCCTGAAGGGCCTGTGTAGGGCGTGAGAATAATCTCAGAAGGCCACCACCAAAATGTTCCTAACATTCATATGTGATAAATTATGTGAATAATAAAAATAAATAAAACAACATACAGATTCATAAATAACCTTCTTCCCTTGTGCTTAGTAGCCCCAAGGAGGTAGTTACATGATTCATCCATTACCGATATATCTATAGTAGAGAGGATCCTTTACAAAAATCCCTGGGAATCCCCCAATGAAAGTCATCCTAGGAGAACCTTTGTGTTCCTCCTCTAATATAGTCACCCAAAACCTCGCTCCAACTAATACCTCATGTACAAAATAATAACTGATGTCCTTAAGGTATTTCTAGATGATTACCTAGTCCCATAGACCTTGGCTCAAAAGAATCCCCATTGACTTAAAGCACGACGTTCAAGACACAACAATATCTATCCTCCAAATAATAAAATTGGCAATTGACTCAATAGCCAATGTCTCATGGAACATCAATATCGGTCCTAACAAATAATCCCATCCTAAAAACCTCAATTTATTGTAAGCCACATCCCCCAAATGACATTCTCAACACCATAAACTAATGGATCCTCACTATCCCTGTTGATTTTTCTAGAATGCAGCTCCAACCAAACTGGTGATCAACACCACCCTAAGACACATCTAATGAAGGCCTCTACTCACACGAGTGGTCAAAACAACTTCATCATATGAGTCAAGTATGTGTTAAAATTACTCTAATGGCACATTGGCCAATCACGGTGAGTGGTAGTAACCAACCAAGTCCCTATGAAACTTTATCCTAGAACCTCATTCCCCTACAACTATTTCACTCCATCTAATGGTCATCACCATCCAAATCACCAGGGACATGCCCAAAACCTAACAACCCTGTCACCTTAATGCAAATACCTTATCCCCCAACCAGTGATAAAATCGCACAAATTATCCAGAATAAGCCCAAACTGATGTCAAATGTTTCCTCAAGCTAGATGTTCATCACCATCTAAATCCTCAGGCCATGACCATCACATTCCCATGGAACCATCACAAGAAATATTTATAAATAAAATTAATATAAAAATAAATACACCCTAGCTTAATATTCTCAAGTTATAATACCACTCATAAGGCTTAAACCACTTGTAGTCAGGTGGAAGGATGCCTATAAGAGTATACCAGGTGAATTTAATTAATTAAAATACAATCATTTGAGTTATAGGGTCTCTCTTATACAACTTAAATAAATTATAAAGAACTCAACCCCAAAACACAAGTGAAATCAAAAATAAATCTTGGAACCACCTACCTCATGTTGGTAGATGTCCAGTTATCCAATATCGACTTCTAACTTGATACAGTTTGTAAGAAATCAATGTTTTAGATGAAAAACCTATAGATAGTGTAAATATTATCACTTGAAATTAGTTGTTTATAAGGAAATAGAAATAGATAAAAGAATAAAATGGATCAAATATCATACATATGTGGTTCCAACAAGACTGAAAAATTAGAATATTAGAGTTCAGATGAAGGCTATGGCTCAAAACATAGAGGAGGAGGTGGAAGCTCCCATGATACCCAGAGAAAAAGCCTATACGTGGGAGGAAAGAAGAGGTGGGGTCATATTAAGATAAACAGGGGTAAAATTTTAATTTTAAAATTTTAAAAGGGTGTGTGGTTACCTCATGTTTCAAAAATTGTACGCAAAACCTGTGAAAACCATGTGGTATCCACTTTATTAGAACCACACCTTGCACAGTCAGGGAACATGGTTTCCCAAACCAAGTGAAGACCATGAAAATACCATATAATAAATTTGTAGAGATTCTTCATGGATATGCACACATACCCACTTGATTGGAAAATTTGTGTCCAATTATTTAGTTAGGCTATACAGTTTTCCTTGGGAGTTGCATGGTTTGTCTAAATAGTGCACCCCAGTCTGTACACCCAAAAAAGTCAAGTGTTTGGCCTATGATTCACCCAAAACCCAACCAAAACCTCTAAGAACATGCTAGGTGTTGAAAATAATCTAAATTTAATGACATCGGTCAAAGAAAATCTCAAAATTATGTTCCAAAAATCAATAAAAGAGTTGGGCCACTCACCCAACTCGAATAATTCAAACGAGTTGGGGATTTCGAACTACTCTAAAAACCTGGGATATTATAATCTACCCAACTTAACATAGATAATCCTTACTCTATATAAAATTATATGAAGATTATACTAAACATACCCATATATTTAAAATTAACATGTCTTACTCCTGTCTCAAAGTCATAGGTAAAATCTATAAAGGAGCTCCCCACCTTAGGAGTTGCCTACCCTAGTTACTTGCTGACCCAAATCTCAAATAAACAAATGGTCCATGAATATCTTAAAAATCAGAAGTCCTCCTGCAGTGAATCACCACTCCTACACCTCATCAGGTTATTAAATCATTCTCTTTTCATACCTAACACCCATCAAGTACCAGATATCATCAGATTCCTGTCTCATTCCCATCTCGCACATGGCACCTATGAGGTCCTACATCTCAATAAATACCAAAATTTAGTTCTAGTTCCATGAACATCACATAGATCCTAAATCACACCAATTTCAAGATGCAAACACACCTCAATTTATTCTGAATCACATCAATTCTTATATGCTTAAACAACTAATTAGAACCCACATTGCATCGATGCCCATAATAAATATTGGTTCCGGGCATGTCACACACACACACATATATATATATATAACACATCTGATCTGATGCTAACCTACTAAAAAACATATACATAGTCCAAAAATTTATTCTCTCCACCTTATGCATCCAGAAACTAACATTAAATAAAAAAGGTCATGCCATAAATAAAACACCCATTCATGTCCATAGCATACCTCTAATTGCTGTCGGATCCCTGGACTACTTTGCACATGGAATCTCCATGGAGTTCACCTAGACTAAAGGCTGAATAGATAAGGCTTGGCCTCACTATGAAGATACACTAGAAATCAACCACTTACCCCACTTATGGGTCCCACATTCTTTGCCACGACCTCCACATGCAGTGAATCTTGACGACCAGCTCCTGGTACCACACTCGGTCTGACCTCAGATGCCTGAGTCTACCCCGATCCATAGCTGTTGGCTATCTGAGAAGGCATTATGTAGAACCTCTTATGATTCCCAACCTAACCACATGATCATCACTCCTTCGATTCATGATCACACTGCATCCATTCAGGTATCGATCACCTGAACTAGATGCACTACATTGAAGACCCACTCCTCGATGGTCTTCCTAAATATCTAGCTTGAATGCACTATTGAGACTCATCTTAAACATTATTTATGTTATCTAAATCATCATCATTATAATCACCTTAATCCATCCCCATCTAGAATATGACAGGCCTATCAGATCCCCCCTACTATTAGTGCTTGATTCATTTCTTTCGAGAATGAGGCAAACCTAAAGATGCTTACCTGAACCTGAATTTTGTGTCATAAACCATCCTTAAAATGAATCGGGATCATTATGATTCATCCCACTATACCAGGTTTGAAACTAGACAAGTCAATGAATTTATTTTAGTAGTCTATGACAGACATGTCACTGTGTTGTAGGCTCAAGAACAGCTGAGCTCTTTCTACCCTCAATGGATTCAAGAATAAGTGCTTTAAGATCCTAAACTCAAAATCATTTTAGTCCAGTCCATTATATCTGATTTCTCACACTTGCACATCTTAATAACAATTTTCGGGTCCTCTGAGCATATATATAACCAACTTCACTCTCTGGACTAGGAGTGTCTCAAGCTACTTAAAGATGGAATGCACTTCCTCGATCCAGTTCTATACTGCTTGTGGGCCACCCTCACCCTAAAATAGTATTGGATGCTATGACTAGAAATCTCAAGTTAGATATTACATGGAAGGATCATCTCTCTGAGATCCCCTATTGATTCCCCTAATGATACATACTAGAATTTATCTAAGCTACTTGTCAAGACATATCCCAAAATCTATCAAATCATATAGCTTACCCACCCATACTATAGCCTTTACTAGAGCTGGTACCTACATTTCATGGTCTTTTTAACCATCCCGGTCCTCATCCTAACCCTTAGGCCCCTCAACCTATGTATACTCTTATGGATGTAAATCTCCACCTCTCTAACTCTCCATAAGAAGCCACCTAGGTGGTAAACCACTAAATACCAATAAAATGGTAAAATTTACATTATATATATATATATATATATCAGATATAGGGATAGTAGTAATATGAATCACAATCTCACTAACCTTATCCTCCCCCATCGCAACCATGAGTCACTACATCCGACCTCTTATCCCCTTACCCACCCATATCAGATCCATGTATCACATATAAATCTAGCCCCATGTGCCCTCACCTACCCACATCAGATTCATGAATCACATATCAATATGTGGTAGCTGAGTAAGATTCCCCCAAAGAAGGATGTCAAGGAAATAACTGTTTAGCTTAATTTTTTTACATTTTAAGCATCTCACCACTATCATCATCCCCTCCTGATCCTATCAGAGAAGGCCTCCACACGTACATAAACAAACAGAAAAAGAAACACACACACACAGATATATATATATATATATATATATCACATAAAAAATCACATATTGATATCATTTGAACCACATTGTTGGGTTGGATGAGTATAATTCTACCAAAGAAGGCTAAGTAGGAAAATAGTATTCAACTTCCTTTGTTGACACTTTAAACAAACCAACCCCTCGTAGTGAAATCCATGTTTCTAATGATGATAAAAAACAATTTATCTCATGCAAACATGTATATATAAACCAATTCCTATGTGCCTATCATGAAAGCATAAAAAAACCTCCCTTGATATATCAGGATTATGGTTCAAATATCTCTTACCTTAATATACCAGGACAAGGGTCACATATCATAATAGATAATAATAACATCCAAGTACCCCACTAATGGTGGAAATTGTATCAACTATAAAAATATCAGAGCATTGCATCAATTTCCCACCCTTGGAAACTTGGTCTTTCCCCCGTGCATGGGGTTGCAAGCACCCAAAGATGAGCTCTGTAACCAGTTCTAACAACAATCTAGTCTCTGGTCTACCATATCCAAAATAGTAAGACAATATTAAAATAAAACCATTTGATATCATTATTATCCTACTTAACACTACTACTAATTCCTAATCATAAACTGCTCTGATACCACTTTGTACCACCTAGACCTGTATTGTCACCCAAACAGTGCTTAGGACCAGTGTTCCACTGGGCCTTAGGCACGCCTCCCCATTAGAAAAAGTATCCTGACTATTAGAGAGGGTTTGAAGAGGTGATATTGGGGATACTATACCATTTGGTGATGATAATAGTAATGGTCTATATAAAAAATCAGTAGAAAAGAAAGACAATAAGAAAATAGGACTAGTAACCTATCACAACAGAAGAAATACCCTGTTATAACAGAAGAAATAATATATATTAGAAATAAATAAACAAAATATCCAAACATACCACTTGTAGAAACATGATACCAATTCAGTTCATAAATGTATATAATAAAAAAGGGTCTCCCATGGATGAACAATAGTATATACATATGAGCATTCTAATAAAAAAAGAAGGACACAAAATATAAACTCTAACTAATGCAAGAACATCCAAGTTCCCCTTCCATCCATCCCATTAAAAAGGCCTGACATGATCCCTATGGTGAAACTTCTGAGCTTAGACCCTTACTTAATCACAAGAGCATAAATTTTACACACATCCTGAAGACACCGTGTAGTGTGTGAGAATAATCTCAATAAGACATCACTAGAATGTACCTAACTTTTGATTTTTGATTAATAGGTATATACTAAAAATAAATAAACAGTGCATACACATCACTTAAATAACATGCTTACCTTCTGCTCAACAACTATAAGGAGGTAGTTACATAATTCATTCATTTTCGGTATAATGGAAGTAGAGAGGATCCTTAGCATAAATCCCAAGGCACCCCATGAGAAAAATCATCCCAGGTATACCTTCAGGTTCCACATCTAATAGATTTACCCAAAACCTCATTCCAACAAACACCTCATGTCTAAAACAATAATTGATGTTATGAAGGCATGCCTAGATGAGGACCTAGACCCATATACCTCAGCTCAAAAGAATCCTCATTGGCTCAATGCATGAGTTCCATGGCATAGTGATATATGTCCTCTAAATAATAACATTTTCAGCTCAAAAACTGACATATAGGATAATGAAGATATTAATCCTCCCAAACAATCTCGTGCTGACATCCTCAATATATAGTGAGCCTCGGCCCCCAGACGACGGTCTCAACACTATCAACTGATGGATCTTCACCATCCCTACAAATTTATATATAAAGAACCCCCAACCAAACTGGTGATCAGAATAACCCAAATATGCATCTAATGGAGGTCTCTACACACATGTGTGGTCAACATCAGCTCATAATCTGATTCCTATCTTTCTGTATATGAATCCAATGGAACGTTGTCCAGTCGCAGTGAGCAGAACTCAGTAACCAAGTATCTAAGCCACATCATCCTGGTACCTCATGCCCCTATGACTGTGTATCTCAATTTGATGGTCAATAACATTCAAATCACCTAGGCCATACTCACAACCTGATGACCTCATCACGTCAATATGATTAGAATTCCACCCAACTGGTGATCAAAATCACTTGAAGTATCCGGGCCAAGCCTAACCTGATGACCAACATCACCTCAACCCTGATGGTCATCATTATCTCAATCCTCAAGCCAAAACCATCATGTTCACATAAAAACATCACAATCAATATATATAATTAAATTCATTTTAATAAATAAAAACACCTCAACATAATTTGTCCGTGGTTTGAAGCCTATTACCAGGCTTTAACTTCTTGTAGTCTGGTGGAAAAATGTTTATAGGCATTCGCAAGGTCAATTTAATTAATTAAAAGACAAGAATTTAATTGTAGGGTCACTCTTAGACAACCCATTGGAACAATCAATAACACAGCCCCAAAACATTAGTGAAATCAAAGAGAAATATAGGAACCACCTAGCTTGTGTTGGTATACATATGCTCATATGGTATCATCCTCTAACTTGAGCTGGTTCAAAAGAAATCATAATTTTAGATGAACAACCTGAAAATAGGTAATGTAGGCTCACATGGATTTAGAACTCAAAAAAGTGAGAGAAAAATATAAATGAATAAAGTGGATCTAAGACCTTATTAATGCATTTCTAATAACTCCAAAAGAGAGAATATTCGAGCTTAGATGAAGGCCGTGGAACCAATCACAAAGGAGGAGGAGGAAGCTCCCACAATTCATCGAGGGGAAGCCCATGTATGGGAGGAAAGAAGAGGTGAGAACCTCTTTAGATAAACAAGTGGAAAATGGTCATTTTTTCTTTTTTTTAAAGTCCACATGGTTACTACATGGTTTGGAAAACTGTGTGGTACGCACAGTTTAGGCACCATGCCCCACATGACCAAGGTGAAAATTTTTCCAAACCATGCTTATAATATGTGAACCCCCTCTGTTAAAAGTTGCAGAAATTTCACAAGTATGTGGACCTCTACCCATACAGTTTTACAATCATGTCCATTGTAGTAGTTAGGATACACATTTATCCCTAGGAGATTCATGTTTTATCTAAATCATATGCTCGAGTTTGCACACTCCTAAATGTTGGGTGTTCTGACTCTGATGCATTCAAAAATCAACCAAAAACATGAGTAACATTCCATGTATTAAAAATCATTTAAAATAAATTCCTTGGTTCATAAATCTCATAATTATGTTTATAAAATCAAGAAAAGAGTTGGACCACTCCCGAAACTCCAAACATTCAAAATGGTTGAGGATTTCAACCCATTCCAAAAACATTGCATGTTATGAAGCTGAATCATGAGTCTCATATATCAAATTGTAAATTTACATTGGCTTGATGAAGATTCACTAATACAATAAAAAAAATATTTGTTTTAAAGAATGAATAATAAAGTCATGAGTTTTTTACATGATTCTGAACCTACTACTAGGTGAATGCTGGGAATTAGTGACCCACTATCCCTTTGTATCCATTATAAATTTATGATATTAAATATGGTGATTTTAACATGGATATTATTCTAGGGTTATCATGGATTACCTAGGGTTGACATGTGGTTTGGGTGTGGTGGATCGGCTGACCAAGGTAATTCACTTTTTTTCTAATTAGAAAGACTTTATCAGTGGATGAGTTCATAAGGTTCTATTTCCGGGATATGGTGTGCTTACTTGGGTTCCCTATAACTATATTTTCATATTTATATTCTCATTTCATATCACTCTTCTCACAGGAATTATAGAAAATGTTAGGAACATGTGTGTATTTTGGAACTACCTATCATCTATAGAGTGACAAAAAATCTGAGATGACTATAAATTTTTTTGAGGACATATTGAGAGGGTGTGTCCTAGATTTTGGTGGATCATGGTAGAACCAATTAAAATTTATGTAATTTTACTATAAAATAATTTATTAGACTTATATATGAATGGAACCATATGAGGCTTTTATATGGTGGACTGTTTTGCTCGCCTTTCTATTGGATGGAAGTTGGGGAGTCAGTGTTCACCAAGACCAGTCTCAGGTAGGAGACATCATATCATGTATAGTTGATCTAGAAGAGTTTGGATACCACTCAGAGTAGATAGAGATCTTTAGTGGACCCCTATGTTGACCTCTTCAGCATTATGTTGGTGACTAGGTCTTCTTGTTTGTGTCATCGATCCTAGAGTATCATTGGATTCAGAGTTAGGGGAAGTTGGCATTGAGATTTGTGGGGCCATTTGAGAGAGTAGAGAGGATCAGTATGGCGGTGTACTAGTTGAATATTCTATATAAATTCAGTTCTCTAAATGATCTTTTTCACATATCAAATTTTAGATGACACCATTATGATCCATCTCATCAGATTGAAACCAACGATATTGTTCTTGAGGCTAATGTATCCTTTAAGGAGTGGCCATTTTTGAATAGTGCATCAAAGTGAAAAGGATCTTCATGTTGAGATAGTTACATTTGTATGGGTAAAGAAGTATCATGGTTGTAACCAAGAGTATACCTGGGATTAGGAATCAAACACGAGGACTTAGTAGTAAGAATTATTCACTAATGTGGCACAATGACAATCTTGAAATCAAATTGACGATGAACTGTTATAAGGTGGGGAGGTTTTAAAACCCTAAAAAATATTCATAGATATAAACCAATTTAAAATATACTATTATTCATGATATTTTATTATTTATAATGTTTTGGAGGTTTTAAAATTTATTGTGAAGGACTGTAGGATTATTCATGGTGAGAACCATGATTCTTGACATGGTTCGGTGGGTGAAACCAAGAATCGTGACATAGTTCAGGGGCTGATGTTTGTGGTGAATCAAGTAATGGCCTCTCATTGGGTGTTGTGGTTGTGTGGACGTCTCCAAGTAATGATGTAGGAGTAGGAGAAGGATCGTTAGGCTTAAACACGATGATATTTTTAATGGAATTTAACCTTTAAGACAATTCTCGATGATGATATGTACTTAATGGGGGAGTTTGTAATGCCCTCAAGGTTTCAGAGATGTGTTAGGGATTATTTGTTGTTTATATATGTCTAATATTTTCATATTTTTTAGATGGTGGTGTTCGGGTAGTTCAGAAGAATGTTTGAGAGGTTTGAGGATGGACCTAATTTTATTTCGAGGATGTTGGTAATCCTCGTGGTGTGAGATAGTGTGTCATGCTGTGAAAAACTATTCTAACTTACGATGTAGTGCTGGCCTAAATTTTTACAATGTGAATGCACAATTCACATTATAAATTGTACCTAGGTGTTTTTTATGTGTTTTAAAATTGGGGATTCACCTGTTAAATCCCTATTTTATTCCACTTAGACTCCCCTATCCTATTTGATGAATTTTGGATACTAAGTTCTCTACGAATGCATTTTATAAATGAATGAAGTTTCATTAATTATGATTGTTTAATCATGGTAAGTAAATGATTCATTAAGATGTAGATGTATTTTTTCTATATTTATTGTTCTAATATTTACATATCCCTGAGATAGTGTCGATGGAATATAATTTAGGGATCTTAGCTAATTATATTCATTTTAGTCAATCTTTCTTATCATTTCCGATTCATTACAATTAAGGTTGGTGGTTTTAAATCCTTTACCAAAAATTATCATCATTTTAAATTGTGTGTATGATGTTTGGTCATGTTCGTATGTCATGAACATGACCTTAACATTATAAATTATGATTGTGTTTTTTAATTAATGAAATTCAATCTCTCTATGGGTTATAAATAACTTGTTGGGAAGAAAACATAAACTTTATCCACCCTTGGGGTGTTTGTAACCTTGACTGTAATTGGGAGTAAATTAGAAAGGATGACCATTGGAGTGTCAAGAAATAATTGATTATACTATGAATAAATAGTTAGGTATGTATATAACATACATTAGGATTTAGGATTAATGTTGAATATGTGATATCTTTTGACCATAAACAAATGGAATGATTAATTATTTTATCACTAGAACTATTACTACATATTTAGATCTCCATGGACTTAATCTATGGGGTTAGGATGACTATATATTTGGGCTTCCATGGGTCAGATTTTGGATAACTAGTAATTTGGGATGTTGGGGTTTATATCCAAGATGATCACTGATTTAGGATTACAGGGTTTAGAGTCAAGATTACAGCTGATTTGGGATGCCAAGGGTTGGATTCAAGATGATTACTTATTTAGGAAACAATGTGTTGGATCTAATATGTCTACTGCTTTAGGCTTCCATGGGATTGGATTTGGTTTGACTACTTATTTGGGATACCTTGGATTCTTTCCTTGAAGCTGGAATGACTATTGATTTTGGGTACCTTTTATAATTTTTTTAGAACCAGTTTTGACTCTATGGATACTATGTACGAGGACATCTATCTTGGACCAAAGTAAGAATGGTTAACCTTGGGTGTAACTTTGGAACCTGAAGGTTGAAAACGGTTATTTTTTTATTATTCTATAATTTTTATGTGAAAATCAACATATAATTATTTACATAGAATGGATATGATTTAGACATAGTTAGTGGTGGACTACTAAGTCATACTCACCCCTACTCAAGTTTTTAGTTGAAACCCAAGAAAAAATAATGTTTATAAGACCATACAGGGGAAAGAATCCTATGAATGATGTGATAATAAGATAACTAGTCTATATCATGGGTGTTCATGATCTTTTCATAGGAGTCTTGTGGTCTATTTTTTGTTGTTTTATGATTTTTCATGGATATGGTCCATTGCTGTTTTGAATATTTTACATTCATATTGTTCATTTTGTTATACTAGGGATTATGTCTATTTATTTGTATTTTCTTGTTTTTTTACTCCTTATTATGAATTATTATATGATTGATTTTATTTCCATTATTATTTTACTATGATATGTTGGTATAGTCTCCTCACTATACCATCATAGTACTAGATTTCTAGTTGACATGATCTAGTGTATGGGGAGGAGCTTCTAAGGTCTAGTGACACTCTGGTCTGGCACTACCTAGTGGCTCATGAACTGGGGGATGTCAAAGAATCCGTTTCCAATTATAGTACATTTTCTATACCTAATTCCAATCCTTATTAACTTTTTATCATAGATATTATATTAGAATAACCATAATTAATTTATCAATTTCATATTCTTTTGTAACTCACATTTATTTTAGTGATCTAATTTTATTTTATTCAATGGAGATAATTGTGCTATTAAATTAGTGATTTTTTACACTTTCATCGTATCAAAATACTTTTTTGTTAGGTTATTAACTAATGGGTCTCACATAAAATAAAACATGGATTGATTTTCATTATCCATTCATCTAAGGTCATTATCTTCCCATTTATTCTTTACATGTGTGATAATGATTAGTGAAATTTTAATCTTTAAGTGATTCAAATGACCACCTTTGACTCATTTTTAATTCTATTGGGTAAATAAATATTTTAAAATATTCATATATTATATATTTATATCAAAGGATAACTATAGATTTTTATTACACAATATATTTTTTGGTTCCCTTACCAGTTTGGTCTTTAAATGGATGCTCATTATTCCATTGTTGGTTACTACATACCCATGAAATGGGACATGTTGCAACTAAAATACACATTTCTTAAATTTTACATATAATTTATTTTAAATTAATATTTTAAAGAGAATTTTAAAATTATTATCATGTTTTTTTATAATATTAAGAATACACAAGTATGTCATCAATTAATGAAACAATAATTTTATCCATGTATTCTATGAAGACTATATTTATTAAGTCTATAAAAATAACATATTTTTATTAAAAAATATGACATGACTAAAAAAATATAGTTTTGATAACTCATATGAAAATTTCCAAACACTCATAAAAAATTCGTTAAAGAATAAGGGAGGTATCAAATTGATTTTTGAAGAAAATACTATCGACAACATGTGTTGTAGTAGATATTGTTACAATATTGTAGAAGGTAATGTTATAGCACTATAATTGATATTGTTTTTGGTACTATAGTAAGTATTATTATAGGTGTTGTAGAAGATACTATAACCAGTATTGTTTTAGTATGTGAACTGGAGATATTGTAGAAAACTATATAGGTTATGTGAATATTTTTTATAGAGAAGTGAATGGGTATGGTTGGATATCAGAAAACTCATACAAAGATCATATTAACACATATAAACACAAACACAGACACAAACACACACACATATATTTCAAACACATACTAGAATGTCCATTCTATGGTGAACCCACACATATCCTCTCCAAGGTTATTATTGTAAGTATCTTAATGCAAAATTGTGACTCCTAGAAAGAAATGTATAATTCCAAAATTCATTAGAAAATGATTGAATCTTAGAAATATTCACAAGTATTTATCATCAAATATTATGTGATGTTGGTTATAAAATTTAATGAAAAATTGATATAGATATAGAGACATGTTATTATATGAATTAGAAGAGAACCCCCATGATATATCACTTCATGACATATATGATTTAGTCATACACAACCATAGATGGGTTAAAATATTAACCCCATTGAATCAATCAAACATGTATGGATGACTAAATATTTATACTCCAAGTCCCCTTGAAAATAATCTATCCCAAAATGAAATCCTTAGTTGAACCATAATAAAGTAAATTTACTTTATATAATTAAAGGGTAAGCAATAAAAATCATGTTAAATGATCTTTCTAAGATAATGTGGGATCTTTCCAGTGAACCCTCTACCATTGGAGGAACATTAGTAGACCTGATCTTAAACATACACTATTGAGGCCTCTTGGTCAATCTATAAATATAAGGCATTTGATAAATCCTTTTCATGTAATAGTATTTGAACCACCTATCAAAATTTAATTTCCGTAGGACACATTCAAATATAAGGACTTTTATATACCATTAATGTTCAAAAAAAACATGTGGAATTCAATATTAGGCATGTCCTCCTCCATCAATATCAAATCATTGTATCCTAACCTAAGATGAATATTTTGAAGATATTGAGCTGAAATGGGTTAATTAAAAAATTCACCAATATGTGAATAATAATAAATTTTCTTAATAAAGTATTGTTTATAGGTTTACATTCAATGAAATGTGGATTTAGGTATTTTTAGATTAATGGAATAAATTTATTAATCTTGAGAGCTTTACTTCAAATTTGTGAATCGATCTACATCTAAATATGGTAAATAAGATGATGGAATATGGTGAATTTAGATGAAGGGAAAAGGTATTTCCTTTTATAAAGCTCTTTTTAGTTACCAAAATTAGGTTATAGAAACTATTATGAAAACCATTAATGTTACTATTCTTGATGATAGTGGGTTTTCGGTTGTGGTGGATGCAGATGCGCTTCAACAAAGGCATGATCTCTACTATTTCTCCCTTATTAGATAAGTCACCTACTCTAAGAGAGATAAAACTTGGTCATTTTTTAATCTGAAATCTAGGATTGTATATTGCCGGAAAATCACCAATAGGAGATTAATTCCAATTTGGAAGGGTGTTTTTTACATCAACTTTAATGACAGGGAGGAATTCGATATTACTTGGAACACTATGAATCTTTACATCAAGCCAAGCATTCTTAGGATATATGAATTGGATTTTAATTTCAATCCTATAACATGGAAGTAATCATTTACTAAAATTTGGGTGAAACTTCATTGTTTAAACTGGTCTTTTGGCATCCAAGAATTAACAACGGCTTTGCATCAAGTATTGGAATAAAAATTCAACTTGATCAATGAGGTATTAATGGTGATACTCGTTTTTATTCTTAAATTATGGTGGATGCTAATATGACGTCTAAATTAATAGATATTATCTTTCTAATTTTTAATGAATAGAAGATTGTGATCAAGCTGGAGTATAAACACATGCCTCCTTTCTGAGAGGTAAAAAAATGGTGGGTCATGCATTTTATAATTGAATATTTTTAAATAAGGAGGTGAAAATTACTACTAGTCACAAGTCTTGGATGGAGATAAATTAAAATTGAAGAGAAAATGATTCAATTTCATTGAAGGGGAATTGATCTAAAAATATGGTGGAATATTGTGAAAGACGCCAAGAAGTTGTAGCCTTAATGCCTATTTAGAATGTGTCATGGGATATAATGGTTGAAGAAGAGAAAATGGAAATTCATAATCCTTAATCTTCTGACATGGGTAAGGATGTGGAGCCTTTTTTGGATAATGTTAGTCTCAGTGATGAAATTTCTCAAAACACACAACAAATTTTTCATCAATTATAGATGTATTTACTACTAGATTTTGAACCACATGTTGATTACCATACTCCAATTATAAAAAATATTACTCTAGATGAAGAGATTTATGATTATGTTATTGATTATACCTCATCTAGAGACACTAACATGAATGTATCCACTCATGAATCCTATATATTTTATCCAGTTCTTCAAGTCATAACAGTTGAAAAAACTTTTATTCATGAGGGCGATGTGAAAGGAATTAAGTTGAATTTATTCACCCGTAACCTGGTTGAATCACTGGAGATTAATGGATTGAGAGGATATATAGATAATCCTACTGAATATCCCTATTACTCCCAAGTTACTAACTTGGTAATCATAGGTTTTAATCTGAATAAAATGGATGTTGAGAATAACGATTCTGGCACTATTTCAATGATTTCAGATCATCACATTATTCAAGACCAAACTATCATGACCCGCCTTCCTCGAGATGAGGGGAGCTACAAAGTTCCACACCCTCTCTTATTCATTATTAATAGGGGATAATGATCCTTGAGTCCCGCCTTCCATAGGCACCAGAGTGGTGACAAGAACCAAGGGTATAGAATCTCACACAAAATGGAAGTCATTACCCTTTTTAATGAGATAGGTTAGTAGATAAGATGGTAAACATCCCAAAAAACCCCAAACATTTATATAAAGGAAAAGAAATCCAACCCATCCTTTATTTAAACACTAATTGTGAAAAAAGTACAACCAAATAACCAAAACAAGTGCCAAACAAAATATACTAAACAACAAAAAAACAACTATCATGATGCCTGAGCTAGTAAATTACAACACAGTACTCAAAGTCCTCTTGGAAACCTAAAAAGAGTTTTACAAACATAGGGTGAGTATACAAGTATACCAAGTATGAAAACTGAATCTACCCATACACAAGTGGGAGAATATACTAATGCCCCTATGAGAGAATAGTAGAACCCAAAATCACCTTCCAAGGAACACTAACCAGCCCAGCCTCACCAAGGAACACTCACCAAACATTGTAATTCATGTAAACTAGTAGTATAAACACATCAACATTTGGGTACCCCGCACCACATTTCCACTAGTTAACTTCTCATTCCTAATGGATAATGCCTTGATGCTACCACTCTTCCAAAATTTTGTCCCACTACCACAACTTGAATGCACACACCTGGGCCTCAAACTACACACAAATGCCACCCAAAGACACCTGGTCCACAACAACAATGCCTCTCACTCGAAGACATCTGAGCCTCATCCCGAAGACACTTGGGAAAACAAACCTGGCATGAATACACCCGACCCCTCATCCACAAAAAACATACCCAAAAAATCTTGTCCTATGGTAAGCCTCAATCAATTATATCCTTCCGGGATATGCACAAGTGGTAAGAACCTAAAAGAGGGTGAGAGGAATAAATTCAACAACCAAACATCCATCCTCCCAATGATATATTGGGAAAGACACAACCCCCCATGAAATGGGGGTGCTCAGGACATGGTTCTAAACAAGGGTGGGGTGAATATAAAAAATAACTAGGAACTATAGTTTATACATATAATTAAAAAAACTCAGGCCAACCTACGAGTCCCAAAACAAACAACCAGACCACCAGATCCACTTTTGCTGCAACCCCTAAATGACAAATTACACAGACAACCATTACTAAAGCATAAACCCAACCCCTTTATCATTTAACCACTTTCCATTAATTAATTAGGGGGTTCACTTTAATTTATTCCAACTCTACCAGAGGAAACTACCAAGAACAACATCTGAAACCGTTCTCAGAAGCGAAGAGCCAGATTAACTAAACACATAGAGACCAACCCACTTAATACTTCAATACTACAAACATTGAACAAGGGAAGATGAACCAAGGTAAAACATTTCCATTTTAACACCAATTTATAAAAACAACAGAGAACAACCAACCTGTTGGCCCACTACACACCCACTTTTTCATGGACACCCATTCAACCCCCACCAACATTCACTCTTCAAAGTTATATCGAAGAATAATCCACCCAAAACTAAACCTAGTAGCCCCACATCACAACAAAAACACACCCGAAACACCTAGAAACACAAAAACATGACAACCCAGTCCTGCAGCCCCACTACCCAAACACTACCCAGATGCAGTCCCACTGCACAACAAGTTCTACAACCACAAAATTAACCAAAGTCAGTCCCACTTCCTACAAGTTTAACCATTCCACAATCAATAAATCTCTCATATTGAGTTTCCGTCAAATGTCCTATACCACCACATACAGAAAACCCATAATTATCACCATTAAACCACATCCTTGCTTCACACACATACCACACCCTTATCAAATAACTAACTCCCCTATACACCCTTGTACCCATAACTATGATCCCAACAGCATCACTACACAACCCAAAAAAGTCACAAAACCCAAAATAACATAGCACACAATCACACCTATCAAATAGGATGCATTCAGATTTGGTAAACATTGTTCCTTAAATACACTTTGATAAACAGAGGTGATCACACAAGGGTTTTCATCCCAGTGCATCCATTTCAATTAACCAAGTAGATGTAATTAATAATATTTGATGTCAGATCCATTTGTGAAGCATCAAGAAAAAAACAGAACATCACCTGTGTGCAAGAAGATCCCACCAATGAACATAATTTTTAGAAGTCCTTACAGCCAAAAAAGATAACATCATCAACAAAGACAACAAAAATAAAAAAAATGTGATCAACATAAATCCACTCCTAGGCCATTATTTCATTGACCCCTATTATCCTTTGATCATATTCCCTACTATTATTCATTATTCATTTAAGAAAGTTATTCACTTGTTCTTCACAAAGAATCATTAGTATACCCACCCCGCATGATACACAAATAAAGAGAGACCTAAGGATCCATACTTGAAATAATAGATGACCAAAACTCATCTTTACTCCAAAATAGGGGATCCCATGAGTAGCAGGGAACTCTATGAGAATAGAGCCGGAGGGGGATCTAACATAGGTAGATGAATCATCTAGAGAAGAAGGATTTAGGCACACTAAGAGGTAATATAAAACACACTTGGAAGGGAAGATACCATCTTTAATGGGCCATATCATATAATAAAATGATAACAGTTTCTATTATTAACGTGGGGTCGTGGTCAAGACCACATGGTTTGAGTATCTCAAAGTCCCTGAAGCATTATAATATTTAATATATACCCAATATCCTTTGAAATTTCCTTAAAAATCTAAAACAAGGCTTTAAACTTAGTTTATGTCAAATAAAACATAAGAGGGGAGAATCTAAAAAAACTCAAGAAACTGGAAATTTGGAAAAGGGTGAAATTCAGTTTGGTGTGCCACCATTTCAGTGTGGCACCATCATGGTGACACCATTACAGTTCCACCATTTTGATGTGACACCGTCATGGTTCTGTCGTTACAGTGTCATCCTTATGATTCCACCATTACAGTGCCACCATTTTGTAGTGCCACAATTTTGGTGCCACTATTATAGTGCCACTATTTTTTTGTTACACCATTACAGTGCCACCAAATCTGTGTGCCACTATCACGGTGCCACCAATTTTGTGTAACTATATGGTGAAACTGGATTTTTT
The DNA here is from genome assembly GCA_963277665.1 of Viscum album. Taxonomy (NCBI): domain Eukaryota; kingdom Viridiplantae; phylum Streptophyta; class Magnoliopsida; order Santalales; family Viscaceae; genus Viscum; species Viscum album. The sequence goes on from OY728166.1 coordinate 1,238,002,404, forward strand.
GCAAACTCCCAAAACAAAGAACTACGACCCCTAAAAATAAAAAAATCATTGGATTTTAACAAATGAAATTATCAAGGAAATACATGTTATTACATTAGATACCTCTCAATATATTCTAATACCCAATAATTTAAAACCAAAATCAGAAAAAGATGGGTTCGAACAACCACCCTGTAAGATACATTTAAGGGACAAACCACCCTGCGTTGTTTGAATACTGGAGTGAAAACCTTGACATCTAAGAACACCTCCTTAACATATATCTCTTGAAAAACTATACATCCACTAAGTCTTCACTTCCCTAAACAACTATAGAAACACCAAAATTCACACTATCCAAACACATGTATTAGGTATATCCTTTCTCTATGTCAAGATACTATCCTTGTTGGGCGGCACTGACTCTCCCACATGAGTTTAATCACCTCCGAATTAATGAGTGTTGATTAGGCATCATGCCCTACCCTCCCTAGAGTTAGTACTTTTCACACACATTCAGAGAACAAAAAAACAACTCATCTTATAGCAAATGAGGTTATGCATTTCATCATAAGAAAATCACAAATGAAGATAAAAACATAGAGCAACTATGGGTACTTGGCATGCATCTGTGCCTCCCACTCGCAAGTACTATCCTTGAGGTCACAATGCCTCCATAACACATGAACCAAAGGAATTTTCCATCCACAAAGCACCTTCTCTTCATGAACCTCAATTCTTACTAGTTGATCGACGAATGTTGCGTCATCCTCGATATCCAAATCTCCGCAATCATTGATGTGGGACTCATTATATAGATACTAACAGAGATGAGAGACATGGAATACATCATGGATCTTCTCCAACCACGATGGAAATGCCAACTGATATTCCACCTTTCCAAATCGTCCCAACACCTCGAAAGTCATGATGAACATGGGAGAAATCTGGCTTCCTCTGAAAAACCTCTTTTCTCAAAGTCGAGGGGAAACCATCAAGAAAACATGGTTCCCAACATTGAACTACAAAGGCCTCCTCCTATGATCTGCATACAACTTATATCAGTCTTGTATTTTTTTCATCCTCTCATTTAAATGCAGCGCCTTCTCGATTGTACTCTGCACCGTGTCTAGACCAAGAATGGTTGCCTCCCTAACTTCAATCCAGCACAAGGGTGAATGAAACGACCTCCTGTATAGAGCTTCAAACAGAGGCATACCTATGGAAGAGTGATCGCTATTATTGTAAGAAAACACTACCAATGGAAAATGTCACACCCAAGACCCACTAAAGTATAAAACACATTCCCATAACATATCCTCCAATGTATGGATGGTTCTCTCTGTCCTTCCATCCGTATGAGGGTGGAAAGTAGTTATGAGGAATAACTAGGTTCCAAAAAAATTTTGTAATCCCCTACATAATTGTGACTTAAAAAATGTATCCTGATCCAAGACAATGGATATTGGAACTCCATGCAGCCGCAAAACCTCGTCCACATACCTATATGCTAAGGAATCCACTACACTAAACTCCTTGATCCCTAATAAGTGAGATGATTTCATCAACCAATCCACTAATACCCAAAGAGCATCATATCCTCCCTGATTCATGGGTAATCCTGTGAGGAAGTACATCGAGTTTTCATCCCACTTCCACTTGGGAACATCTATGGGATGAAACAGACTTCTAGGAACACGGTGCTCAGCCTTAACCTACTAACCCACAAGGAACCTTGCCACAAACTCCACCACTTACCTCTTCACCCAGGGCAACAAAAACTATTCCCTCAAGCCTCATTACATTTTAGAATCTTCTGGATGTACTGCCAGAGGCAAGATATAGAACTCCCAGAGAACTCCCTTGTGCATATCCACTGGGAAAAACACCTTCCCACTGAAAAAAATAGGATTCTGACTATCCTCCGACCATCCCTTCATAGCAACACACTAGATAGTGTTATCACACATCACTTTAGTCTATACGTCTCCCCAATAAGTCTCCTCCACCTTCTGCACTAAGGAATACTACTTTGTCATCTGAAACAGACAACCTCTTCAACCATCCACTCTCGCATCTAGACACAAAGTGAACAACTCCTCCATTTCCTTCTAAGAATATTTGGATTACCATACTACCTCCTTTCACGATGCATCGACAACCACATTCCCCTTTCCTGAGGTGTAAGATATCTCAAAGTCATAGTCTGGGAGAAACCCCATCCACCTTCACTGCAGAAAGTTCAGGTCCCATTGGGAGAAGATATACCTCAAGCTACTGTGATTCGTGAGGACCACAAAGCACTACTTGATAAGGTTATGTCTCCATAACTTTAGTGAAAATAAGATAGATTCCAGCTTCATATCATGGTTGGAATAGTTACGTTTTTGGGGACATAACTACCTAGACCCATAAGAGATAACTCCTTGTCACTGCATTAACACACACCCCAAACCTAAATCGAAAGCTTCACAAAACACTTCAAACACAAACCCTTCCTCTGGAAAACTATGAATTTGTGTACTAACCAGATTCCCCTTCAGGTAGATGAATGCTTCCTGACACTACTCACTCCACACAAAGGCCTGGTCCTTTTTGGTAAAATATGTCAACAGAGTCGCAACCTGAGAGAATGTGGGTACAAACATCTGATAATTGCTTGATAGACCTAGGAATCTATGAACCTATTCCATGTTTTTGGGTGATGCCCAAGAAACAATTGACTCAAAAATTTATGGGTCCACTGCTATCCCTTGATGAGACAACCCATTTCCAAGGAAGTGCACCTCCTACATCCAGAACATGAACTTGGAAAACATCCCATAAAGTTGTTGGTGTCAGAGGACCTCCAAGAGTTCTCATATGTTCTGCATGCTCCTCCTCTAACTTAGAGTAGATTAAGATATCATCAATTAATATGATGATGAACCAGTCTAGGAACTCATTAAAGATAGAGTTCATGAGCCCCATGAACACGGATGGCACATTTGTAACACCGAATGATAAGACTACGAACTCAATGTTCCCATACCTACAACTGAAAGAAGTCTTTAGGATGTAACCCTCCTTCAACCTCAAATGGTGATATCCATACCATATATCTATCATAGGGATCCAACCTGATCCCCTCAGTTTGTCAAAAATATCACCTATCCTTGGAAGAGGGTAAAGGTTCATGATCGTTACCTGATTCGGTCTATGGTAGTCTATGCACAGCCTCAGGACACCATTTTACTTCTTCACAAACAATACTAGAGCACCGTAATGTGACACACTTGCCCAGATAAAACCCTTTTTCATCAGGTCATCAACCTGAATCTACAACTCCTACAACTCAGAAGGCATCATCTTATAGGGAGTCATCGAAATAGAATGGGCACCGGTTTGCACGTCTATTCTGAACTCAATGTCACATCGAGGGGATAGAGCCACAACCTCCTCTGGGAATACATTTGAGAAATATCTGATAGCCCTGAGAACCTCCACCATCTATGTTTCTATTGATCCTACCGATATCTTGGATGACAAGGAGAGAAGAGGATCCACACACCAGCTACCCACCTGATAAACCCACTCCCCAATGAAAACCACACGCTGGCCATCCATGCCTAAAAAACATGAATCTTATATAGAATAAATCAACAAAAACATTCACATAGAACAACCAGTCGATGCCTAGGATGACATCGTATGGATGAATCTACAGTAGAAGGAGATCCCTATTGGAATGTTGCAACCCTAACACCAGTCTACATCCCCGAAAAACATCAAACTAACTAGTCTGACCTCAAACTAGCGTACTCAACACCAGGGGAACGAGAATCCTCTCTATGTCTAGTACCAATGTATGGTCTAGACCGGGTGCAACAAAGGAGTGAAAATCTCCTGAATCAAATAATGTGAAATAAAGATTACTAAATAGACAGACCGTACCTCGAAAAACCTCTGGCACCACTCCAACTGCTACCTCGGTGATGTGAAACTACCCACACCTAGCTCCTCTACCCATATGTTGTCAACCACCTACCCAACCATGATGTGTTAGAGGGCCTTAAGGAGAACCATGGGGTCTGCCTTCTCTAGAACTGTCCACCCTCGGTGGAACAGGAAACTGCTTCCCCTGCTGCTGTAATGGTCTGACCGGCAACTGTTGCTATGGAGGTGGGTGCTAAACCTACCCACCCCCACCGTATTGTGCTCTAACTGGGAACTGGATCCAAATATGTCCATAGCCTCCAAATAAAAAATCATCGAGGTCCATGGCCCATAGGGAAATGGTGAGGACTAGGAGACCGGAACTGGAACTACTGAGGCCTACTTCTCACTAGTCGAAACCTTGAAGGCCTTGATGTCGAAGACCTACTACTGACTACCTTCCTATCAATGAACTAGGATGACTCCCCTCTCACGGTATGCCTCCTTACAATTTCATCCTCTCCACCACTTCAACATTCTTCTTAACTTCTGAGTATGTCAGTAGGGTAAAGGGAGTGACGACATACTGAAGAGAAAGTCAGAGTGCCTCCTCTAAGCATCTCACCCACAAATTCTCATCTAGAAAGAGAATCAAGGTGAATATTAGGAGATTGTTGAACATGATCCCTAATTCCATAACTAGCATACTCCTCTTCTTGAAGGAGAGAATCTTAGACGTCTTCTTGTCCTTCATCATCAGGGAAAGAATCTTTGCTCGAAACTTGTTCTCAAATTCATCACATGAGACATCGGTCTCCTTCCTCTCCCCAAGGTAAAAAATCAAACAATGACACATCAATCCTTGAATCTAGATCACTACCAGAGGAACCCAGTACTACCTTAGTTCAAAAATCAAGGAAAAGGTGAGTGTTAGCTCCTTAAGCCATCCCTCTATCTCTAAGTCTTAAACAATGCCTCCGTACTTTCTTAGGGTATGTCGCTTGAAAGAAAAAATGGTATTTTGTGACAAGTAATATTCCTCCTCTCGATCATCCCTCAAATGATAAACCAATTCATCATGTTGGGATTCAACTTCTCATGCCATATGTGGGTGAACTCTGAGTTCCATAGCTGAAAAGGGTAAACAAGTAACTCTTTTTCCTAGGTAGTTGGGAAATTTTATTTTAAATTCATTTTGAATATTCATTTATTTTAAAATCCCAAAATACCCAAAAAACATAATAAATCAAGTCATTATGATCCATATACCCTTACTAGGGTCTTTACACTGCAATCAATGCATCCTCACTTGGTCATTCGGTAGGCTCGAAGTCCTTGCATCAGATCACAGGGGGCCCTAAAATCATGTGTCCTAGCCAGTCTTCCCTGGCCTATTTTACACACCAAGATTGTATAACAAAGTTTCACTAACATACCATGAAATCATCACTATGGATAACACTTAACTTCATCCTATATCTTAACCGTCAGCTATGATACCATTCTATCACGACCCACCTCCCTCAATATAATGGAATGGGGAGCAAAGGGCCACACCCTTCCTTCTTCAAGATGATGAAGAGACAATGACCCCTGAGTCCCTAATTCAATTGGCCTCAAAGTGGTGACTAACACCATGGGTATAGAATCTCACAAAAAAGGAAGGCATTAACCTTTTTAATAAAAAAGGATCTAGAGATAAGACAATAAATATTTCAAACAACACCAAACATTTATATAAAGGAAACCAAAACCCAAACCATGCATGATTTAAATATAAACTGAGAAAAAAGTAAAACCAAAGAATTGAAAAAAGTACGAAAATAATGATAATAAGAATCAACACAATAACTATCAGAACACCCGATCTAGTAAACTCCCGCACATTCCTCAAAGTACTCATGGAAACCTGAAAATATTTTTACAACCGTAGTGTGAGTATACAAGTATACCCAGTATAAAAACTAAATCTACTCATGAACAAGTGGGGGAACATACTAATGAACCTATAATAGAATAGTAGAACCTAAAATCACCTACCACTCTTCCAAAACATATTCCTACTACCACAACCTTACCAAACACACCTGGGCCTCAAACCACACAAACATCCCACCCGCAGACACCTGGGACACAACAACCACGCCTCTCGCCCGTAGACACCTGGGCCTCTTCCCGAAGACATTTGGGAAAAAAATCATACCCAAAAACACATGGGACCCTTATCCACAACAAACCTTCCCAAAGGATATTGGACTATGGTAATCCTCAATCCATTAGAGCCTACCTTGATACGCTCGAGCAGTAAGAACCCGGAAGAGGGTCTAAGGAAGAAAGTTAGTAACTAGCCATCCATCCTCCCACCGGGTTGTTGGGAAAGACACCCTCCCTAGAAAATGGGGGTGTTTGGAACATGGTTCCCAATAGGGGTGGGCTGAATATATAAATCACATGGAACTATAGTTTATACATATAAGTAAAAAAACACTCAACCCAACCTACGGGTCCCAAAACAAATAACCATCTCACCAGAGACACTTTTACTGCTACACCTAATTGAAAAATAACACAAACAACCACTACCAATGAGTAAACCCAACCACTTTATAATTTAATGAATTTCCGATCATTAATTATGGGGTTACCTTTAATTTATTCTAGAACTACCTCATGAAACTAACAAAGACAACATTTGAAACTTTTCTCATAAGGCAAATAGCCTGATTAACTAAACACACAACAACCAACCCGCTTCGTTCTTTAGTGCTGTTAACAATAAACAAAGGAAGAGGGGAAAAGGTTAAAAATTTCCAATTTAACACGCATTCATAAAAAAAGAGAACAATGATCCTGTATTACCACTAAAAACACCCCTTTTTCCTAGTCACCTGTTCAACCACTGCCAAGTGTCATTCTTCAAAGTTATATTGCAAATCAACCCCTCATAACTAATCCTAGTAGCCTCGTTGCACAAGAACCCCACATCCATCACACCTATAAACATGAAAAACTGATAACCCAGACTTTCATCCTTTCTGTCCAACCAATTACTTGATGAATTCCCACTTTATAACAAGTTCTATGACCACAAAATTAACCAAAGGTAGTCCCACTGCCTTCAGGTTTATCCATTCCACAATCAATCAATCTCTTAGACTGAGATTCTTTCACACCTCCTGTACCACCCCATACACAAAACCCACAACAACCACCATTAAACTACAACCCCAATATACACACATACCACACCCTTCTCAGAGAACCAACTCCCCTATCCACCCATATACCCATAACTATGCTCCAAACAACAGCACCACACAACCCACAAAAATTCACAAAACCCAACAGAACACGACACACAACCACATCTATCAAATAAGATGTATTTATATTAGGTAAACACTATTATTTAAATCCACTTTTACAAAACGGGGTGGTCAGCCAAGGGTTTTAATCCTGTGTCCTCTATTTCAACTAACCAAGTATATGTGACTGAGTAGATTTCATGTTGCAGCCATTTATAAAGCATCAGAATAAAAAAGAACAACACTAGTGAACAGGAAAATACCACCAACGACCATAATTTTCAGAAGGCCATACAACCATAATAGATCACATCATTAACAACGAAAAAAAATAAAAGTGGCAATCAACTATAGTTCACTCTCAACCTATTATTTCATTGAACCTTATTATCCTTTGATCGAATTCCCTGCTGATATTCATTAGTTGTTTAAGAAATGTATTCATCTATTCTTCATAAAGAATCATTAGTACACCCACCAAGCATGATACACAAATAAAGAGAGTCATAAGGATATCTACATGAAACAATAGGTGACCAAAACTCCTCTTTGCACCAAAATAGGGTATCACACGAGAATCAGTGAACTCCAAGAGAATGAAGAGGGAGGGGGATCTAGAACTGGTGTAAGACTCATCTAGGGTTTAAGGATTTAAGAATAATAAGAGGAAACATAAATCCCATTGGGAAGGGAAGATCCCGACTTTGAAGAGACATATCCTATATTAAAGGAATAACAGTTTCAGAAGTCATTAACGTGGGATCATGGTCAAGATCACACTGTTTGAGTGTCTCATAGTCCCCGAAGTGTAAAAATATTTAATATATACTTAATATCCTTAGAAACACCTTTAGAAACTCCCAAATAAGTCTTTAAACTCAGTTTACATAAAAAAAATTTAAGAGGGGCGAATCATGAAAATCTCGGGAAGCTAAGAATTTGGAAAAGTGTGAGATACCATTTTGGTGTGGCACCGTCAGGGTGCCACCATTATGGTTCCATCGTTTCGGTGTTGCACTGTTACAGTTCCTCCATTAAGGTTCCACTATTTCGGAGTGACACTATTTTGGTGACACTTTTAAGGTTCAACTATTTCGGTGTTCCACCGTTGTGGTTCCACCTTCTCAGTGTGACACCGTCCCAGTGCCACTGTTTTGGTGAAACCATTTGGTGAAACATTATTTTTGAAAAACTCCTGAAACAAACCACTACGAACCCCAAGAACACCACAAGAACTGGATGTTCACAATGTAAAGGCCTGGGGAAATCCGAGTTATTACATAAACTCCCTCTACACCTATACAGAAGGGGAAAATGATTTTCGATCTTTACTCCTCTATAGATGAATATATTAATGAAATAATTCGGCTAAGATTGAGAAGTCCAATGTTAGTAACACTATAATTCCCAATAAATATCATAAATTTATGAAAATAAGTTAAATGAATATTAGGACACCACCCCTAAAATTAAATGATTATAAAGACCATGTTTTGGAACTACCTAGGTCTGTCCAACCCAGAAACAGTTAGTAATCTTAGGATATCATTCAAAATCTCAAACCATACATTATTGTATTTTATTAACCTAAATATTGTATCTCTTAAAGGGTTGCTTATTTTGATATATTAGGTTATTGTATTCTTGGAAAGAACCACACATTTTCAGATATTAAAAGGATTTGGGTTCTAACACATTCGATCATGGGGGATGCCTCTATTTTCTGTAACAGTGAAAAGATTGTCACTCACATATTTCAAAATGAAAGAAATAAATATTTTATAATTTTATATATTCTTATAATACATATCAAAATTTTATAGATTTATAGAAGGATATTCATTCTCTATCAAGTACAAAAAAACAAACCACATATTCTCATTTGGAATTTCTACACTACTCTAAACGTTGAAGAAATGATGGGTGCTGTAAATTTTTCTATTTATTAGAAGTAATTTAGAGATTTTATAGAGGATTGAATTTTTTTGAAGTTAATATTTTTGGAATCAAATTAACATGGTACATAAAACTATTTCACAAAGTGGTTACTAGAAAATTGGATAGAGTCCTTGTAAATGATGAATCTTTGAATTATGGGGATGAAATATCCTATTTTTATTTACTTAGAAACAATTATGATCACTATTATATTGTGGTGATATTGATTTCTAGAGACATGAAACCTTAATTAACTTTCATATTCAAAAATATTTGGGAAGGAATCTCTGATTGTGGCATAATTGTTTATGATACTTGGAATTATATGAACATTAGGGATGATTTTTTGACCTCATTCTCAATATTAACCTCATTAAGACGAAAATAAAAGAATGGGGTAGGGTATTTTTTTTATATTTTGATAAAAATGTTTCCTCTATTTAAATCAAACTTCATTCTGTACAATAATTCAATACGCATATTGTCTTTTTGGGTGATTTCAATCATGAAGTTGATGTCTCCCTTGAATGTTCAAGACTCTTATCATTGAAAAATATAAAAATTAAATGCTAAAAAATGAATCAAATTTGGAGATATAAATTATAGGTTCTTAAAAACTATTAAAATATCCATATTTCTTAGAAAAACACTATCCATACTATTGTATGGTGACCATTTCATTGATAATAGGAAAGATCTTTCTATTCATATTGTATCTCATTATAGGAATCATTTAAGTGGTCCTAGAGCTGACTAAGATTTTATGAAAGTGATAATTATTACTCTTGTTACAAATGTATATAATAAGATGCTTATATCATTTCCTTTAGATTTTTAAATAAATAATGATATATTTAATCTTAATCATAGAATTTCTCTATTCCATGATGGTTTTACTAATCAATTTTTTCTATTTTTTGGGATATTAATTTTCATAATGTTTTAAGTTTTATTTTCCACTTATTTTGAATAGGATCACTCTCATAGGGTATGAATCCTTAATTCATTAATCTGATTAAAAAAATTGATAATTCTAGTGAAATACATCAATTAAGGACCGTTTCTCTTTTCAACACTATTTAAAAATAGTTGGTAAAATTATAACTTCCACACTTGAATGAATCTCAAATTAAAATCATCTATCCACATAAAATTGGATTCATTTTAGGGAGGAAAATATAGGATTTTCTTATTATATCTTCTTAATGTGTCATTATATTGAGAAAATAGAATATAGTAGGTAACATTTGTTTGAATATTGACATTAAAAAGGAATTTGATAAAATGGATTATGATTTTATTCATAAGGATCTTTCCAAGATTAGATTTGATGAAAAATTAATTAATTGGATCAAGACTATTATATCCTCATATCATATTTTAGTTCCAATTAAAAGATCTTTTTAGGGATACATCACTTGTTTGATAGGGGTGAGGTAGGGGCACCCCCTCCCAACCATTTTTTTCAATTATAGAGGATTACTTAAGAAGGATTAGTTTGAATTTTATTGATAATGGTAAAGTTAAGTCCATTATAGATTCCATATGTCTTCTTGATCCATACCATTTATTATATACTTATGATATTAATCTTTTCACATATGGATATAAGAAGAATGTAAAGATCATCAAAAAGACATTTTTACAATTATAAAGGGTTTCAAGCTTGGGAATTTTATTGAATAAAAACTTTATTTATTTTGGGAAGAACATATATACTATAAGGATGAATGGCATCATACATGAGTTGGGTATTATACAAGATGTGTTTCCTTTCATATACCTTGGTTATCCCTTGTTTTGGGTTATACCTTGAGCAGCATACATCAATCTTATTTTTGGTGAAATTAGAAGGCAATTAACTTTTTGGAAAGGTAAATCCCTTTCCATGGATGAAATGGTATATCTTGTGAAACATATTATTATCTCCAAATTTTTTCACTCATTAATGGTATAAAAAACCTACTAATTTATTAAATAAGATTAAAATATGTAATACGCTGAGATTTTGAGAATTTTTATTTTTCAAATTAATTTAACTTTTCAAAAAAATTAATTACATATGTCACTAGAAATAGTTAAATATATGTATATTAAAAACCTAAGTCAAAATTTCATTTCATATGCAATACCAACTTGTCTTGCACAACACGGAATACCATCATGGCTTGCACCACAAGCAACATTTACTTGGTGTACGATGCACGGAATGGTGAGTTTCTACAAAACATCTATTTTATTTTTTTAATTATTTAAATATTATTATTATAATTTAGACATTAAACATATTAAAAAATAATTTTCAAATATTTTTTTTTTATATAAATAAAACATATTGGTAATGAAAGATAATATTTTTGGTTAAGTCCTTTTATGTTAAAGATATTGTTTTCTAGAACGAATCACTTTTTGTAATAAAAGTAATTTTATAGACTATTTAGAAATTGAATTGGATAAAATAAACTTTATTTTTGGATTCATAATTTATAATTAATCTCAGTCTTCATTTTTGGGATTTTTGCTGAGAAACATCATTTTTTGATGAATAGTGAAAAATACGGCTTTTTAGTTAAAAATGCCTTTTTGTATAATTAATTATTAATGTAAAATGATATTATAAATATGTTTTAATTTCATTATAGATGAATATTACATAAAATTTAATTCATTAGAATAACTTTCACTTTTAATATGAGTATAAAATCATAACAAACTTTTGATCTTTTTCCTACTTTAAAACCTAGTTATTTCATCCCGTCTAAGGGATTAACAATAATCTTAATTTTCTGGCTTCTGTGATTGGAATTTAAAAAATAAAAAATAAAAAATTATATTAATTCTTTTTTATAAATTGTTTTAATACCATGTGAAATTTGGACCAAAATGATTTGTAAAAGTGATTAAAATTAATCACAACGGTTAAGGCCAAATTAAACTTAATTAGGGACTAAACCTTAAAATTAAGGGCCCAAATGACATAGAAACATGTTCAAAGAACATTTTATGTATATATTTATACCAAAAACCTTAAATTATTGATTTTAGTTGGTTTTTAAGACTTTTTTTTAGGTAAGAACATGTTCACAACTAATTTGTTTCTAAAAATTCAATGTGACTCATTTTCCTTCCCTATAAAAAGCCACCACCTCTACCCAATCATCACACCTATCAAAACATTTAATTTTGTCCATTTTCTGACCAATTATACTCCCAAAAATACTAAATTATAAATTTAATCCTCCATTTTTTAGAAACCATATCATGGAATCCTTTTGGCACAAACCAAAAGGAGTTGCCCGATTAAGAGGTAACATCTTCTCTCAAACTCGTTTCTTTATTTTCCTTCTCCACCCATATAATCTATTTATTACTTTATAGTGTGAAACAAAACAGTATCCTCCATATACTAGGATGTTTTTAAAAAAAGGTAATGACCTACACTTACACACATCTCCCTCTAATGGATGTTGAACATACTATTTCTGTGTATGTTTAACTACTGCTTCACGAAACAATGATTATTCATTTCTCTTTTACGACAAATTATGGTGGTCATTATGATATAAAATATATTTATATATGTAATATATTATATTTATTATGTATTTAATCTTTTTTATTATTTTTACAACACACATATTTTTACCTTCCATTTGGTGTTAACACGATAATCTTGTTTGAGGAAGTGTGGACGACTGCCCCCTCAAAGAGATGTGATTCATTGACACACCACATAGAATGTATTAAGGATGAGTTTGGTGAAATTAAAAGATATATATGATATATTAATTATAATATAGCAATGATATATATATACATACATACACATATATACATATTTCATTTAAATACTTTCTTTCAATATAACAATAAAAACAGAAAACAATGTTAATGTGTATGTACGGCTTATCGTCTTCATAGACGGTGTCATCCAGTACATACTACATTATAAGAAAGGTTATTATAATATAAATATATTAAATATACGTGATATTTATATAATGTTACATATTCTTGAATAATGAAATAATTATTAAGATCAACGATATAACAAATTAAGACACATGTGAAGAACAAAGTGAATATTACCCAAAGTGAAACCATGACATAGGATCGTTAACAAACAGGTAATATAATTAAATAATAAAATAATATATGGTAATATATATAAGAATATTTTTCTATAAAATATGTATAATAACTTTTTTTAATTATAATGGAAGTTTGTACAAGTATGGAGGGAGTCAAGACACAAGGTAAGGGGTTTTTATCTCACTTATAATTTCTGTGAGATACAAGCTATGTTCACCGCTCTTTCCTTTTGTGTGATGTATGTACTGACATTGATTTTATTCTATATATTATTACTTAAATTTATGTTCATTCACATTCCCATTTGATGATCCTTCTTTCAGAGGGTTTATGATTCAAAAGATACAAAATTGGTAAAAATGTTTTTTGTCTCAATTTTCCTTCTTTGAAACTCATTTTTTTGCACATAAACTCTTCTTTAGGGGGAAGATACATTAATTTTACATTCCATATCATGAATATAAATATTTTCTTGATATTAAATGCTTCATTTAATTTCCTTTCTTTACATGGAGAGTGTGATCCCAAGATACCATGTTATAAGATTTTATTGAGACAATCACACTAATTTTCAAGATTGTTTATGTTTATGCTTAATTTGATGAAATATTATTATCCATATCTCAATAATATTCATGAGTTTACTTATAATAAATTATTTCATGATAAAATAATGTATTGGTACCATTTTATACTCTTTGGTACATAATATATTTAAGAAAGTGTTTATAGGATAGCCCGACTTTACCCTCGCTTCAGTTGGAAATCTCTATTTTCAAAAAAGAGTTTCCAAAATATTATGCCATTACCCTATAATATATAAAATAAATTTTAACCCTCTTTGTATTTTAACAATTTCTTGAATAGAATATTCTTTTTTCTTTCCAAACAAGGAACTTTTCTATCCTTTTTACCATGCAAAAGGAATGTTGTTTTGACCTCGTATGACATGAACAGATTTACCCACCATCATTTCTTCAAATATCCCTTTGGATTGTTTAAAAGGATAATCATAAAGAACGTGTATCTTAAATAAAATTCAAGGAAATTTGTTTTCAGAATGGTTTAAAAATTCTTTTATATGTTTTCATGGAAAACAATTTTCAAAATTTGGTCAAGTCTTATTTACAAGTTTTCAGAGTGATTTGAAAGAAATGGTTTTCAAAACGTTTTCAAGATTATTTATAAGTTTTCAAAATAAATGATATCAAAAATGTTTTAAATATTTCTCTATAATTTTAAAAACTATTTTCAAAGAATTGGGTTTCAAAACATTTTCAAGATTTCAGTAAATGTTTTCAAGATTTTTCAAATAAAATGGCTTTTGAAATGTTTTGAAGCTTATTATAAATGTTTTCACGGAAAAATGATTTCAAAATGATTTCATGTCTTCATTATAATTTTTCTATGAATTTTCTATGAAAATGATTTTCAAAATGTTTTATGTATTAAAAATCATTTTTCAAATAAGAAAATATATTTTCCTAAATAAATACTTTTAGAGCACATTTAAAAATTATTTCTATATAAGATTACATCTATTGATGTTACTCATTCCTTTTTATGAAATTATCTAAAGGATCAATTCATATCATTTCTAGGAATGATTTATGAATAATTCCATGGTTTTTATGAAACCCATTTCTCCCTTGTGGGTAATATTTTTATGAAACCTATTTATCTTTCATTGGTTATATTCTTTTGAAACCCACTTCTTTTCAGGGGTTATGTTCATGATGAAATGATTATGAAACTTTTCTCTTTCAATAGGTTATGAAATGTTAACATTTCTATGATACCCATCTAATTTCAAGGATTATGATATGTTTATTTATGATATTGTGTCACATGTATGTATCATTTCATCATGTGATGACTGGGACCTATATCCCCCTTAAATACAATGGGTAATGATTTATATCTCATGAGATAGACAGGGAAAAAATGAGGGTTTACTTTGTTTAGTAATATAGGTATGTAATGAGGGTTTTATTTGTTCAGTAATATAGGTCTGGAAAGGGGTTTTACTCAATTTAGTAATACAGGGCTGGAATGAAGGTTTAATCAATGCTGTGTTATAGGGATGGATTGAGGGTTTACATGGTTCATTAATGCAAGGGTTGAACAAGGGTTTACTCGGTTTAGTAGTACAAGGCTGGAATGAGGCTTCACTTAGTTCAGTAATACAAGGGTAGAACGGGGGTTCACCCAGTTCAGTAAAGGAATTTTTCCACTAATATAGTCTTGGAATTGATTCCTTGGCTTCTATGTAAATCAGTATATGCTTATGTGTTTCAACAATTCCATGTATTATTCATATGTTATGATTTCATGGATTACACTCTTTATTCATATGATTCATATCTTATGAACTTCTAATATTTATTCCATGATCTATGTCATGATCATTTATATGTAGGTTATGATATTCTATTTATAGGATCATGTTCTCATACCATTATACTCTTGATTATTATTACATGTCTCCCTTGATTACCCTTACGTAGCATTTGAGCTCACCCCTTTTCAAGTTTCCTTTCTCTAGGATATAAATAAAGGGTTTAGATAGACGTAATAAAGGTGGAGATCTTTATGGGATATGTTTAAGATCTTTTAATATAATAGAATATTTTGTTTCCTTGTTTCTAAAGACAATAAACTATTATATTCATCTAGCATGTATTTTTTAGTGTACTGAATATTCATCTAAAAAGATGTAATATCCATGTATGTTAAGCCTGTGTTGCTATAGTTGGTATAAAATGGTGGTTTTTTCAACATTTGGAAACTAGGATGAGAAAACCTTATTGATATCCCTAGGTTTAATTATAAGGATATGTATAGATATTTCTCTAAGGATGTGTATAAGGATCAGTTAATGTTTAGGAGAATGTCATGGAAATTTGGTAAAGCATAGAGTGAGTGGTTTCCATGAAATACATCCATGTATTGATACTACAAGTATATTTGTCTTTAGAATTGATGTACCTAGGGGTAAAAACTCTGAAAAGATGTTCCAAACATGACTTTGGGTAATATGGTACATGACAATGGGACTTGCTGCACACCCAATTCGACACAATTAGGGGATATGCTTTTAGAATTCACAAAATCATCATAAACCATCCTGAAAGATTTATATATAAGCTAGATATGAATAACCTATGATATTATTAAGGTGTCATATATTATGGAAGGTGTCATGATTTATACACCATATAAGTAATTATTTTTTTGAATATGTGGTTTTCTACTATGATAAGTATTTCTCACAATATTCTTCTGTTTTTAATCAATGGAAAGAACTAGAAGGAACTGGATTAATATTTAATGTGATGGAAGATTTTATGAAGAATAGTCAAGTGGGATGATCACTGGAGTGAAATATGTCATGATCATGCCTAACCAATTTTCAAGGAACATGATTTATAGTGTTTACCATAACCAACTCTCGTACTCACCAAGGAAGATAAAGAAGGATTTTGATGAGAGATCAGGTAATTGAGACCATGGAGGATGGAAGATTCAGTTTCATTTATGTCAGAAATTTGGAAAGAATCACCTAAGTTAAAATCTTAGAGGAATAGTAAAGTGTTTTTACTGTGTAAAAGAAAGACACAAAGCAAGTGACTGTAAGTAAAAAATAAAGAATTCAGTTAATGAAATAGATTTTAATTTTTGGCCTCCCTAAGTCGTTATCGAAGGTTAAGTGTTTTAAGAGTGGAATAACTGGTCATTATAAAGTTCAATGTCCTAATAGTAATCATCATGAAGAGAATCAACAAGGTGGTGTGAGTAATGGTTACATTTCTGATGATTAAGAGACTATAGATGAAATGTGAAAGAAATAAAATAGGACAAGGAAGAATTGTTAAGGGATTAAGGATGATGTAAATGAAGTATTTTTGTACTTGGATTCTAGAATTAAGAATGGTGAATTATGTATGGATTTTTTAGTTTATATTTTGATAAGTATTTAGAAGAATATATTGAATGGTCACAATGTACTAGAAAGGTTATCTCATGAATGTTAACAATTTGATTAAGGGAAGGTAACCCTAAACATGTTATCTATGTTAAGATAATTTTATATAGATAAAGATATGTAGGATATGAATAAATAAATAGAACAATATTTATTAGCTTGGATATATGTAAGAACATGTTTGTAGGTGTTTTATGATACCACTAATGAAGTTTACAACTTTTTTGGATTTAAGGAGTAAATCCAATATACAGTGGAATGAGGAAGACTGCATGTTTTCTAAAAGGATTTTTGGTAATTCAAGTTGTTAATATGTTTCAAGAGAATATATGATGAGGCTATTCACATGATTGTAAAGTGAAAACCAAGAGATATTTTTTTTTATATAGAGGAATCCATGTTAATCTGATTTTTTGACTCTCTTTATAATGTTTTGTATTTTAATAATTATGAAGGGTTATAAGGTTATCTGTTCATTAAAAATTAAGTTAAACTTCAGAATAAGTATTTGTGCACTGAGCTTGTGTTGAAACCCTTGGTTAAAAGGAAAATCTGTTATTAACCATATTTACAGAACAAACATCTTATATATTATATTAGTGTAGTTTTAAAAAAAAGGACATCATGTATTTTGGGTGACAACAAATCAAGTCTAGCAAGGCCATGGGTCTTGAACCCATGACCGATGGACGATAAGTGTTTCATGTCTGACATTTTCCTATGCAATGTCCTGGTTAATGTGTATTCATTTTTAATGAATAAATATTTATTATTAACTATTAGTGTTAATTCTTATAGATTAGTTCATGTTATTTTTTAAGAGACAAATAGTTAAACTTTTTATTCTTTATGGACATTAAGATCCATTAAAAGCATATTCTGGTTATTTATTAAAAAAGGTTTATTTCTTGAAATTAATTACCTGAGGTAATGGATGTATTAGAATTTTTTTAAAGCACAACCCAGGAAATAAATTATTTTATAGAAATTTATAAATAATTACTCAGTGTTCTGAAAGTGATCGAAAATCATTCTTCTCCTAATACCTAAATTTTCATTTAGTTGAAGCCTTTTAAATAATCATAGATTTATGACTTTGAATACCTAAAATTTCCTTTAATAATTCACTTGTTTTTTATTTATGACCCCAATCACTCCATATAAATATTTAATCTTTTCCTATATGTCTTATTTCACTCTCAACCTATGTTCTCCTATGTCGAAACCCAGTTATATGTTACTTTGGGTAACCGTTATGGTTCCAAATTTCTTTTTTTAAGGGAATTATTAGTATCCAATTTTATGATGTAGGTCTCTATGAATGAAACATTTAAGAATTTAACATTTGATAACCAAGATAAATTTTAAGGGTGAAATTAATTTTATGGGGGGTGGAATGTTACACCCCAAGATTTTGATAATTATTCTTTTTCGAATTAATTTAAATTTTTAATATTTTTCATTACACATGGCACTAGAAATAGTTCTTTATATATATATATATTTATTTATTAAAACACTAATTAAAAAATTCCATTCACACACAATACCATCTTGGCTTATAGTACATGCAATACCAACTTTTGTTGCACTACATGAAATTCCAACCTAGCATATGCTACAAGCATTATCGACTTGGTGTACGATGCATGCAATGTTGAGTATCTATAAAACATCACTTTTTATTGTTTTAATTACTTGTATGAGGTAATTATAATCTAGAAATTAAACTCAATAATAACTAATTTTCAAATATTGTTGTTTTATATAAATAAAACATATCGATAATGGAAGATGATATTTTTGGGAAAGTCATTTTATGTTAAAGATATGGTTTTCTCGAATGAATCACTTTTAATAATAAATGTGATTTTAAAAACATTTATAAATTGAATTGGATAAAATAAAATTCATTTTTTAATTAATAATTTCTAAATTAACATAGTTTTAATTTTGGGGATTTTTATGAGAAACTTCAATTTTTGATGAATAGTGAAAAATATTTCTTTTTAGTTAAAAACTATCTTTTTGTATAATTAATTATTAATGGAAAATGATATTATAAAAAAAATTTAAGGTCAGATTATATTAATATTAAATATAATTTAATTCATTTTAATAAATTTCACTTTAAAACTAAGTATAAAATCTTAACAAACTTTTGAACATTTTCCAACTTTAAAACCCCATTATTTCGTCCCATTTACGGGATTAACAATAATCTTAATTTTTCCACTTATATGATTGGAATTTCAAAAATCATACATACACCATTTTATTGATTATTATTTTTAGTTTCTAATAAGACCATCTTAATTGTATACCAAAATTATTAGTAAAAGTGATTAAAATTAATCACAACAGGACCAAATTAAGCTTAATTAGCGACTAAACCTTAAAATTAAGGGAACAAATGACCGATAAAAGTTTCCAAAACCCATTTTATGTCCATAGTTCGTATATAAACCATCCATTATTGAGTTTTGTTAGTTTTTCATAACTTTTTTAGGTAAGAACATGTGCACACATAATTGTTTCTAAAAATTAAATGTGAGTCCATTTCATTCCCTATAAAAGGCCACCACCACTACCCACTCATAAAATATCTCAAAACATTTAAGATTATCCCGGATCTTCTCCATTATCCTCCAAAAAATCCTCCCTTATTTATGTAATCCTTCATTTGGGAAGAAACCCTCTCAAGGAATCATTTTTTCACAAATCAACATGAGTTTCCCGACTAAGAGGTAATGTCTTCTCATAAAAACCATTCCTTTATTTTTATTCTCCACCCTATACTGACTTTATTCCATTATTGTGAGAAAAAACCTGTATCCTACATATACTAGGATGTTTTTTTAAATGATATGACCTACACTTACACACACCTCTATCTAATAGATGTTGAACATACTATTTCCGTGTATGGAGAACTACTGCCCAACAAAACGATGATTGTTCACTACTACTTTGCCACCAATCATGGTGGAAATTATGATGGAAAATATATTTATATATTTAATATATTATATTATATTATTTATTTAATCTTTTGTATTCATTCTAAAAAACACAAATTTTTACCTTCTATTTGGTGTTAATATGATAATCTCGTTTGGGGAAGTGTGGACTACCACCCCCTCAAAGCGATGTGATTCGTTCACACACCACATGGAATGTATTAATGATAGGTTTAATGAACTTATATGATATATATGATATATCAATGCTACTATAATACTGATATATATATACATACATACATTTACATATTTCATTTACATACTTTCTTTCAATATGACAATAAAAATGGAAAAAAATGTTCATGCATACGTACAGCTTACCGTCTCCATGAACGGTGTGTTCCATTACCTACTCCATTATGTTATAGATTATTATAATTTACGTATAATGAGTATAACATATATTTTCATAATTTTCTACATTATTTTAGCATTATATAAGTATAAGGATCAATGATATAACAAATTAAGACACATGTGAATAACAAAGAGAATATTTCCAGAAGTAAAACCATGACATATGATCATTAACAAGTAGTTAATATAATATAATAATAAAAGAAAATATAGTAATAGATATAAGAATATTATTATTAAAAATATTTATAATAATCTTATATTTTTTTTATACATGAATCCTGTACGAGTACGGAGAGAGTCAAGACACAATGTTAGGATATTTCATCACACTTTTAATTTCCTTGAGATACAAGCTGTGTTCACCACTCTTTCCTTTTGAGTGGTGTATATACTACCTGTGATTTTATTATATATATCATGTACATAAATATATGTGTATCACATTCCAAAATTATGATCATTCTTTCATGGGGTTTAAGATTCAAAAGTTACCAAATTTGTAAAAATGTTTTTGTCTCAATTTGCCTTCTTTGAGACTCATGTTTTATTATGCACCTAAATAATTTTTTTGGGGTGAATATACTTCTATTTTACATACCATATCGTGAATATATATATTTTCCTGATATTATATGCTTCATGTAAACTTATTTCCTTATATATAGAGCATGATCCCAAGATACCATGTTAAAAGAGTTTATTGAGACAATCTCATCGCTTTTAGAGATTATTTGGGGTTATTCTTAATTTGATGAAATATTATGATCCAAATCTCAATAATATTAATGATTTTACTTATAATATTTTATTTCATGATACACTCATATATTGGTATCATTTTATACTATTTGGTACAAAAGATAGTCAAGAAATTGTTTTTAGGAAAGCCTAACTTTACAATCACTTCTTTCGAAAATATTTGTTTTCTAAAAATAGTTTCCAAGAATATTATACCATTCCCCTATAATATATAAAATAAATTTTTACACTTTTTGTCTTCTACCAATCATTTAAAGGGAATCTTATTTTATCTTTCCGAACAAGGCACTTTTCTATCCTTTTTACCGTGAAAAAGGAATGTTCTTTTGTCCTCGTATGACATGTAAGGATTTAACCGTAGTAATTTATTAGAAGGTCCCATTGCATTGTTAAAAAGATTAATCATTTTGATTTTTTTCAAAAAGTATTTTTTTGAGGAAAATAATTTTCAAAATTATTTCAAAATTATTTTATTTGTTTTCATGGAAAATTATTTCAAAATGTTTTCATGTCTTATTTGAATGTTTTCAAATAGATTTCAAAGAAATGGTTTTCAAAACGTTTTAGATATTCTTTATAAGTTTTTGAGAGAAATGATTTTCAAAAAACATTAAATATTTTTTATAAAATTTCAATATATTTTCAAGGAAATGGTTTTTAAAATATTTTCAAGCTATCTTTAAAAATTTTCAAGTGTTTTCAAAGAAAAATGTTTTTAAAATGTTTTGACGCTTATTTTAAATATTTTAAAGGAAAAAGGTTTTCAAAATTATTTCATGTCTTCTTTATAAGTTTTCATGCAATTTTCAAAGAAAATAATTTTAAATGGTTTTATGTATTAAAAATTATTTTTCAAAAAAGAAATGATATTTTCCTGAACAAATTTTCTAGAGTACATTTAAAATTTATTTTCCATCTAAGATGAAATCTATTGATGTTACTCATGCCTTTCTAGAAAATGATATAAAAGTTACATTCTTATCCTTTCTATAAAAGAGTTATTATTAATGTCACAGTCTTTATGAAACCCATTTATCATTCATGGGTAATATATTTGTGAAACTTGTTTATCTTTCATGGGTTATAAGCTTTTGAAACATTCTTTTTTCACGGGTTAAGTTTATGATGAAATTATTAGGTAACCTATATCTTTCCAAATGTTAAGATATGTTTACATGTTTCTGATACCCATTTCCTTTCAAGGGTTATTATAATTCAATTTATGATATTTTGGAAGATGTATGTATGATTTCAATATATGACGGGTGAGACCTATATCTCCCTCCAATGAATTAAGTAAATATTTACATCTAATGAGATAGACGGGGATGGAATGAGGGTTTACTCGGTTAAGTAATACATGGATGGAATGAGGGTTTACTCAGTTCAGTAATATAGGGATAGAATGAGGATGCTATCATTTTAGTAATACATGGTTGGAACGAGGGTTTACACGGTTCAATAATATAGGTATGGAACGAGGGTCTTCTTAGTTTTGTAATACAGGGCTGGAATGAGGGTCTACTTGTTTCAGTAATATAGGGTTAGAAACAGGGTTCACTCAGTCAGTAATACATTATTGGAACAGGTTTTCACCGGGTTCAGTAAAGGGCCTTTTCCACTAAGATGATATTGGCATTGATTCCTTGGAAATTATGGAAATCTGTATATGATTATGTGTTACAAAAATTCAATGTCTTATTTTTATATTATTTATTCATGGATTATGCTCTTTGTTTTATATGATTCATGTCTTATGAAAAACCAATCATTATCCCCCAATATATGTTATGATATTTGATATGTAGGATGTGATCTTCTATTTATAGGATCATGTTATCATACCCTTATATTAATGTTTATGCTTACATGTCACCCTTTTTTTACCCTAACTAAGTATTTGAGCTCACCCATTTTCATGTTTCCTTTATCCATGTTATGAATAAATGTTTTAGATATAATTACTAAAGGTGGATATCTTTATGGGATATATTGATGATTTTTCACCAGGATAGAATCATTTGTTTCAATGTTTCCAAAGGCACTAAATTATTACGGTCCTTGTAACGTCCCGGACCTGAGTGCCACGCAACAGGTTCCCCGAACCCGGTTCGCCATGTGACCTCAAGCACATTTTCCGAAACACCAGAGGCTGCCGACTAGCAGCGAGGGCCCAGGTCTGATAGTGGGGAAACTATGCCCTCATTTTTTCAAAGTGTAACGTAGCAGAATTTAAATAAAACATACAACAAACAGCAGAAGCAGTAAACCATACACAACTGAAACACACAACAACAATGGATATAACCAAAAATATATAAATGATGATGCTACATTTCTAATGTTTTAAGAAAACAGCCAGAACATGTTATACATCAATACGATACAACCAAAAGCAGAGTATAGCAAAACAAAGAAAAACAGCTGGCAGCAGCATCGTGAGCCTAGCCTCGGTCCGATGCCCTCCTACTCCTCAGAAACAGTCAAGTACCTGTATAGGGACTCTTGCCCCTATCTACACCTACATAAATTTAATCTATTTGGGCCGAAAAACGTGACCCAAACAGGGTTTGAGAAATATATCTTAGTAGGCACCCACCAAAGGTCCATGCCCAACTGCGTGTAAGCATGCAATCAACAGTGTTCAATAGTAAAAATGCAATAAAGTAAGCAGTACTGAAAAGTAATAAACTTATCAATTAAATTTCCATTTTATTATTCATTTAATCCATTTAAATATTAGAAACCACCACAGTGCATTTCTAGGTAAACAGTCCACGTCCTAAGACAAACAAAACCTTACCCTCAGGTAAGCAGAATCCAACTCGCAGGTATATCCCTCAGGTGTAACAGAAATTGCCCTCAGGCGTAGGAAGTGTCACCCTCAAGCACAGAAGTCAAGCCCTCAAGCACGAAAGGTTTCCCTCAGGCAAAATACTACAGCCCTCGGGCTAAATAGCGTAGTGCCCTCAGGATAATCACAACAATGACCCCAGGCCAAATACAACAACGCCCTCAGGCTAAACAAGTAACCGGGCCATGCCCAACAGGTAAAAAGTAGTAACAAGCAATTCCTCTCAAGGCAATTCTACAATTGCTACTTTAAAGGCATACCCTCGGGTATCCTGGACAAACGGCTAAACAAAGAAACACATCCCGGGGGTGGTTCCAGATCCATGCAACGATCCGAACAAGCATTTTATTATCACAATTAAATACCTAATCAATTCTAGGTATTAAATATAGCAACAGCCTCAGCCATACGACACCCCAACATGGGTTCGTGGCACAAAAACACACAAAACACATAGTAGATGGAAAACTAAACCCAAATCCACCTACCATATATATCAACGAGCATTATAATCTAATGCTAACTCCAGAAATGCCCAAGAACATCATAGATATGAAGAAGAATGAAACTCATTAAAATGTAAATAACTTACGTTAGGAGAAGAATTGGCATGAACAGTACCATGAGAGGAAAGGGCTTACCCGTGCGGTTCCAAAAAAATCGTCCGAAGCTAAATCGGATTCCAGACAAATGCCCAGTGGATCTTCAAAGATCTGGCCTCCTCCTTTGGCTCCAAAATGGCTCAAGTGCCTCCTCTGCCAAATGAGGAGGCTACTGCCTATTTTAAGCCGAAAAAACAAGTTACACGGCGTGTATTTCCAAGTACACGGCGTGTACTTCCAAGTACACGGCGTGTACTCCCTTCATTTAACTGTTTATTTGGCGGCACCGCCACACTGTTCATCTGTCAACATGAGTACATGACATGTACTCTCGAGTACAAGGTGTGTAATGTCGCCCTGCTAGCGGTGACGCCACCACCTTACTTTTTAAACCTGCCAATTGACTACACGGCGTGTATGGTACCACTACACGGCGTGTAGTCGGTTCCTACACCCTTCGTCGCCAGCATGGCTACATGACTCGTGTACTCATCCCTACACGGCCAAAAGTACACGGTGTGTGGATAATGTACATGGCGTGTATTTCCAAAATTTAGGATTTTTCCCCATTTTCCATATTTTCTCAAAAACACTTATGGAAAATGAAGGAAAAATCATGTACCTCTAAAATAAGAACCGGGTTCTTATAAACATCGCCCCTTATAGAAATTCGTCCCCGAATTTCCCTTCCAAGGGTGGTGAAGAATAATCTTAGAACAACTCTATCCACTGAGCATGTACATCGGCCTCCCGCTCCCAGGTCTCATCCTGCACTCGGCCATGCTGCCATAGCACCCGTACGAGAGGAACTGACCGGCCTCAGAGAACCTTCGTGCTATTTTCAATGATACGGATCATATTCTCCTCAAAGTACACATCATGTTGAAGCTCATCCTCCTCTGGCTGAAAGGTGTGAGATGGGTCTGAATGGTAGCGACGCAACTGAGACACGTGGAAGACTCTGTGCATGGCTCGGTACCACTGCGGTAACTGCAACCGATAGGAAACCAGCCCGACTTTCTCTATAGTCTCAAATGGTCCCACATACCTTGGTGAAAGCTTACCCTATCCCCTGATCCGTTTGTGTCCCAGCCTCCGCGAAACACACAAGAAAACCTGATCCCCGACCACAAACTCCAAAAGTCATCTGCGGCGATCAACATAATACTTCTGACGAGACTACGTGGTAGCCATCCACCTTCGAATCAACTGGACCTACTCAGACGTCTCTTGCGTGAGCTGTGGCCCCAGTAAAGCAGCCTTACCTTCCTCTAACCAGCACAAGGGTGACCATCATGGCCTACCATATAAAGCCTCGTATGGTGCCATCTCAATAGTCACCTGAAAACTATTGTTATAGGAAAACTTGACTAAGGGTATATGCTTCTCCCAAGAGCCCCCAAAGTCTAGGTCGCATGCACGCAGCATGTCCTCTAGCACCTATATCATCCGCTCTGACTGGCCATCTGTCTTAGGGTGGTATGTTTTGCTCAGAAGCACCTGTGTACCCAGCGCACTTTGAAAACTTTTCCAGAAACGAGATGTAAATCGGGTGTCCCTATCTGAAGCGATAGAACAAGGGACCCCATGAAGACGTACGATCTCTCAGATATACAGCCTTCCGAGCTCATCTGCATTGAAGGTCTCCTTGATCGGCAAGAAGTGAGCTACCTTCGTGAGTCTGTCCACAACAACCCACATGGAATAATTGCCTCTAGGTGACCTCAGCAATCCCATCACGAAATCCATCGCGACATCATCCTATTTCCACTCTGGAATGGGAAACTATTGTAACAGCCCAGCTGGTCTCTGATGCTCTTCCTTCACCTGCTGACAGGTGGAACACCTCGTAACAAAACCACCAATCTCTCTCTTCATACCCGGCCCCCAGTACTGACGCCTCAAGTCACAGTACATCTTGGTAACCCCAGGATGAACTGTCCAAGTTGAATCATGAAACTCCCACATCAGCTCCTCGCGTATATCCCCTGGAACCCATACACGTCCATGGAAACGCAAAACCTTATCACCGCCTATTGTCCAACTGGGAGGAGGGTCCTCACTTGCCACCGACTCCCGTAGAACTAGGCCTTCTGAATCTGATAACTGCCTCATCCTCACTATGTCCAAGAGGGTAGAAGTCACAGATAACGAGGAAATATTAGTCTGCCCCTGACTGTCATGCACCTCCAGATGCATCTCAGAGAACAAAGCCAAAAGCTACCACTCACCATTGGCCTCTTGCACTGCCTGTATCTGAGTCTTTTTGCTCAGTGCATCAGCTACTGCATTACCTTTACCAGGTGTATAGGCAAGCTCAAAATCGAAGGACTGTGGGTACTTTACCCACCTTCTCTGCCTCAGATTTAGGTCACGCTGAGTAAAGATATACTTGAGGATTTTTTGGTCGGTGAAAACCACAATGTGCTCTCCCAACAAATAATGTCTCCAGCAAGGCAACACATTCACAACTACAGCCAACTCGAGATCATGAGTCGGGTAATTCCTCTCATGTGGCCTCAACTGCCGTGACCCGTATGCCACAACTCGGTCACCCTGTATCAAAACGGCTCCCAGCCCAATCCCTGATGCATCACAGCAAATTTTATAGCTCTTCCCCTGCTCTGGGAGTATCAGGATCGGTGCTGATGTCATCCTTCCCTTCAGGTCCTGAAAATCTATCTCGCAAGCTTCTAACCAAACGAAATTCACACCCTTAATAGTCAAACCTGTCAACAGTGTTTCTAAGTGGGAGAAGTCCTATATAAAGCACCTGTAGTAACTAGCCAGCCTTAAGAAACTCCGAATCTCAAACATGTTCTTGGGCTGCTCCCAAGAAACTACTGCTCTCACCTTCTCTAGGTCTACTGAATCACCTGACTCTAAGATGATATGACCCAGGAAGTGAATCTGGTCCATCCAAAAGTGGCACTTCGAGAGCATATAGGCGATGCTCTCTTAGGGTAATCAATACGATCTCAAGATGGGTGGCATGGTCGTGTCGAGTGTGAGAGTACACCAAGATGTCATCCACGAATACCACCACAAATGAATCAAGATACAGATGGAACACACGATTCATCAGAGCCATAAAAACTGATGGCGCGTTCATGAGTCCAAACAGCATAACCGTATACTCATATAGACCATACCTACTCTGAAAAGCTGTAAGCAGTATATCTAATGGCCTAACGCACAGCTGATGATATTTGGATCTCAAGTCAATCTTCGAGAACACTCGTGCTCCTCGAAGCTGATCAAACAGATCATCTATCCTTGGAAAGGGATATCGGTTCTTAACCGTAAACTGGTTCAGCTTCCGATAATCCACACAAAGCCTAAGGGTATCATCCGCCTTCTTCACGAAAATGACCAGAGAACCCCAAGGAGATGTGTTGTTTCGGATAAAACCCTTCACCTGCAACTCCTCTAACTACCTCTTGAGTTCCTTCCACTTAGGCGTGGACATCCTGTAAGGAGGAATGGACACCGGTGCTGCTCTTGGAACATGCTCGATAGAGAAATCCACCTCATGCACCGGGGGGGAGACATGAAAAGTCATCCGGGAAGACATCCCCGAAACAATCGACAACTGGAGGGAAATCCGCCTGAAAAGTCCCCTGGTCATCCAGATATAAGCTCACAATCTGGGATGTGACTCCACCTCACCCATGATGCTCTGTTCCAGCTTGACTCGCCTGAACATCCCATTCTCCCTCGTATAGAAACTCTCCGCCCTTTGGTGACGTGAAACACACCCTCTGACGATAGCAGTCTACAAAAGCTCGAAAGGGAACCAACCAGTCCATCCTGAGAATGACCTCATAGCTTGTCATCTCTAAGACATAGAGTTACCAAGGGAAGTGACACCCATCATCCTCAAGGGGGAAATCCTTGCACTGACGCACACCAGCCATTCTAGTCCCCAACGGAGTGTCTAGCGTCATGATATCAGAAGAAGAAGAAACACCGAGCCCAAGGCTCCCCACAACGGGTACAGATATGAATCTATACATAGCACCTATATCAAAAAGTACTGAAGATAAGACAGAAGCTACTAGAATAGTACCTATGACTGTAGAAGGTCCGAGATCCTGCTCTTGCTGGGTCTATTGCACTGCATATGCTTGCCCAGTGTTGTGGCCCTGCAACATAGCCTGGCTACCCCGAGCTATCCCACACTGCTGCCTTTGATATCCTGGTGTCTGGCTACCATGGCCACGAACACCATCTCTGCCTGCACGCCCTGACGTATTCCAATTCCCAGAGTGGTAAGAAGCCACTGGTCCTACTCCCGCATGCGGAGTCTGCACAAAACCTCTCTCACTAGCCACTGGTAGAAACTCCCTACAAAAGTAGTGCAAATGACCCATCTTGCCACAAGCTCAACACTCCACTGGGTATCGTGGACACTGAGGCCTCTTGTGCCCCTCTCTTCCACACTGGTAGCACCTGACCGGTCCACCTGAAGAAGCTATCTGGCTGGTACTGCTGCCCTGAGAGAAGTCCATCTGTATCTTCCTCTTGCCAACAGAAATAGAACCAGTAACTGGTGCTGAACTGCCCTGGCCGACACCACTTGATTCCTGTAGGTTCCTCTCCATAATCAACGCTTGATTCACAGTTGCGTGTATAGTAGGAAACCTAAAAACATTTACCAGTGCTCGGATGTCATACCGAAGACCATCCTCAAAACGTCTGGCTCTCAACGTCTCATCACCCACCAGCACAGGTGAAAAACGCTGAAGCTCTGTAAAACGAGCAGAATAGTCCTTCACCGATATAGTGCCCTGCTGCAGATTCATGAACTCTTGAGCTCTATCTACCCTCAGCATCTCGGGTAATAAGAAGTCATAGAAGACTGCCTGAAAATCTTCCCACACCATGTCCCTGTGATGCTCTGACTGGGTGGTAACATCCCACCACCTCTTGGATGAATCACGCAGCATGTAAGTCGTGAGCTTGACCATCTGCCCTGGAGGCGTCTCTAGATGTTCAAAAATAGTCTTCATCGATCCTAGCCAAGACTCTATAGCCTGTGGTCTGTCGTCCCCTGAAAACGTAGGCGGATGCTGCTGCTGAAAGATACGCGTCAGCTCGGCCATAGATGTGGCACCCTGCAGTGCTCCCTGAAAGGTCTGCATGAACCGAAACAAACCTTCACGGAATAGCGCCTCTGCGCCTGTGTTCGGTATAACAGCTGGTGCCGCATCGGGCTCTACTGGTGGATCTACTGGTATCCCATGGCCCACTATCTCCGGAGTATAGTCGTTGTCGCTCTCCTGGCGAACAAATCATGGTCGTTTCAGTGGCATGACACTACAAGGTCAAAAGCACGCCTCAGATTCAAGATTATTAAGACCCAAAAGCGAAGGAACCACAAAGGAACAAGAGGAAGAATACATTCAAAATTTTTCGAAACAAGACTACACGGCGTGTACAATGACTACACAGCGTGTACTTGACTTCCCTTCCCATGCCCGGGTCCTTTTACATGGCTAATCCACACACCTTCCGTTCAACAAAACTAAATGGCGTGTATAATATCTACATGGTGTGTACGGTGTTATTTTCCAACTGCTTGTGTCATCTGTGACACGTCCGACTACTCGGCTTACAACTACACGGCGTGTTACACCCGCATACGGCGTGTACTGCACCCAGTTTCCCAGCCACACGGCTAAGTCCACACGGTCTATCCTCGGACAAGACTAGACGACGTTTCCCACAGGTACACGGCGTGTTTAAAGGGAGGTGACGTTGACCTGTGTTGTTAGTCACACGGACGAGTCCTCGTGTCACACTACACGGTGTGTGTATCATTGACACGGCGTGTTCTATACAGGAGTTCACCGACCCGTGTTGTTAGTTACATGGCCGGACTCCGGGTCACACTACACGATGTGCATAAAAACTACACGGCATTTTTTACCCAATCTATTCCCTACCCCGTGTTGCCACCCACATGGTTTGTGACATGGTAAGAGACTACACGGTGTGTACTCAGGGTACACGTCGTGTACTCAAAAAGTACATTTTTCTTCCCGAACAGAAGAATACACAAAGCATGTATGAGGTCCTACACGGTGTGTATTCTGGGTTTTCCAGACAGTATGCCACAGAAACTTCCCCGGAACCTAGAAAATACTAAAAAACCACACCTAAGTGTCAAATTTCGACCCGTGGGGGCCCATACACCCCACGAATCAAAGTTTGACATATTATTTGTGTTATAACCAATAACTGTCAATGATCCACCAAATTCAGGTCAATGGGGGCCCATACTCCCCAAAAGCCAAAGTTTGGGGTCCATCCTATAAACAAGCTCAACCAAACGGGCAGGTATTTATCAAGAAGCTATCACAATAGCATGCTTTCTTAGAACATCAACAATCACAACAAGATGAAAATTCTAATTCACGTACATGGCATGGAAACATTGCATGGAATGTGATTTCTAGCATGTTCCTATATGATGCATGAGACGACATACCCCCATATCATCGGGTTGCAACTACATAGAACCCACAGATAAAATATAAACAGCACAATCCAAGTGCTTCACCAAACGGTGAAAACATATCAACTGTAAAATTGAAAAATCAAAATAATGAAAAATACGTGGTAGACTGGCTTTTCCCTGTACACGGGTTAGCTACGCCCGAGCACAACTTATTACAAACTACCGTTCTATCCAATCCCTGACTACGGATCTAAATAGTAATTCCAAGAAAATAAACACCCTTTGATACCACTTTGTAACATCCCAGACCCAGGTGCCACGCAATGGGTGCCCCGAACCCGGTTCCCCACATGACCTCAAGCGCATTTCCACAAACGCCATAGGCTACCGACTAGCAGCGAGGGACCAGGTCTGATAGTGGGGAAACTATGCCCTCATTTTTTCAAAGTGTAACACAACAGAATTTAAATAAAACATAAAACAAATAGAAGAAGCAGTAAACCATACACAACTGAAACACACAACAAGAGTGGATATAACCAACAATATATAAATGATGATGCTACATGTCTCATGTTCTAAGAAAACATCCAGAACATGTTATACATCAATAAGATACAACCAAAAGTAGAGTAAAAAAACAATGCAAAACAGCTGGCAACGGCATCGCGAGCCTAGGCTCGGTCCCATGCCCTCCTACTCCTCAGCAACAGTCAAGTAACTGTATAGGGACTCTTGCCCCTATCTACACCTGCAGAAATGTAATCTGTTTGGGCTGAATAACGTGACCCAAACAGGGTGTGAGAAATATATCTCAGTAGGCACCCACCAAAGGCCCGTGCCCAACTGTGTGTGAGCATGCAATCAACATTGTGCAATAGTAAAAATGCAATAATGTAAGCAGTACTGAAAAGTAACTAACTTATAAATTAAATTGCCATTTTATTATTCATTTAATCTATTTAAATATTAGAAACCACCACAGTGAATTTCTAAGTAAACAATCCACGTCCTCAGACAGACAAAACCTTACCCTCAGGTAAGAAGAATCCAACCCACAGGTATAGCCCTCATGCGTAACAGAAATTTCCCTCAGGTATAGGAAGTGTCACCCTCAGGCACAAAAGTTAAGACCTCAAGCACGAAAGGTTGCCCTCTGGCAAAATACTACAACCCTCGGGCTAAATAGTGTAGTGCCCTCAGGCTAATCACAACAATGCCCTCAGGCCAAATACAACAATGCCCTCAGGCTAAACAAGTAACTGAGCCATGCCCAGCAGGTAAACAAGCAGTAACAAGCAATTCCTCTCAAGGAAATTCTACAATTGCTACTTTAAAGTCATACCCTCGGGTATCCTGTCCAATTGGATAAACAGAGAGACACACCCCGGGGGTGGTTCCAGATCCAAGCAATGATCCCAACCAGCATTTTATTATCATAATTAAATACCTAATCAATTTTGGGTATTAAATATAGCAATGGCCTCAGACACACAACACCCCAACATGGGTTCGTGGCACAGAAACGCACAAAACACACAGCAGTTGGAAAAATAAACACAAAGCCACCTACCTTTTACATCAACGAGCGTTATACTCGAATGCCGAATCCAGAAACACCGAAGAATGGTGTAGATTTGACTAAGAACAAAACTCATTCAAATGTAAATAACTTACGTTAGGAGAATAATTGGCAAGAACTGTACCAGGAGAGGAGGGGGCTTACCCGTGCGGTTCCAATGAAATCGTCCGAAGACGAATCAGATTCTAGACGAACGCCCGGTAGATCTTCAAAGATCCGACCTCCTCCTTTGGCTCCAAAATGGCTCAAGTTCCTCCTCTTCCAAATGAGGAGGCTACTGTATGTTTTAATATGAAAAAACAAAGTACACAGCGTGTACTCCCTTCATTTAACTGTTCATTTGGCAGCACCGCCACACTATTCATCCGTCGATATGAGTACACGGCATGTACTCTCAAGTACACGGCGTGTACTATCGCCTAACTGGCGGCGACACCACCGCCTTACTGTTTAAACCTGCCGACTGACTACACAGCGTGTAAGGTACCACTACACGGCGTGTAGTCGGTTCCTACAACCTTCGTCGCCAGCATGGCTACATGCCCTATATACTCATCCCTACACGGCCAAAAGTACATGGCGTGTGGATAAAGTACATGACGTTTAGTTCCAAAATTTAGGATTTTCCCCATTTTCCATATTTTATCAAAAACACTTAAGGAAAAGCAAAGAAGAATCCCGTACCTCTAAAATAAGTCCCAGTTTCTTACAGTCCTCTCACTTGTATTTTTTTAATGTAATAAATATTCATCCAAAAATATGAAATAACCATGTCTGTTAATCCTGGGTTTCTATATAAATTATATCAAAAGAAATTTGGGAATGGGTGTATACTTGATATGAGAATCATTACTATACCTTGAAAGAAATGCCACAAACCTATTGCTCATGGATTCCTTGGAATAAAAAATATTTTCAATTTTAATCAGGATCATCAAGAGAATTTCATGTAGAGGTTGATTAATGATAAACAAAAGGCCCTCATATTTGTAAGGTCTATATTTTTACATAATCTAAAGGCTAGAACTATCAACTACAAGGATACTTATATTTGTCTATCTCTCAAAGAGGAGTTCACTAACATCATTTCTCAAGCCCACTAGTTAGCTAATAGATACCCCTACCTTATATTTTGGTTAGATAATTTGATTAGTATAACCTTCTTGTACCTTCTTAACTATAGTTATCTAATGATTCTCATTAATTCCCTGATCAAAGGGAAACTAGACACCTTAATTTTTGATCTTACAAATGTAGTTAAAGAAATTATTATCAATTATACGTTCATTAATCGGTATACACTTTTGATTCAGGAACTATAAGTTAATGAAATTATTACTTCAAAATGATTTTACCACAACTTAATTGAAGGGAATATTCATGGTTTGATTGAAAAGTGACAAAATATGGATTTATATATCTAATTTTTTATATGCAGAATTTCCCATTCCAAAATTCATGTTGATGCTTGGGTGCATATTATGGGTATAAAACATTATTATAGATGTGTTTTATGTCATCAAAATATAGAGGATATTTATCACCTATTTTTGATTTTTTTCAACTACTTATTCACTCTAGAACTTATTCATTATATTTTTTATGTGTAGATGCCTCATTTCGAATTTATATAGGTAAAACTAGCTAATTGTGCCCAAATAACTCATTAAATACAACTCTTTAATCTATTTTAGGTGGATTTTTATAAACTCTCTCAAATCAACTATAAGAGATGGAATATAGTAATTCATGAATAGAAAAGGTCCATTTTTCATTTTTCTCATGTTAAAATTATGATGGCACTAAGGAGTTACAAATATCAATAACATAGTAGATGTAGAAACTATATTCATGACCTTATAGTGCTTAGAAGAATGGTAATATCTATAATTTCCCTCTAATTTATGGTACTATTGAAATATTTCGGAATAAACCATTCATTATATGGAGTAATTTTAACTCAAATGGGCTATTTATAGGTAACCCGAGTTCAGCAAGATTTTGGGCAGTCTTCAGAGATCAAAAATATAACATCATAGGGTACCTTTATATCCCCTATGGTATAACAACATCTATTGAGGATAAGATTCTAGGGATGATTAATACAGTGGATATGGAAAACATAAAGGATGGAATAAGATTTGGTTTGAATGTGGATCTAATATCCATGTAAAAGTGTTGTGAAATTTTCAATTGTTTCTTTCATGGAAACTCACTTTCAAATAGATCAGATGTTTGAAATTTCTTTCAACAACCTTCTACTTTATCATAGATGTATACTGAGAAGACAATTACATAGCTGATGGACGTGTAAATAAACGGATAATCTATAATGATCTCTTTATTTTTGATTACTTACCTGATGATATAATTCCCCTTTTCCAATGGGGTCTTTGTAAAATTCCATACTTTTATTTTTTATAATTTTTCTTTCACATAATAAAAGATACTATCCCTCTTTGGAAATTTATCACCATAATCTTATTGAAAAGTGGAATGGCTGCATTATTTTCAAAAAAACATTTAAATTAAATATATATAAAATATTGATATCACTAAGATACAAAGCACTAGTGGGTGATAATACTGAGTTGATCCCATAAAGAATATTTAATCATAAAATTATACTACAACTCTAATAGTTAGAAAAATTAAATAATATTTATTTAATTGGTGAAACTAAAATAGTGAATATTTAAAATAGGAGATCAAAATTTTAATGTGCTAGAGTGATAAGACTATGTTTTACATGTTTTTATTCGGTAATAATTTATTAGGGAAATTTATTTGAGAATGTATTTCCATTGGTGTAAGTATAAAAACAAAGTTCGTGCAATATTTTTCTCTAATTTCTAACCCAATTCACTCTTTATTCTAGAAAATAAATTAATTCAAATATTCAGGGACACAAAATAGGTTTAAGTATAGGAAATTTAATTAATTTAATTGTTATTGGGAAATAAAAATATGTTCATAGAATGTTATATTCTAATTAAAATTTCAAATTTCATTGTCCATGTAAGTAATAACAAAAAATATAGAGATTAAACGATGAAAAATTGAACAAAAATTAGTCTAAGATATAAAATATTAAAAACCAAAAATAATGTTAGGAATGTCTATTACATCCTCACTACAAGAATATTTATCCATTAATGTCCTATATAAAATTATAAAAAATGATAATTTATCATATGAAAAATAGAAAAAAAAATCCATTAATAATCCCTTAAAGGGAATTATATAATCTTTTTTAATTATCTAATATTATCTAAACACTATCCATATTGTTTTCAAAGTTCTTTTCCAAAAAATGGTTATTTTATTTATATTTTTTTATCCAAACAAATGATGTAGAGATGATTCCTATTTAAATTTAAGGTATTTTCAACAATTATTTTAGTAAATGACAGATTTAATACTTCCCAATCTTGTGTAACCTGAATTATTTTTAAAGAATTGGTGATTGAAATAGTAGTTGGATATCTTGTAGAATTCTTGGAGAATAATAATTCATTTTAAATTCCTAATAGGTTTGAACTATGTGGTTGGGTATAAGGTTGAACAATAGAAAAGTAATCATGAAGGTACCATCACATAGTACCTGATTCACTATGTGATCACATAATAATTAAAATAGTGAAGTCATGAGTGTACTAGGATATATAATATATGATGAATTATTCATAAGAGTTATATATGGTTTTATAATTTTCCATTGGAAGAAGAATTATAGATTTTTCATTCTATGTCATCAGTATTCACTGCATAAGGTAGATACATAAAGCATTTCAAAGGTAATATGTAATGGATTTTCATTTTCCAAAAAAATGGTTGAGATGATACGTATGAATTATTCTTTCCATTCCCAAGGGTTTCATACAATAGTGAACCTATAAAAAAGAATTCATTAAATTTTTTTGTGCTAAGAAGGATGGATCCCACCATTATGGGAATTGAGGCCAAATATACTTGAGAGTAGTTTATAAGAAATCATGTCATGTAATATGGAAGTCATACTTTGAGCTGTTGAGGCTGGTTGAGATAGGAAACTTTTTAACAATCACATTGTTGATAAATTATATTTTATGTAGGGATGTATTTAGATTAGAATAGTTGATATGGGATATTATTTTTTGGGATTCCACATGATCATATTAATAAAATTTAAATTTGAATGAGTAAATAAATTAGTCACACCATGATAGTGTAGGAAACACCATGATGTATCCAAATGAGAAGATTATGTGTGATCCTTTTTCATGGCATGCTCCAATTTACTTCATAAAATATATTGTTATAGTGTGAATATAATGGTTTCTATAAATAGGAATTGTTTTCAATTATTTTAGGGGATTTTATTTTTATGATCTTTTAATTCTAACTTATTGAAAATTTTTTAGTCATTTTTATGTTTTTATACTTATTTTCATTTTATAGTTTTAATTTTGACGATGTAACCATTCTTTTATGTAAGTATTTTACTCTTAAATATCAATTAATTTTTAATTATGATTTCCTATTTTAAACCACTTCTTAAAATGATTAAGTTATGTGTGATGGGAATCTTCTATACCATGCATGGAAAATTTGGTTAAGGGGAGAGGGATTTAGAGTAAAAAGATTCAAGTATATGTTACTAATAATCACATATATAGAAAATACATTTAAATTATGAACTACTTTGTAACTATTAATTTATTATATTCCTTTATATAAATTTGACCAAGATACACATGGAGGGAGGAACACCAATGAAATTGAGTGAATTGAGTTATTACAAGTATCTTAGATCTATCTCATTCTATAAATATTGAACCTAATGTATTGGGGGTATTAAAAATCTCTGATTAAGATATTTTTTATAACTTATATATAATCAATAAAATTCACCATATGGAGTTTTTAATTATTTAAAGACACTGCAACCAAACGTATCAACTAATTAATGAGTGATATTGGTAAAACCATGTAATATTATCACTTAAAATTTATCTCAATACACTATCATTGAAAATTTACATTCACAATTATAGTGACCCAAAATTTTCATACAAAGATATTTCTTCTTATTATATGAAAATTCATTATATAACATAACGGTCCAGGCTAGAATCGTATAGGTATAGTATTTTTTGAAACATGGATACATAAGCAACTGTTTTATAAGTGAACTACACCATATAAAACTAACTTCTTCCTAAATATCACCCTTCTTAGACATATCATAATTAACACCATTCTTCATATCCTTTTCAAGTTAAACATAAGAAAGTGTGATATCAAATTCTTGATAATGGTAAATAAGGTAGATATTTATGATTCATTAAACATAACATATTAATAAGGGTGTGATAACATGATAATAACATTTAAATATCATACACTATATATCATAGATCATAATATTGATTCATATCATAAATCATGGAAGTAAATGAGACATGAATCATAAAGGAATCAAATAACATGAACCATGAGAGCATAACATTGGAATATGACATAAATTGTTTTTCACACACATAATCATATAAAATATTTTTCTTATTTTCTATGGTAAACATAAAAATATATCATAGTATATTAGGTTCAATCACTATTCTATCATAATAGTCATGGTTCAGTCAGAAGACTAGTGTAGTGGATATATTCCCCTAATAAATTGGGTTCACTTTCTATTCTAGTCCTATTTATCTCAGGATATAACCTTCTTTTCCCAATACTTTGGTGGTCTATATAATTTCACTACCAAACATTAAATAATGAAAATTATTAATATGTATTCTATAAGATAATAAAGAATTCATCATATCAGAACACGTGAAAATAAATGGTTTTGAAAAACATTTTATCATGGAATAACCCATGGAAAAAAGAAGGTTTTATAAAAATTTCATAAATTTATCAAAGCATAAACCATTTAAAAGGAATGAGTTTCATAAAAAAAATCCATCATAATCTAAAAACATATATACAAAGGACAACCATGGTATTTTTGGATAATATCCATATAAAAACATAATTAACATCAAAGGATTTAATGTTAGAAGAAACATTCCTTTAAAAGATCACTTGGACATTTCCTGAGTAAAATACCCCTTTATATTTGAATCACTTACTTAAAATCCTAAAATTTATAAAAAAATTAGAAAAAGATTTCTTTTAATATAAAATTAAAAACATGTCAAATATTCTCCAAATAAATTAGTGGTTATAGTGTTGGAAAATTCCATTAATGTCGTATAAGTTAAAAGAAAATATTTAATTCATACTTTTGTTAAAGAAAGAGTAAAAAAGTAACACATTAGGAAAATGACAACAAGATTCATTGTAAAGAATTTTTTTAAAATTAATTCATGTCTAAAAAATAATTTAAACAATCACATGATAATATTAAAACAATCTTGGAAGAAGTTTTATAAAACAATGATATGGAAGAAAGGGTTTTTCGACTAAAGAGAGAAATAAATTAAATTTTTCATAAAAATGTTATTTCATTATCTTGAGTAATTAAACTGAGTAAAAATGAAAGGAAACCATATATTATCAATAAATAATAATATGATAATAAAATAAATCTATTTTATCAAATTTTGATTATAATATTTCATCATTTAAAATGTAATCATTAAAAATCCTGATAAATAATGAGATTGTAACCTAAAACACTTACCCAAGGTATGAATTCATTCATAACTGTTCAAACCTATTTTATAATAAATATGTATTTGTTACACATATACTACAAAACAATAACAATATATATATCATATAATATATTATTTACTTATAACCTTTTATCAACAATTTTTTAATAATTCTTTAATAAAATCATTTTTCTGGTGATAAATGCTTTGTTTTCTTATATGTTTTGTTTTGGTCATTTTTCTCCTTGTACTTTGATCATGGTTTCATCATATCCATAATTTTAATCATGATATAGATATAATATATTTTCATTATATATATATATATATTTATTTATATTTATAGTTATCCCCAAAAGGTAGATATTGAAAAAATTAATTACACCATTCCTAGAAATGGTATGCCATACAAACAAGTGAACATTGTTTTTACTTTTAGACTAATGGAAGGAAATAAAGGTAAAAAAACAACCCGTATAGAATCTTTATAATATAAAAGACATATTATATATTCATCAAATTAATTCTTATTACCATCAATATAAAGAATAAATGATAAATGAATCACATCACTTCATGGAGGTGGTAGTCCACACATACACATGAGAGAAATTATCATATCCGAAAAGATTAGAATGTAATATGGTAGATATGATACTTTCCTTATATAAGAATAATTATATAGAGATCCAGAACTTTTACACATATTATTACATGATTTTTGACATAAATTAACAAAAATTAAAACCCATATATCATGAGGCATAGTGTCATAGGAAGGATAGGATCATAATACATTGAAAGGAAAATAAAACATGAGATCCTTAGTTTATTCTCCATAATAATATCCTATGTCCATTTGAGCTTATAAAACTACACAGGATAACCTGGTTAATACATCAATTAAATGTGTGAGCTAAAACACCCAGTAAGTGAATAAACATTACAAGGAAACATAACATGTGGGTCCAAGGTATAATGATATATCATAAAAAAAGGCTCCTAAGTAATCGCATAGAAGAATAAAATAAATTACATGATATCATAGGACCTTTGTAACATATAAATTTTAGAATAAATATAAAAAATTATATAAAAATGTGTCAATTATAACTTCCTAGACAATATCGCATGGTTGAAAACGTCCCATAATGGATTAAGAATACTCCATAATCCCATATATTAAATCTCATGAGAATAAAGATTTTCCCAATGAATTAGAGAGATATATAGGAAAACCCATTATAAAATTTTCATGATTTATGTGTTCAAAATAAATTATATCAATCATAAATAATAACATAATAATTACCCATTGAAAGAAATTGGGTTTTATAATCTTTTTTATATCATAATAAAAGTAAATTTCATAATTAAGGAATTTGATAAATGAACAAAAAGAATGTATTAACCCATAAAATTAAGGGATAATAAACTATGTATATATGTGAGAGAAATATATAGTTAATTTAGAATCATTTAATAACATTAAATAGAGAGATAAAGCAAGTTAGAGAGAAAATTATCATAACCCAAAGGAATGGGTGGTTTAGGGAGACCCCTTACCACGAGCTGAATTCACCATGTGTGTTCTTTATCATCGTAAAAAGAAACTATATGAAAATTAGTTAATTTATTAAGTAATTTTTCGAGTTTATTATTTCTTTATTTATTTATTATCATGTTATATTAAATTACTTAATCATTTAGGTTCTAGTCAAACATTTTAACGATGGTTGGCTCATATGTCAAAAATAACTATGGAAAGTTGAATAAGGTCAAAGAGGTTATTATTTATAATCTACATAATAAAAATTATGAAATAATTATCATTTTTACACATTAATTATAATTTTAAAACCAATCATGATGAATGGTTATGAAAAATGAACTACATTACAATCATAGAGATGGTTCCTTGTAAGTACACAAGAGTAACATTTTCATTTTTCAACAACCATGATGTGAATAAGGTATGTTTTATTTTATCATTACAAAATTATAATTATATTATAAATATCATATTATTTCATTAAATATTATTACAAATAAAATCCATGTGACACTATAATAAAAAAACTAATTTGATCACTTCGCGAGGTGGTAGTCAGCCATACATACTAATAATGTTATCAATTTTCAAGGTCAGAAGATATATGATATCTTAAAATTATATAATGATTAATATTTCAGGAATATAAATATAAATATTAAATCCATCATCATTAATATATGTGAGAGGCGATGATAAAAAACTAATTACATTGGTTTGTGAAGTGGTAGTTTATCATACACACAAACAAAGGTTTCGTTTCCTATTTGATGGAAGTGGAGATAGATTTAGGTTATTAAATTAACATAATAACATAATATTATAAAATATATACCAATTTTATTATATCATCATGATTTATTATGATTTAATGGTGGTGGAAGAAGAAATAAAACAGTGATTCTCAATTAAGAATGGTACCCCTAATTTATACACCATTTTAGGATTATACCTCAAGCCTCCATTGGTTGGATTTACGATAAAACCAAGGACTCGAGGACATGGGGTTGGAAATAACGTAAGTATTTGGATACATAATGGATGAAACAAATTGATTTTTAATTTTTTTTAAAAGAGGTAATAGTAAGTTCCCTTTTATAAATAAGAGAGTGTGATATTTTTGTAAATAACCCAAATTATTAAATAATGGGAAGTCCCTCTCAAGATAATTGCCTAAAAATTTATTAATGTTTTATTTTTGGGGTTATATGGATGATCCAAATCTCCAATATTAAAAAATAAACATGTTACTCCCTTTACCTATTTAGTTTAATCCCCCGGTAAAATGGTTTTATCATTAATCATGGTAACATATTATTATTATTATTATTACAATTCATTATGACCACAAATTAAGTTAAAATTATTATATAGTATTAATTATTCTGATTCAAAATTTATAATTAATTTTATCAAATTCAATTCATATAATTTCCAAAATTTAATTCAAAATCAAACCTTCCAAATGTATCAAAAAAGGGGTTTTCCAGAAATGTATTTTTCAAGCACAAGATGATTTTAAATTAACTATTTGATTGGTTATCATCATTATATAAATTTAAGGTTCATATAAATAGATATATAATGAATATATGTAATTTAAATCCTTCCTTACTAGGGTTTATTTTAATTAAAAAAAATTGATATACTTTATGAACATAAAATCAGTTGAATGAAAAGTGCGTTTTAAGCATACAAATAATATTTTACCAAAATCATAAATAATTATGATTGAAATTAATGTAATTATATTATTATAAATAAAATTATTAATATTTCACTTTATTATGAAATCTAAAATGTAATGTAACATTTTAATTACATTATTTAATTAAAATAAATGACTATATTTGATGAAACTATAATTTTCAATATTTATTGAAAATTAAAACACTTCATAAAAATAGAAAAATTTCACCCTCAGTTAATTTCTATATAATTATTTCAAAAAAGATGATAATTTTATAAAAAAAAATTATAAAATTTCATTAAATTAATTATAATATTTTCTTGTAAAAATTAATAAAAACAATTTTGAAATAAACATATTTCTTCATGAATAAAATTACTATTAAAAATTTAGTTTTAATTCCATGATCAATTATCAATAAATTTATATTAATTAGGACCTTTATATATATATTTTGTAAATTATTTTATATTATTAATATCGAATAATTTAAGCCCTTAGATATAATGGTAATAAATAATATTGGTTTGTTTAGGCTTGGTGTTGTTCGTCATATAATCTATCCAGAAAAGGTTTCCTTTTAAAAAAAACTCATGGTGTTTCATTCTTCCACCATTAAAGAATTTCTCCTCTAAATTTCATTTTACATACTTTTGTGAATAAAATGGTTGGGTTACTTCTGCTTCATGGCATCCTCTGGTTCCCATATTTCCACTTTGTATTTATTGATTCTTCATAACACTTTGAAAATATGAGTTGTCTTGTTCTATAAGACTTTATCTCTAATGTATAACATCTTCAGTAGATACTCCTTTTAAAAGAGGTCATTTTAGAACTATACAACCTATAAATTCATCACATGTGAGGTATCTGGTATATAATTACTCAAGAATGATACAAGAAAGAGAGAGGGTACTTTAGAAAGGGTTGGTGTGAGTGATTGTCGATAAGC
Source organism: Viscum album (assembly GCA_963277665.1). Classification (NCBI taxonomy): domain Eukaryota; kingdom Viridiplantae; phylum Streptophyta; class Magnoliopsida; order Santalales; family Viscaceae; genus Viscum; species Viscum album. The sequence goes on from OY728166.1 coordinate 1,238,046,102, forward strand.
CACAACTCTAATGCAATTGAAAATCTAAAAGGGCCCAATGTTCCTGGGGATTAGCTTTCCATTATTCTTGAATCTCATTACTCTCTTACATGGAGATATAATGAGAAAAAAATTATCCATAACCTCAAACTTCTGGTCACATTGATTATTATCAGCATAGATCTTCTATCGACTCTAAGACATCCTGATGTGGTGTTGAATGGTCTTGAACTTTTCAACTATCTCCTCCACCATTTTAGGACCCAACATCTTTCATTCATTTAATTCATCCCAACATGTTGTTTTTATATATATATTAACATAAAGGGATTCCCATGGATCCATTTGGTAGATTGATTTGAAAATATTGTTGTGTGAGAACTTGTCTAGAATAAGATGTTGATCCCATACCCCTTCGATGTCCATTGATCATTATCTCAACATGTCTTCTAGTCTCTAAATAGTCTAATTATATTGGCCATAATTTTGGAGGTGATATTTTGTATTTAAGTTCAACTCAATATTTAGAGCATGTTTGAGGATCTTCCAGTACTTGGAGGTAAATCTCATATCTTGTTTAGATATAATTCACAGTGGAGTTCTATAAAACCTCACCACGTCTTCAATATATATCATTACAATATGATCAAGTGAGAAGTCCTATCGAATTAAAATGAATAGAGAAGATTTTTTAAGATGATCCACCAAAACCCATAAGGAATTTTTTACTCTTGATGTCTTTAGAAGACCAGTAAAAAAGTCCATGGTGATTGTTTTCCATTTCTATTGTAACACCCCAAGCTTCCACGGTACGTTTCCCTTCGAATAATGCGATAGCGTGTGTTGTACGCATCCTCGAGTTCTAACACACACCACAACTAATTAAACTAGCCATTGTGAATAGTAATACCTACTTTTTGAAATCATATATATTTTATATTTAAAAATGGACTTTAATTTTTGATTCGTAATATCAAAATTAGCCTAGGGTGAAATTTTGGTACTTTTCGGATAACTTTTATATTTTGATGAATAGTGAAAATTTCTAAATTTTAATTAAAAACAACTTTTTTAATCAAAATATTTAATATTGATAAATTATGAATTTGAGTGGTTTTAAAGTATATTTAGAATATATTTTTACCATTTAATTTAATGTTTGTCATTGGACATAATTTCACAATTAAACCAGACATAAACAAGTGTCAATCTTTTGATAGTTATTATCTCTTAAAAACACGCTTTTTATTTTAACAACAGGAATTAATTTTAAATTAATTTCTGCCACTTCTGTGTTTTGAATTTGAAAAAATGGATTACATATTTGGAATCAGGATGTCCAAATTATGTAAATAGGAAACTTTTATTTTTACACATTTTGAATAATTACTGCGGTAAATACTTTATTTACCATGGTTAAAGGGTAAATCCGGTAAATAAGGGTTAAAAAATAATATTATAATAATACTAAATTACCCTAAAACGTGTCGTAACCTTATTGGTGGACACATACCCTACCATGGGCATCCTTGGGTCGATTTTGGGACCCCTTGGAGCCACTTGTATGTGGTAGGGACACATTATATTAATAAAGTTAAAATAAAAATAAAAATTGCATAAGCTTACATCTTTTAGAAGAACAATTTTTACATAAGGTTATACATGTTGGATTTTCAATTATAAATATTCATTAGAAAGATAAAAAGATTTCCTACATAATTATATTTTATTTATAATTTTTAGACATCAAATAATTTAAATTATTAATGACACAATAATGATGCAATGTTTACCTCATTAATAAATCATTTAAATAAATAAGATTATAATGATTAAAATATTATCTAAAACCTGTCCAATTCTTATTGGTTTATGTTATTTAGAATATGAGTCATATTATCTTCAACCTCAATGATTTTTGGACCATTATAAACCGAATATAATTATATTATAAAGTAATACTTTCACTCTTTCCTAAGGAGCCCCTCCTCTCCCTTATAAAAGGAGACCACTTCTACTCATTCCTCACACCTCTCAAGCCACTTGGCTCGTCCAAACTCTGCCCAAATAAGCTCCCCACATCCCTCTACTCCTCCTTGAAGCTTACCCTTAGGCAGAAAGCATTTCAAGAAGTCCTTTGGTTCCAACCAAAGTGAGTTACCTAAATTAAAGGTAGCGATTTCTCTTAAATTATTTTCATTTATTGTGCTTCTCCAACCCCCAAACTCTTTTTATTTCCTTTATTTTGTAACAACAAAAGTGTCCTAAATATACTAGGATGTTTTTATAAGAAGGATTCGAACTACACACACACAAACCTCCATCTAATGGATGATGAACATAATGTTTCTGTGAATGGCAAACTAACGCCTCACGAAACGATGATTGTTCAAATACATCTTACCGCCTCTCATGGTGGCCATTATGATGGAACTGTAATTAAGTGTGATATTAATGATACATATTTTATATATAAGCTTCTGTAATTCCATTTTATTTCATACCATTATTCGTTTCATGTTGTATATACATACAATAATTTCATTTGAGGAAGTGCGGACTACCGCCCCCTTAAAATGATATGACTCGTTCATACCACACATGGAACGTATAAAGAATGGTGTTAATGAAAATAAGTAACATATATAAAATATTATATTATACTGGAATAATAATATACCTATGTATCATTTGGATTCAATTCTATTAAAACGAAAAATTAAATGGAAGTAGCGTTCGTGCATACGTACGGAATACCCTCTCCACGAACACGGTGAGATCCATCCTCCATCGTATCCATTCAAGTCTTATTCTCATTTTAGGGTTAAAAATATTGTTAATATCATTATGATTATGAATAAGTTATATTCTATCCATTACAAACATGTCTTACGTAACCAAACATTTAAGAAGAACGAATCGATTATCACCTGAAACGACAATAATACTAAGATATTATTAATAAAGTAATGTTAAAAGATCATATATGATATCATATTGATGTATATGATAATTGTATAATTTAATAAAAATGTTTTAATTATTATACAGGAGGTTAACATACCATCGACTAAGGGAAAGTTCAAGGTAAGGGTTTATTTCGCAATCTCTTCATTATCCGAGGTTGTTTATACATAATTATCTACTGGGACCTCGTTATCATCCACGTCCATGTTTCTTCAAAATGTATTTCAAAACATTTTTAATATTTAAAAGAATATGGGTTAAAATCATTTATACCCTTGTTTGACTTTTTATAAGAAGTTTATACGGGAATCTTTCCGTCGTTTTCCAAACAAGGTGCTTTTTAACCTTTTCGACAGAATTAAGATAAGAATGTTTTTTTAACTTATACGGCGGGTGCGGTTATTTTCCGCCATTATAAAATCGTCAAAGCTTCCCTTACAAGATTATAAGAATATTTTCAAAGAAAATATTTTATTTTTTAAATATAAGTCTCTTAAATGATTTCAAAATAGAAAGAGATATTTCTTTAAAAAGAGTTTTGATTTCATCTATGTCAACATCCTTTAATGGATTTTACGCTTATTTGAGGATGATATATTATGATACAAATCATTTATATTGTATTGAAGGTTTTGTGATATGTTTGACTGTGGATGTGCTATTTGTTTTATATACCATTCATGGTTTATGGTGAAAGTATTGACATTTCGTATGCTAGTTTTAATACGAATGTTTATGTTATGTTTAAACCTTTTCATATGGGAATGCATTGGACTTAATATGTGACGGGTGGAGCCCGCTATAACTCCTCGATGCATCGGTAGGTGTCATGAGACAAACTAGTGTCTTGGCACAAGTCCTTGAAAAAATATTATTTGTATTCTTGGCACGAGGCCTTGGCTATGTGGTTATGATAGTCTGGCATTATGCATCCCAACATTATGAAAGTGGTTATTGATATTGCATGTGATTATTCGATTAGTAGAATATCCATGTGAATAAGTAAATGGCATTATTTCATTTTATTTATGCCATACTATGTTGAAGTTAAAGTTTAAAAGGCTACTGTTTTAGTTATACATTGCCTTAAATATTTATTCTTATTTATGAAAGTTTCCGCTATATTGTTATCCTTACTGGGAATTTGAGCTCACCCCTTTTCTATGTTTTATTTTCCCAGGATGTGAAGAAGTAAATTATGAATGACTTGCAGGGATATTATGAGGGGTTAATAGTGTGGACTATGGAGACAATATGTTGTTGTAGTAGTTTTTTTTATTTTGATGATGTAATGTAAAACTTATGAATATATCTAGTGTTCCCAAGGCTACTAAACCAATCGGTCTTTCGAGATTTGATCTTTCTTGTGATCATGCCAATGTTATGTAATTAATGCACCGACTCTGGGTAACTGGGGTCGGGGCGTTACAGTTGGTATCAGAGGAAGTTTAGTACAAACCATGGAAGCTAGATTTAGATAAACTCTGATTAGAGCACGTAGACCTAAGATGAACTTTGAGGATTAGTATAGAAGAATTTCCTAGAATTTTGGTATTGTAGAGATTTTGTGAGTTTTCCGAGCAATACATCTCTGTCTGGATACGAGCAGGTAGAGGCGGCTCTGGCATAGATGTACCTAGGGGTAAAACCCGAAAACACCGCTTTGAGCTAGACTCGAACGGGAACTGGTGCACGACAACAGGCCTTGCTGTACTCTTGGTTACGACACTCCCGGGGGATATGCTTAGGATAACTCTCATTTTCGTTACAAATCATTATGAAGGGTTTATGAGTATATACGTCCTCAAAGAAAACATTTTTATGATTATGGATTATATCCATAAAAAGTTCAATTTATGTTAAGTGTTTTATAAGTATGAGATTATGTATTTTGATTCATAAACTGATCTAGTTTATGCCATTGTTTAGAAATGGCGCCTAGTGGAAGAAATAGAAACCGTATTAATGCACGCACTCCATGTAGGGATTGCCCTTCTGCTCAAGATAATTATAGTGGGGCTGGTGATGCAATTGGTGCCGATCAGCTAATCACCATACTTGGACAACTTACTCAGGTTATGAATAATAACCTTACCCGTATGGAGCACCCTGATCCGCAGCGTGGAGTATCAATGTCAGATCGATTCATGAGGCAACAACCACCCACCTTCAATGGGAGTAAAAATACCTTAGTAGCTGAGCAATTGATAAATTCCCTAGAGAAAATATTTCAGGCTTTGGGGAGCAGTGAAAGGGAAAAGGTTATCATGGCAGTTTACCGCCTCACTGGAGATGCTGATCAATTGTGGTCATTGATTCAAAACATGAAGGAAGATGATGAAGTATCAAATATGGAATGGAGGGAGTTCAAAGATCTGTTTTTAGAAAAATACTTCCCTCGCGACCATCGAGCAGATATGGAAAGGAAATTTCCTAGTCTGAGACAGAAGGAGGATGAGAATGTCGCAAAGTATGAGGCTAACTTTACAAGGTTATCAAGGTACGCTGGTGATTATATACGTAACCAAAGAAGTAAGATTGATCATTTCTTTGATGGGTTAAAACCATTTCTCCATCGAGCATTAGTCTCACAATCCTTTTCATCGTACGAAGACATTGTCTCATGTGCTATCAAGACCGAAAAGGAATTCTCTAAGTCTTATGACTTAAAGCAAAGCAAGAGAAGAAGAGACCTGCTGATCAATCTGGGAATGGAAATAAGGGGAAGAAGGGAATGGTTGAATATCCATCCTGTGGTAAATGCGGGAAGAAACACTCTGGTACTTGCTTGAAGGGAATGAGAGTCTGTTACAAGTGTGGTGAAAAAGTCCACCAAGCTCGTGATTTCAAGGGGAAGAAGGAAGCTACCAATGTTCAGTGCTACAATTGCCGGGAGATGGGGCATTATGCAAATGAATGTCCTAAGTGTCAGGAGAACTTATCTCAGAAAAGGCCAAGGGATCAAGTCCAGGCATATGCTATCACTACTGCTGAGGTAGAAGCTCCGAAAGATGTTGTGGCAGGTAATTTAACGGTTTCCTCAAGTTTAGAAAATGCATTATTTGACTCTGGATCGTCGCATTGTTTCATATCTTCCTAGTTTGCTAAGAAAATTATATATTTCCAATTTGATTTAATAAGGGAGTTGTTAGTTAAAACTTCTAAGGGAAGTATCATTGCAACAAAGTTTTGTGAATCAGTCCCCATTAGAGCACATAAATTTTCTTTATCTGCTGATCTCATCGTCATACCTATGATTGAGTTTGATATAATCCTCGGTATGGACTGGCTTTCCGACTATGATGCGAAGATTTATTGTAAGAAGAAAGAGGTTACAATTCTTGATGATAATGATAAGGAACACCTTATTTTTAGAGCGGAATCGTCACCACCTAATTCTTATTTAGATCCACCACCAGTAGCTCAACTAAATTCAATTATTGGGGAGGAAGAGAATGAAATAACTGCAGGTGGGGAAAGGAATGTTCAAATAGAGGATGTACCTGTTGTGAAAGAATTTGTAGATGTATTTCCGGAAGATTTACCTGGACATCCTCCAGAACGAGAAGTTGAGTTTTCCATTGATTTGATTCTTGGATCAAGGCCTATATCGAAGACCCCTTATAGAATGGCCACTGTAGAATTAGTTGAACTAAAGAAACAACTAGAGGAATTGAGTAATAAGGGATTTATTCGCCCTAGTGTTTCTCCATGGGGAGCCCCCGTTCTTTTTGTTAAAAATAAAGATGGATCTATGAGGTTATGTATCGACTACAGGGAGATCAATGCTATAACGATAAAGAACAAGTATCCCCTACCTCGTATTGATGATTTATTTGACCAACTACATGGAGCTCAATACTTTTCAAATATTGACCTTCGATCTGGATACCATCAGTTGTGTGTAAAGAAGGAAGACATTCCGAAGAAAGCATTTAAAAATAGGTACGGGCATTACGAGTTTACTGTAATGCCTTTTGGATTGACTAATTCACCCTCTGTATTCATGGATCTGATGAATAGAGTTTTCAAGGAGTATCTCGATGAATTTGTGGTGGTATTTATTGATGATATCTTGATATACTCCAAAACCTACGAAGATCATGAAAATCACTTGCGCATTATCTTGAAGACTCTAAGGAGGCATGAATTATATGGGAAGTTTAGCAAGTGTGAATTCTGGTTTCAGGAGATTTCTTTTCTTGTCAATATTGTCTCTAAAGATGGAATCTCTGTTGATCCTTCTAAGACCAAGGCAATCCAAGAATGGCCAGCACCTATGAGTATAACTGAGGTACGCAGTTTTATTGGTTTGGCAGGTTATTATCGACGTTTCGTCCAGAATTTTGTCCGATTGGCTAACCCATTAACGAAGCTCACACGTAAAGGGTTTAAATTTGTTTGGACAAAAGAGTGTGAAGAATGTTTCGAAGAACTGAAGAGAAGATTAGTCAATGCTCTTATATTGACTCTACCATCAGGGAATGATGGGTTCGTTATTTATAGTGATGCATCAAAGAAAGGACTTGGCTGTGTCCTTATGCAGAATGATAGAGTTATTGCCTATGCATCAAGACAGTTGAATATTCATGAACAAAACTATCCTACTCATGATCTTGAGTTAGCAGCTGTGATCTTTGCTTTGAAGATATGGAGGCACTAACTCTATGGTGAAAAATGTGAGATTTATACTGATCACAAAAGTTTAAAGTATATTTTCTCACAAAAAGAACTCAACATGAGGCAAAGGAGATGGCTTGAATTACTCAAGGATTATGATTGCACGATACACTACCACCCGGGGAAAGCAAACAAGGTGGCAGATGCTTTGAGCAGAAAAGACCATGGAGTTTTGAACATGATGAGAATTGAAAGGGATCCAATTTTCATGGATCTAGTGAAGATGGACATGGTAATAACCAGGGAAGGTGAAACATCATTCCTTTTTCAAATGGTTGCCAAACAATCTTTACTAGAAAGGATTAAGAGTTCTCAGACCGATGAGGAAGAATATCAGAAGAAGATTAAAGCTGTGAATGATGGGAGATTGAGAGACTTTGTGTATGAAGATGGAATTTTGAAATTCGGGAAGAGACTTTGTGTTCCCAATATACCTGATCTAAAAAGGGAATTACTGGATGATGCTCATAGTTCCAATTTCTCTATACACCCTGGGAGCACCAAAATGTATAGAGATTTGAAGGAACATTTTTGGTGGGACAACATGAAGAGGGAGATTGCTGATTTTGTGTCAAGATGTATGGTTTGTCAACAAGTGAAAGCTGGAAGGCAACAGCTTGGAGGAGTCATGCAACCTCTTCCCATACCGGAGAGGAAATGGGACAATATTACGATGGACTTTGTCATAGGGCTACCAAAGACTCCTAGAAGGAACGATGCAATATGGGTTATTGTTGATCGTCTTACCAAGTCAGCACATTTTCTTGCTATAAGAGAAGATCTACCCCCGGAATGTCTAGCAAGACTATATATTAATGAAGTTTTGAGACTTCATGGAGTACCCCTATCAATTGTTTCTGATCGTGATCCCCGTTTTACTTCAAGATTTTGGAAAAGTCTTTAGAAATCCCTGGATACTGAACTTCATTTGAGCACTGCTTACCACCCTCAGACAGATGGACAATCAGAACGGACTATTCAGACCTTAGAAGACATGTTGAGATCTTGCTCACTTGACTTTCAGGGTATGTGGGATCAATATTTACCACTGGTAGAATTTTCCTATAACAATAGCTTCCATTCGAGTATTCAGATGGAACCATATGAAGCGTTATACGGAAAGAGATGTCGTACACCAACCTGTTGGGATGAGGTTGGTGAAAGAAAACTTGTAGGCCCAGAACTGGTTGAGGAAACGGTGGAAAAGGTGAAGGTAATCCAAAATCACATCAAAGCAGCTCAAAGTAGGCAGAAGAGCTATGCCGATAATCGAAGGAAGGATTTGGAATTTCAAGTCGGTGATCATGTTTTCCTGAAGGTATCTCCATGGAAGGGAGTCATACGTTTTGGTAAGAAAGGTAAATTGAGTCCCAGGTACATCGGACCTTTCGAAATTCTAGAACGAATTGGGGCTGTAGCTTACCGATTGGCAATGCCGCCAAGTCTCTCCAAAGTTCACGATGTGTTCCACGTATCTTTTTTGAGATAATACATGTCTGACCCAACGCATGTACTCACCTATGAGGAATTAGAACTGGAACCCGATCTGTCTTATTGTGAAGAGCCTGTCAGGATTCTTGATACAAGAGAACAAGTACTGAGAAACCGGATGACGCGTCTGGTAAAAGTTTTGTGGAGAAATCATAAGATGGAAGAGGAAACGTGGGAACCCGAGGAACTTATGATGAAGAACCACCCGAGTCTTTTTATGCAGTAATACCCTAGAAATTGCGAGGATGCAATTATTTGAAGGATGGTAGAATGTAACACCCCAAGCTTCCACGGTACGTTTCCCTTCGAATAATGCGATAGCATGTGTTGTACGCAACCTCGAGTTCTAACACACACCACAACTAATTAAACTAGTCGTTGTGAATAGTAATACCTAATTTTTGAAATCATATATATTTTATATTTCAAAATGGACTTCATTTTTGGATTCAGAATATCGAAATTAGCCTAGGGTGAAATTTTGGTACTTTTCGGATAACTTTTATATTTTGATGAATAGTGAAAATTACTAAATTTTAATTAAAAACAACTTTTTTAATCAAAATAATTAATATTGATAAATTATGAATTTGAGTGGTTTTAAAGTATATTTAGAATATATTTTTACCATTTAATTTAATTTTTGTCATTGGACATAATTTCACAATTAAACCAGACATAAACAAGTGTCAATCTTTTGATAGTTATTATCTCTTAAAAACACGCTTTTTATTTTAACAACGGAAATTAATTTTAAATTAATTTCTGCCACTTCTGTGTTTTGAATTTGAAAAAATGGATTACATATTTGGAATCAGGATGTCCAAATTATGTAAATATGTAACTTTTATTTTTACACATTTTGAATAATTACTGCGGTAAATATTTTATTTACCATGGTTAAAGGGTAAATCCGGTAAATAAGGGTTAAAAAATAATATTATAATAATACAAAATTACCCTAAAACGTGTCCTAACCTTATTGGTGGACACATACCAGACCCTGGGAATCCTTGGGTAGATTTGGGGACCCCTTGGAGCCACTTGTATGTGGTAGGGACACATTATATTAATAAAGTTAAAATAAAAATAAAAATGGCATAAGCTTACATCTTTTAGAAGTACAATTTTTACATAGGGTTATACATGTTGTATTTTCGATTATAAATATTAATTAGAAAGCTAAAAAGTTTTCCTACATAATGATATTTTATTTATAATTTTTAGACATCAAATAATTTAAATTATTAATGACACAATAATGATGCAATGTTTACCTCATTAATAAATCATTTAAATAAATAAGATTATAATGATTAAAATATTATCTAAAACATGTACAATTCTTATTGGTTGATGTTATTTAGAATATGAGTCATCTTATCTTCGACCTCAATGATTTTTGGACCATTATAAACCGAATATAATTATATTATAAAGTAATACTTTCACTCTTCCCTAAAGAGCCCCTCCTCTCCCTTATAAAAGGAGACCACTTCTACTCATTCCTCACACCTCTCAAGCCACTTGGCTCATCCAAACTCTGACCAAATAAGCTCTCTACATCCCTCTCCTCCTCCTTGAAGCTTACCATTAGGCAGAAAGCATTTCAAGAAGTCCTTTGGTTCCAACCAATGTAAGTTACCTAAATTAAAGGTAGTGATTTCTCTTAAATTATTTTCCTTTATTTTGCTTCTCCAACCCCCAAACTCTTTTTATTTCCTTTCTTTTGTAACAACAAAAGTATCATAAATATACTAAGATGTTTTTATAAGAAGTATTCGAACAACACATACACACACCTCCATCTAATGGATGATGAACAAAATGTTTCTGTGAATGGCAAACTAACGCCTCACGAAACGATGATTGTTCAAATACATCTTACCGCCTCTCATGGTGTCCATTATGATGGAACTGTAATTAAGTGTGATATTAATGATACATATTTTATATATAAGCCTCTGTAATTCCGATTTATTTCATATCATTATTCGTTTCATGTTGTATATACATACAATAATTTCATTTGAGGAAGTGCGGACTACCGCCCCCTTAAAATGATATGACTCGTTCATACCACACATGGAACGTATAAAGAATGGTGTTAATGAACATAAGTAACATATATAAAATATTATATTATACTGGAATAATAATATACCTATGTATCATTTGGATTCAATTCTTTTAAAATGAAAAATTAAATAGAAGTAGCGTTCGTGCGTACGTACGGACTACCGTCTCCACGAACATGGTGAGATCCATCATCCATCGTATCCATTCAAGTCTTATTCTCATTTTAGGGTTAAAAATAATGTTAATATAATTCTGATTATGAATAAGATATAATCTATCCATTACAAACATGTCTTACGTAACCAAACATTTAAGAAGAACGAATCGATTATCACCCAAAACAGCAATAATACTAAGATATTATTAATAAAGCAATGTTAAAAGATCATATATGATATCATATTGATGTATATGATTATTGTATAATTTAATAACAGTGTTTTAATTATTATACAGGAGGTTAACATACCATCGACTAAGGGAAAGTTCAAGGTAAGGGTTTATTTCACAATCTCTTCATTATCCGAGGTTGTTTATACATAATTATCTACTGGGACCTCGTTATCATCCACGTCCATGTTTCTTCAAAATGTATTTCAAAACATTTTTAATATTTAAAAGAATATGGGTTAAAGTCATTTATACCATTTTTTGGCTTTTTATAAGAAGTTTATAAGGGAATCTTTCCGTCATTTTCCAAACAAGGTGCTTTTTAACCTTTTCGACAGAATTAAGATAAGAATGTTTTTTTAACTTATACGGCGGGTGCGGTTATTTTCCGCCGTTATAAAATCGTCAAAGCTTCCCTTAAAATCTTATAAGAATATTTTCAAAGAAAATATTTTATTTTATAAATATATGTCTCTTAAATGATTTCAAAATAGAAAGAGATATTTCTTTAAAAATAGTTTTGATTTCATCTATGTCAACATCTTCTAATGGATTTTACGCTTATTTGAGGATGATATATTATGATACAAAACTTTTATATTGTATTGAAGGTTTTTTGATATGTTTGAATGTGGATGTGCTATTTTTTTATATACCATTCATGGTTTATGGTGAAAGTATTAACATTTCGTATGCTAGTTTTAATACGAATGTTTATGTTATGTTTAAACCTTTTCATATGGGAATGCATTGGACTTAATATGTGATGGGTGGAGCCCGCTATAGCTCCTCGATGCATCGGTAGGTCTCATGAGACAAACTAGTGTCTTGGCACAAGGCCTTGACAAAATCTTATTTGTAGTCTTGGCACGAGGCCTTGGCTATGTGGTTATGATAGTCTGGCATTATGCATCCCAACATTATGAAAGTGGTTATTGATATTGCATGTGATTATTCGATTAGTAGAATATACATGTGAATAAGTAAATGGAATTATTTCATTTTATTTATGCCATACTATGTTGAAGTTAAAGTTTAAAAGGCTATTGTTTTAGTTATACATTGCCTTAAATATTTATTCTTATTTATGAAAGTTTCCGATATATTGTTATCCTTACTGTGCATTTGAGCTCACCCCTTTTCTATGTTTTATTTTCCCAGGATGTGAAGAAGTAAATTATGAATGACTTGCAGGGATATTATGAGGGGTTAATAGTGTGGACTATGGAGACAATATGTTGTTGTAGTAGTTTTTTTTATTTTGATGATGTAATATAAAACTTATGAATATATCTAGTGTTCCCAAGGCTACTAAACCAATCGGTCTTTCGAGATTTGATCTTTCTTGTGATCATGACAATGTTATGTAATTAATGCACCGACTCTGGGTAACTGGGGTCGGGGCGTTACATCTATATTGGTAAGGGTAATGGTTTCATCATCCCCTTATACTTTTCCCTTTCATCCTTCACACGATAACATACTAGACACTTTTTTGTATATTCAATGATCTATTTCTTCACATTTATCCCCAATAGTACACATAGATATCTCAATGCATATTCATGCACCCTGGGTGGATGGAGAAGGTTGATATATGTGCATGATTCAAAAACTCTTTATTTATCTCAAAGTTTAATTATACATATAGTCTTGGCCTATATCTTATGACCCCTTCTTCATAAATTTTTAACTCTGAGGATTTTCCTTTTCTTAATGCTTCCACCTTATTCTAAATATCCTAATAATATTATCAAGCATACATTATCATATCCATAAGGGATGATTGAGCACTAATTTGAGAAATTAATGATGATGTCCATTCCTTCATGATTATCATATCTATCCTTTTCATGTCTATGAAGATTTGATCCTTCTTAGTTATCATTAGGGATAATGTTTTTAGTTCCCTTATACTTATATAATCTTTCATCTTGTTTTCTATCCCAGGATAGTAATGGATTGAGAAGTAATAGTCCTTGATCATCTTTAAGTATCTTCGTCGACATATATTAAGATCTGTATCTGTTTATATATATATGAGTCCCTTATATTCTGTATATATTTCAAACTTCTCCCCATATAGATAATGACACTATGTTTTCAATGAAAAGATCATTGTATCGAACTGCATATCATATGTGGGATTGTTCTACTCATGAACATTCAAATTCTTTTAGGTTTATTCTATCAATTCATCATTTTTCATCAGTACACAACCTAATCCATTATTTAAATCATCATTGTATTCCATAACAAGTTCCCCACTTGGGGGAAGCTTGGGGAATGGTTCAGTGATAAGCCTATTTTTAAACTCATCAAACCACTATTTACATTCATTAGTCTATAAAAAAAATTACTCTCTTCCATGTTATCTTGGTTATGGGTTTGATAATCACAATAAGTTTCTTGAAAATCATTAGTAATACCCAGCAAGTCAAAGGAAACTACAGATTGCCAATGTAGATTTTTGTTTATGCAAGCAGTCAATTACCTTTATCTTAGAAGGGTCCATAGAAATCCATTTTCTGGTGATAATATTCCCCAAGAATGATACTTCCTTCATCCAAAATTAACATATCCAATAATTTACATATAAAATCTCCTTTATCAAATCCCAAAGAATAATATTAAATTGATCCCCATTCTCCTCCATTCTTTTGGAGTAAATTATAATATCATTGATAAATAATGCCATAAATTTGTTGAGGTAATCCCTAAAGACATTATTCGTTGATTCTATAAAGATTTATGTATCATTAGTGAGTCAAATATTCATCACTTTGAACTCATAGTGTTCATACCTTGTTCAAAAGTTAGTTCTGGGAATATCTTCCATCTTTACCCTTAATCAGTGATATCCCAATCAAAGGCCCACCTTAGAGAAATATTAGGATTTGAAAAATTGATTGAAAAATTTATCTATCCCTGGATATGGGTACCAATTATTTATCGTGATTTTTTAGTTCACAATAAACTGTAAAGAGGCACATTGACCCGTACTTCTCGGCCAAGAGGACAGAAACACCCTATAGTGAAGAACATCAGAATATAAAACCATTTTACAGATTCTATTGTAACTATTTCTTCATCTCTTCAAACTCAATGGCATCCATTTTTCATGGGGTTTTTAGTATGGGAAAATAGCTTAGTATAAGTTCATTTTTTAACTCAACCTCTCTGTTAGGAGGTAGACCTGAATACTTTTTAGGGAATACATTAGTATAATTCGTCATACTGGGAATGTCTTCAAGCATGATTATATCCTTTGTCTCAATAATTTGGGCAAGATAGGATTTCTCACAAGGAAATAATATCCACACTAGAATATAATATTCTATGGTATATTCACCTTCATTCTTAAATTTATATGGAATTTAAGGATGACTTTCGACATGAAGAGTGATCTCTATCTCATGAAAATTGATGTTATATTTTTGTAAGGATAATCAATAATTTTCCAATACAGAATCAAAATCCAATAAAACAAGTAAGATGATATTTTCTAGAAGATTTAATCCACAAATATTGAATGAGGAGGAGTTATATACTTGGGATGCAATCATCATTCCATTTTTTGTCACATATTGCTCATCCACAAGTTTTTTGGTAGTGTTTGAATAGTTATACTAAACATACATGATACAAATGAATGTATAAAAATTGAACCAAATAATATATTCTCTATTCTTTAATGACTAAGTAGATTACATGTCACCACATTATTTTCGATATCCACCTCAATATTCGTGCTAACCTATGATATTACTTACTCTCTAGGCCTTGGAGTATGTTATCATTGATTATTTTAAAAAATCATAGTCTTAGAATATTTTCTTTGATAATGTCTATATTTGTTTTATTTGAAACACCACACTATAAGATGAGTACTTCTTTTATTTTTTTATTTATTCTTCAAAAATATTTGGTCTTTTTATTTCCCTTCCACAATGATTAGCCTGATGCCCATATTTTTTATATTCAAAAAATCTCATGGTTCTCATAAAATATTTTCTAGGATGATTCTTCCCACACTTTTGAAAGGAGAGATATTGGATTTTATTTACTCCATAGGGTTTATCTATTGATGCTCCTAAATATAACTTCATCTTATATTGTTTTGTCTATAGTCCCATGAGATAGTTGGGAGACACCAATATTTATCTCAGATTTGAGGGTACAATAAAAAATACATTCATAGATTTCAAACTCCTAAATGGATAATAATTTTCCTAGACTCATCTTTAACCCATTAAAGAAAGGGTTTGCCTTACTTTTAGTGGTGATGATAAAACCAGAGGCATGTCATGAATACCTTGTAAATTTTTCCTCATACACCCTGATAGACTCATTTTCCTTTTTCATGAGAATGAGGAACTCCCTATCCAATTTAATATGGAGAGTTTGGGTAAGATATTTATTGGAAAATATTTTCTTGAAGTATTACTATTATATGGAATAAATATCTTATTTGGGTTTTGTATTCTTGATTAGTGTTTATCACTGATCGGATTCTCCATCAATGTGATAAATGTCTACCATAACTATATCTTTCTCTGACCATGTAATGATAAAGAATATTTTTTCAAAGGAGTTAATCCATTGTTTTGTGATGGGGGGATCAGAAGATCCACTAAAGTTATGAGTCATGTCTCTCATAAAATAATCAATTATAATTGATCTTGTTGATCTAGTACTTCCAAAAATTTCACAGCTCCTTCCCCCATAAAGTTAGGCATATGATTAGGGAAATAAACACATTACTTATCATGTAGGTTATTGTCACAATTTCTCCTATTTCCAACCATTAACTAAAAAAACAAGATGAGAATGCATTAACATACTAATGGTAAACATATAAGCATAGAAGGAATAGGTTATAACAAATAATTATATCTTCAATTATGAGTATCTATGTTTCAATCAATGTCACCCATGTTAATGTTTCCTATTAGTTTCTCAAACATTAAAATTTTTTCATGTCCTTCATAATCGTTCATAAAGATTTTGTGAATTTACCAAGCATATCCCCTAAGAGTTTCAAACCAGGTGTACAACAAGGCTTGATTTCATGCTCCATGTGATGATTGAGTCTAGTTCAATGTACCATATTCATATTAATTACCCCTAGGTTAAACTATGCAAGATCCACATACACTTATAGTATCTAGACCGGGATGTAATTTCTTAGAAACCACTTTCTCTATCCTTCATCTACATTTTATGATATTTTCCTATACATAGAATTATATTTATACTTATCCCTATGGTTCTAACTATGTTTTCATAATCCCAGTTTTCAAAGGTTAAAAATCATTTTTCTAATACCAACTATAGTGACCCAATCATTTTACATATATTATTCTATTATTTTTAACATAAATGTATAATAATTACAACCCATCGATTTTGAGGTCCACTATCTTTGGAAAGATAGGTTCATAATACATATTAAGGTAACTAAAACATAACATCCTCATTCTATTTTCTATAATTAGATCCTAAGACCATTTTAGATTAAAGAGACTACAGAGAATAACCTGGTGAATACATCAATGAAATGGGTGAACTAAATATCCTGGTAAGGGAAGAAACGTGATAAAGAAACATAACATGTGAGTTAAAGTTACAACATGATATCATATAATATAAGGCTCGTGGGTAATCAAATAGAAGAAAAAAATAAATAAAGTGGTATCATATGATCATGGTAAAATAGGAAATGTGGCAGAAACATATAACATGACATAAATATGAGTCAATTCTAACTTACTAGATAATATCACATGGCGTACAAAGTCCCATAATATATTAGGTTTACTCTCTAATCCCATACATGAAGTCTCATGAGATGAATGATTTACCCAATGAATTAGATCACTATCATGGTGCACCTATCATAACTTGATCATGATTTATGTGTTCCACATAAATTAAACTAATCATAATTAAAAACATAACAATCACCCATGTTAATAAAATGGGTTTCATAATCATTACCTATATCATAATCAAAGTAAATTTTATAAGGAATGAACTTGAGAAATGAACATAAGGAATGTATTAACCCTTCAAAGGAAAGGCTAATAAGATATTTATATATGTGAGATACATATATACAGAATTTAGAATAATTCTATAACATTAAATATAAAGATAAAGTGACTTAGAGAGAGAATGTCCATAACCTAATGGAAAGGGTTGTTTAGAGAGACCGATTACCTCGAGCTCGATTTTTCACGTGTGTTCCTTTTCTTCCTGAATAATAAATTTATATTAATTATTTATTTTCTTAAGAATATTTTTTTTAATTTATTATTCCTTTTATTTTATTTATTATCATGTTATATTCAATTACTTAATTATTTTGGTTCCAGTTAGAAGTTTTGATGTTTTTTTGAATCAAATGTCTAAAAACACTTTGGAATGTTGAATAAGGTAAAAGGGATTATTATTTCATAATCTTATGAATAATAATAATGAAATAATTATCATTTTTATACATCAATTATACATTTAAATCCTTTAATGAAGGATGGTTATGAAAAATGAACTATGTTACAATCTTGGAGATAGTAGGCGGTGCGTACACATGAGCAACGTTTCCATTTTTTAATGACCATGATGGAAAAAAGTTAAGTGTTAATATATATTTAAATAATGATAATTATATCATAAATATAAAATTATTTCTTTAAATTTCCTTATATATTCCATCCCTATGACTCGATAGAAAAAATCACATCACTTCGTGACGTGGTAGTCTGCCATACATGCTAATGATGTTATCACTTTTTAATGGATGATAAGGTAAGAAATTATATGATATTTTAATTATATATAACTATTAACATTTCATTAATATAATATACCAACAATAAATCCAACATCATGAAAAAAGTTTATAGGTGGTGAGGGAAAACGAATTACATCAGTTCACGAGATGATAGTTTATCGTACACAAAAACAAAGGTTTTGTTTCATATTTGATAGAAGTGAAGATAGATTTATCTTATTAAATTAAAATAATATCATAATAGTATATAATAGAAACTTATTTTATTATATTATCATGATTTATTATGATTTTATGGATGTTTAAAAATAAATAAAACAAACTTGCTTGGTTAAGGATGATAACTCTTCTTCGAACCACCTCTTTAGGATTATAAATAAAGCCTCCCTATTTTTTCTTTCTGATCCAACCAGATCTTATACGAAATGGGGAGGAAATTAAGGGAATTATTTGGGTAGGTAATTTCCAAACAAAATATATTTTTAATTGGGAAAAGGATTGGAGGAGAGGTGTCCTTTTATAAGTAAGAGTGAGTGGTATTTTGGTCAATAATCCAAACTATTCAATAATGGGAAGTCACTCTCAAGAAAAGTGAATCCAAAATTGATAAAAAATTTATTTTTGGGTGATATAGTTGATAAAAACCTCCAAAATTCAAAAATATACATGTTTTAAACATGATAATACTTTTATCTCTTTAGTTTAACCCCGCCCCCCCCCCCCCCCTCGATAAATCAGGTTTAACATTAACTGTTGTAACATATTTTTACTATTCATTATGACCAAAAATAAATTTTAACTTTTTATATAATGTAAATTTTTATGATTAAAAACATGTAATCCGTTTTATCAAAATAAATTTAAATAAGATGAAAATTTTAATTTAAAATCAAACCCACAAAATGTGATGAAAAATAGTTGTCAAGAAATGTATTTTTCAAGCATAAGATGATCTTACATTAAAAATATCAGAATAAAAAATCATTATTTTAATTTAAATTCATATAAATAGAGAATATATAATATATATTTAATTCAAATATTTACTTACTAGGAATTATTTTAATTAATTAAAATTGACAGACTTTATGCACTTAAAAATAGTGTACAGATAACCATGTTTTTTAGCATAAAAATAATATTTTAAAAAAATCATAAAAAATGATGGTTAAAATGAAATTAAGTAGATTATTATAAATTAAGGGGTCAATATTTCAATTTAATATCAAATAAAAATATATTGTATCTTTTAGATTATTTTATTTACTGAAATGAAATAATTGTATTTGAAAAATCTGTAATTTTCTTATTAAGAAAAATGAATCACTTAAAAAAATTCCCAAAATTTCAAAGTAATCTAATTATTATATGAATATTTAAAAAATTATATTCATTTTATAAAATAAATTTTTAATATTGTCTATAAATTAATTATAATATTTTTCCCACAAAAATCTATAAAAACCATTTCTGAATGAAACATATTTTTTTAAAGATAAACTATCATTATTAAAAATTGAGTGCTTATTTACTGAGAATTTATCAGTATTTTTATACCCATTAGGACCTTTATAAATATTTTATAAAGTATTTAATACTATTCATACCCCCCAATTTAATGCCTAGGTTATTGCAGCTACAAATAATCATGGTTAGTTTAGGCTCGATATTGCATTACACTATCAAGAATTGTTTTACATTTTAAAATACTCAAGGTGTTAAAAATTATTTCATAAATATCATATATAAACATTAAACCCTTTATAATATCCATCTATAAAATATGGTGATGGAAAATGAATTGTATCGCTACGTGGTGATGGTAAGTCGTACGTATGCACGAGCGATACTTTAACCTCCCATTTGATGGGAATGATGGTGGATAATGGTGGGTTTTTCCTAAAAATAATTTTCAATTGTATTTTTAATAATGAATTTATTATTTATGATAAAAACAATAGATTTATAAGAGGTGAAAGAAAGAATGAAAAAAATGTGATCATTTAAGAAGATTACCTATTATTTGAAAGAAATCCTTAAAATATCCTTTTAAAGACCATAGGGATAGTAATTTAGGAAGATAAAACCCTATAAAATGTGTATAGAGAAGTTTAGAATAAAACGTTTTAGGTTTTTTTGAACTAGATGGCTCAAATTGGTGTAAATAAAAGAAAGGATGAGTGTCCCTTTATCAGAGAGAGACATGACACACTTGGGATTTCTTAAAACATTAAAATATAATAATGTCATTCTCAATAAAAATGAAAACAAATGTTCAATAATTAAAATGAAAAAATTATATTGTCTAAATAACATCATAAAGAAACATAGATAGCTTTTGGTGTCATTTAAAGTCTTATGTTTTTATTAACCCCGTCATTAACCATTTTTGAGCTTACCCACGATAATAACTACTTCACTATTGAAGGGTTAATAATTTTACCATAAATGGAACATTGTTAATATATTCATATTTACTCCATTCAAATAGCTTACCATTAAACTTTCATGAGTTTTAAATCATTTAATAAAATATTATTTATATAAAATATCATTAATGTCTATTTTTCAACTATTCATTAAAATGAAATTTAAAGACACCAAGAAAAAGATAAAATTTGAATATAATACTTTCACATAATAATAATATTTCATATTTATATATGAAATCTGGTAAATAACATAGATCACTTGAATTATATTAATTTTAATATTTTTAAAATATTTTATTTTATTTTTTGGTTAATTGAATAAATATTGTGTTAGTATTGTGTAAGCATTAAAGGTTATTATATAATTACTACAAATTAGAAATAAATTTTCAACATAAATTATTTTATTTATGAAAAAATAACCATTAATATTCATTCAAAAATTTATTTTTTCCATATGTGAACACATAATAGATATTTAGAAGTAAGATAATGTCATTTTGTATTTTTCTTTACTTTAAATATTATATAGGTATTTCTCAATGAGAAGTGTCCCGTAAAACAAATTAATTTATATATTAAGGTGATAAGGGTAGAATTGACTTCATTCAATAAGAATTTAAATGAATAATGGTGACCTTTACATTTAGTCTTAACTTAGGTTAACCCGATTTACCTTTTACCGAGTTGATAAATTTTACAACAGTTACTATCCAAAATTCCAAAAAATAAAATAGGGATATTTTCCAAATTTTAAAATACTGATTCCATATATGGAATCCATTTTTCTTAATTCAATTTCTAAGTGGTAGAAATTAATTTTAAAACACGTTCAAAATACATGACAAAACTATTTTTTAGAAAAATACCTTTTAAAGCATAAAACTAGATTTATTACAATGCAAAGAAAAAAAATTATATTGATGTTAATAATTTTTATATAATATAATATATATATATTTTTTATTAAAATTATTCACCAATAGCGATTAATTTAATTTTATATGATAAGAAAAGATTTCTTGAATAAATACATTTTTTTTAAAACATATCCATTGTTTTCAAATGTTTTTTATTTTTATTTTTAATTAACTTATAACCAAAGAATTAATTATATATATATATATATATATCATAAATTGTTTATAATTTAGTTAGTCCTATTCATACCTAAAAATCCAACAACTATGTGACAACCATCACATTAAATAATAGTATTTTTAATATATACTCTGATTCTTTTAAACTCATTGTTGCATATAGTGAAAGATATCAAAATAAAAAATTATAGATAATTATATCAGAAAAAATAAGCATGTTACATTCTATCCCACTTGAAATAAATTTATCCCATTAATTTTTTTCACTCTAATACAAAAAATGGGGATATATCAATTTTATTACGTCCCCATGTTCCTATGTAGATGCTTCAAATTTTTGATTCGTCCAACAAACTTAGACCTGGTGAGTAGTATTTTTTCCATAGGAATTTATCTCTATAGTACAATATTTCTAAAGGTTATTGTTTATATAAAATATCATTCTCCATTAGTATGATCTATGAGTTCAGTACATTTGATGGATCATTTATGTACATTCTCAAAAGAGATACGTGGACCATGTCATAAACTTGAGAGAGGTTTAATGGAAGCACCAAGAGATAAACATCCATCCCTACTCAATCAATAATCATGAAAGTAAAAATATACCTCAGGATCATATTTAAATTATTTATGGATTTAATAACCTTTTTAATTGGATAAATTCATATAAATACCTTCTCACCAACTTCAAAATCTAGATTTCACTGATGACTGCCAACATAACTTTTCTATCGATTCGAATCATCCATGGTATAATCCATGATAGCACTAATTTTATATACCATTTCCTATTCTAGATCAAGTCCTAATATCTTTATTTATCCAACTTCATCCCCAAATTTTATAGTTATAAACATATTTCTATAGATAGATTCATAAAGGTCCATCTAAATTCTCGAGTGAAATCTATTGTTGTAAGAAAACTCGACTGAAGGATGGTGTTGATCCCAACCACATATGAAATCCATATAAAAGGATATCAACATCTATTCTTTGGTTGGAATGTTTAAATTGGACTAAAAATATATTTGGGGATGGTATGATATACTGAAATGAAACATTGTATCTAGGTCCTACTGAAGACTTCTTCAGAACATCATGGTAAACCTCAGATCCCGGTCAGATACAATAGAATATTTTACTCTAAGAAACCTTATCACTTAAAATAAATTATATAAATATGATAAATATAGAAATATTATTGGGTATAAATGAATTGTGTGAACTTTGTATGATGATTAACTATAATCCAAATAGCATCATTCCCTTTAGACGTTTTAGGGAGTTTAATAAAAATCCATTGTGATGTTTTCCCATTTCCTTTCTAGTATGGGTAATGGTTGCAACATCCCCTTAAAATTATGTCTCTCTAGATCAACATTATAACATACTGAGAATCAAGATACATACTCTATATTATCTCCATTCATGTTGTCCCACTATAAATACTCCTTCATATCTCTATTCATCTTCATACTTCTAGGATGAATTGAGAATGATATATTATTGTCTCAACTAACAAATCATTATTCAAATATGGTATGTATAGAACACATACATGATTACCGAATGATATTATCCCATAGTTAATAATTTTTAACTTAGGAACATTTCTAATCTTTTTCTTCAGTTCCAAATCTTCCTTCTTACCTATTTAATCGTTACATTAATAGATGGTTAAATAGTAATTTGAGTAAGTTAATATTTCTCGCATTTCTAAAATATTTCTAGATACGGCCTTTTCAAGTCCATAAATATTGGATATTTTTCACCCTCATCATGGATAATCTATCATGATACTTTTGGCTTAGATAATATTCGACTTATTCTCTTTCTAATGGTGGTAATGTGTTGGAAAATCATAATAATTAATCAAATCCAACCATTTTCTCTAGCATTAATTGAACTATTTTTGAGTTAATATAAAAATTTAATTTTTATGACCATTATATATATGTCACACCACAACTTGATACTTCTCTATTATTATTTTTTGGTTTAGCATTACTCCAAGGATTTACATGCTATTTTTCAAGAAACAAATGGTAGTTTTTAAGTGGACAAAAAAGGTGCATGGTTGGCTCACAGTTAAAAGAAACCACACACCAACCTAGTGAAAATTATGTGGCCTATACAATAGAATTTTCTAGAGAACATGGCTAGGAGCATGGGCATTCACCCTTCCCTAGGATCGCATGTAGTCCCTCCCCATTAGGACATATGCAGGCGAACCGTTGGCACACAGTCAGGAAGTTTGTTCGACCAAACTTTGCGATCTTCTGAGGTTTAAAATAAATAAATAAAAATAAATAAATAAAATAAATATTATAATAATAATAATTAATTCTATTATTATTAAATAATTTATTATAATAATTATTAATAATAATATTATTATTATGTTTTATTCTTCATCCCCCCTCTCATTCGCAAAAAAACCCTCCTTGATTGATGCCCACAGGGAGCTCCTCGTGCATGATATCTTCCATTTCCCCTCCTTCGTTAACTGATTTTCCTTCAGATCTTGGGTTTGATAAACTCTGTTAATCTTTTCCTCTGATTCTTTCTTTCTTCTTCTTCTTCTATTTCTTGGTTTCCTTTTCTCGACGGTGGGGTGCACGAGTGGTCCAAACCATAACCCCCTTTTTGGTGTTTCTTTTGTTTCTATTTCATGTTTAGGTATCTTGGGTCACTCTAAGGCTATTTTTATCCACTTTAGTCAAGGGAAGTTTTTTCACCATCAGTTTGGGGTAGGTTTCCACCGATCTTCAACTCTGGCCCAATTATAATTGGGGATTTTTAAATTTTTGTATTCATATATTTTTCTAGAGTAATTTGGGCCTTGTTGAGGTGGATTCAGGACATTGGGGACCCGAGGTATATAGGGGGTTTGTTATAGACTAGTATGTCATTTGGGTCCGTTGGTAAATGACCCATGTTCTCTGACAAGTTCATGCTAATAAACTAAATAATTGAATGATGATGACTTGGGGACCGACAAAACATTAGATATGACCTCTCTAGTAGCTTGTGCCTAAAAAAACATTATTTGGATTGAAAAATGCGGTAAAAGGATCCTAGGTCCCTAACAACTTATATTCCTAGGTATTTCCTGTCATTCTTACTTACTTTTACTCCTCTTTTCCATGGTAATTGTCTGAAAATGAACTTTTTTATGTTTCTATGCTATGATATCCATTTTAATAATTAATTATCTTCCATAAATAATTTTTCTAAAATTTATTCCAGGATTTGAAATTAGTTTTGAAAATATGTTTAAGAATAGTTTTATAAAGAAAAATTGAAGTTTCTTACATGGTTTTCTTAAAGAGTAGAAATACCTATTTTTATTTTTCTTATTTTCAAACTATCATGAATTGATTTCTTTTTAAAGGTAAGGTATTTGGTGTTTTTATATTTTGGAATTTCTTCTAGGAATTTGAATTCTCACGCCTATATATTTACGATTTTATAGTTCAAGTTTTACCCATATCTAGTTTCCTTTTAGAGTGAGTGTCATTCTGGGGTTTATGGTGACCTGTGAGGTCACATGAATGTATGTTTAGTTTTCTTATTTTCTGTATCAACTTAAGGTTTTATTTGTTAATTTATTTATTTATATTTTTATAGGATAAATCATTCCCAACTAAATTTTTCATGATCCTTGACACTAGTTTTCAGCCTGAGAGGATCAGGAATACCTCTCAGGCCTTATTACATTCCATATTGGGTGACAGGTTCATGGTTGACCCGAGTTAGTTCATCATAAAATGGAATCAATGTATTTATCCCTTATTATTTGGGGATATTTGGTAGTTCAGAGATAAGATTTCAGAATTCAAGTGATCTTTTAGGGGTAGGTTATTGATCACTACCGATTTAAAAGGATTCTTGAATTATTAGGGTACTCTAGGATGGTTGAGCCTCGAAATCTAATCTTGGATCTCAGTTGTTTTTGAGGTTTTTTGTATTTGTTGTTTGAGTGTTTGTGTTTGAATTAAATATTTTTTGGGTTGTTTTGTGAAACTCCAATGTTTGGTATAGAATGTTTGAGTGACTCATGGGGTGCAAGGTTATTGTGCGTGGTGTGGAAAAACCTGATCAGACCATGTAACTTCCTATGACTACCTCTGATATGCTCACCTGATTGGTCCACAATGTCACAAACCAGATCAGGTCCCTATCCAAACTAGCACGTGAAACAATCTATGGAATGTTAAAAAAGTCGTTCCCTATCCCCATGGGATGGAACAAGTTCTTGAGTATCATAAATAATGGTTTTGGAATGATTTAACTAAGTTTAGAATCATTAAATGACCAACAACAATAAATAAACCGAATTGGAAAATTAAAGCCAAAAAAGAATTTAATAAAATTCAAAATTGAAATATATTGTTTTAAATAAAACTCAAAGAGGGCCACAACTCAAAAGGTTGAGAATGTCTGACTCAAAAACCACCACACAGTAAGGAGACATCACGCCCAAGCCTTCTCCATGACACCGCACCTAGAAAATAATCTAACAAACTGAACCACCATCTTCAAGGGCCTTTCCCTTACCCATGTCAAACATTATCAAGTCTAATTACACCCAAATTTGTAAGTAGGGTGCGATCCTAATCCCAATAGGATTCCACCCAAAATATTTCGTGTGACAAACAATTTAAGACAAAAAGCTTGTCTGTTTTTATAAACAGAAAATGCTTGTAATAATTTCTAAAGGTGAAAATTTCAATGAAAACAGATTTCAAGAGGTAAACTTGGAAGAATGTGATCTTTTAAGTAAAACAAACATGCTAAAAAATTTACCAAAAAAACACACCATATTCCGATAGTAAATATGATATAGCCAATGATTTGTAGTCACAGGAACACCCCTAATCACTAGCTAGTTGTGGGGACCTAGGTACATCGTATCACAATGTATAAGTTACCATAAACCATATCCTTCTGGTGCACAAGCCACTAGGAGGGGAAAACCCAATGGACTAGTGGTCATAAAACATCATCAATGTATAGTTACAAACGTTATTGGTGAAATAGTGATGATACCACTACCATATCACAATCATACTAGTCATAGACCGCCCACCTAGATACCAGTGTTTCCCTCTTTGTACTCAATCAAATTCCACAAGTTATAAAATACCAATTGCACATAAAAGCACCATTTGAAAATAAAAATACTGTTTTTGAGTCATATACATCCCAAACAGTACAAAAACATGTTCTTTCACCCCCAATATAATTTATTAAACCCTTTATGGATTTTATAAAACAATTTCAAGAAGTAAAACAAGGGTTATAACACAAAATCCATTCAAAAACCACTTTTAAGGACAAAAAACCTAAAATAACACACCAAAATATATTTTGAATCCCTAAAAACATTCAATAAACCAATTCCATAAGTCATAAAATAACCCCAAAATATTTAACATGGAATACACATGAAAAACACTCATTGTCATACAAAAATGCTTCTTAAAAATCAACCACTTAATCAATGCTGGAAAAAATGGTCATCAAACCAAACACAATGGATGATTAACATTTAAAATATGCCAATAATGTAAGATAAATTCATCAAATAATTTCTACGCATGGAATCACCTACATTAGATGTCAAAAACACAAAATCATTGAGCAAAACTCCAAACACACCACCGCCGCACCACAAGGGGATGAAAATGAACCAAAATCCAAAATATTGGACCAAGGAAAACAAAATTAAACCCTAGGTAAAAAACCCTAGTTGATTTACATCTATAACTTTAATAAGGAGGGAATAAACCCAATAAAAATGGAAGAAAAATAAAATAGGAATCACCTGATTGAGGAATCTTGAAGTTTCCCCACAAAAATCCTCTTAAAAAAGGAGCTTCATGAGAGGTTGAGGGAGATTGGGTTCCATCCATGAATTTCATGGTCAAATGGGGGAAGAAAGGGGCGAGTTAGGTTTAATCTCGGAAGGTAAAAATTGTAATAACATAAAAAAATTAACAACCTAGACACTTTTTCATGGTTTGTCTGCACGGTTTAGTAAATGGTGTGTCCAAACTGTGCAGCCGATCATATCCACCAAAATAACCTCACTTTCTTCCCAATTTCATTTGGAAACCTTGAATGAACCTAGGGGAAATTATATCCCAATAATATAAGAAAAAAATAACTGAAAATGAGGACATGCATGTGACAATTATCCCCACCATGAAACACTATTCACCCTAGAAAGTCAACCTGAAACTTGATCAGAAAAGAAGAATAGGTACTCTTTCTCAACCCAATAATTCCACTACCATGTCTCATGTATATCATTCCCATGGTGTCAAAATACATAGAATAGTGGAAAATACATCCCCTAAAGCACCTTCTATTGGGAATCCATTATTCGCACTATCTGCTAAAACACTGCTAAATTGGTCTCTATCTCCAACTCTTTCTAATTCAACATATGGGATGGATCCATACTGTACTTATTCAATTGGGATACATGGAATACATTGGGAATATAATTCAACTAAGGGGGAAATATAGAGAGTATGTTACCCTGCCAATGCGTCTGATGATCTGAAAATGACCCACATACCTTGGAGTTATCTTTCCCTTTTTCTGAAATGATGATGACCCAAATAAGGGTCCTCCTTCATGAATACCCAATCAACCATAGAAAACTCATGTTATTTATGCTTATGGTCAGCATAAATTTTTTGGTAACTCTATGATGTAAATAACTACTACCTGATCCACTTGACCTTCTCAGATGTCTCTTGCACAAGGCTCAGAACTAGTAGTGAGGTCTCGCCTACCTTAACCCAATATAGGAGTGACTGACATGGACAACCATTGAACACCATATATGGAACCATTCTAATCAAGTATTGGTATCTATTATTATAAGAAAATCAACAAATCCCAATAGGATATACCACAAACCTCCAAAGTCCAAGACACATGCATAGAGCATGTGTTCTATAATCTAATTTGCTCGTTCTTTCTGGACATCTATTTGAGGATGATATGTCGTGCTCATCTTAATCTGTGACCCCAAATCCTTCTGAAGGCCTCCCCAAAACCAAGAGGTAAAACTAGGGTCACTATCTAAGTCAACTTCTGATGGAACAACATAATGTCATACCACCTCCTAAATATACAATCATCTCATTGCATCCACTTTAGTTGTATCTCTCATCAGAATGGCTTGGGATGATTTGGACAGCCGATAAATCACTACCCAAATAGAATTCCTACCCTAATGTTTACGAGTTAATCCAATAATAAAATCCATGGAAACCTCATACCACTTCCAGGTAGGAATGGGTAATGGTTGAAGAAAACTATTGGTCCTTTAATGCTTTTCTTTCACTTGTTGACATGTATACCACCTCGGTGCAAAATCAGCTATATCCTGCCTCATACCTAGCCACCAAAACTACAGATGAATATCATAATACATATTTGGTAGCACTGATATGAATGAACCACTGATATTGGTGGCTATACTACATCACCACCTTCCTTAGAGACAACGAAACCACCAAATGGACCTTGGAGCACAATATTCCCTCAGGAGATGAAGACCAATCAGAATATTCCTCCCAACCATGAAGGAAATGCATCGACCACTGAAATATCGCATCACTGGGATACTCCCACATAATTTAAATCTAAAAGATAGGTATTCAACTAAAGTCTCACCAAGAAGTCATCTTCACTGTACACTTTGTTCTCCAAGTGTATTTGCGAAAAGAGCCACATCAGAGTCCACTCATCACTAAACTTCCTCAAAGCCTGCACTGGTACATTCCTACTCATAACGGTGGCCACCACATTACCCTTTCCCTGGGTATAGATGATATCAATGTAGAACCCCTCCAAATTCTCAATCCAATGGTATTGAATTTGATTAATATCATTCTGTGAAAATATGTTGGCTAAGCTCTTACGATCAGAGTAGACCACAAACATCTCCCCAAAGAGGTAGGGATGCCAAGTATTCAAAGCATTCATCACTACTGCCAAATCCAATTCATTGGTTGGGTAATAATTTTCACATATCCGGAGTTATTGAGATCCATATGCCACCTCAAATCACCCTGCATAAGAAAACACCTGATCCCCATAACTGAAGCATCACAATACTTGATATAGAACTTTCTAGATTCTAGAAAGATCAATACAAGGGAAGTATTCAACTGATGCTTAAACTCATCGAAGGATTCCTAACATTATTTGACCCCCTCAAATGTCACCCCTTTCCATTTGATTATGGTCATTTGTGAGGAAAGATGATATAAATCCCAAAAAACCCTATAATAACTAGTCAGGTTAAGGAAACTCTTGATCTTGAACACATTCTTCAGCTTCTCCCATGACATAATCGTACTGGTCATCTCATGGTCCACTGAAAGCCCATTTTTTAAGATGACATGACCCAAAAACTTCACTTCTCTATTCTGTAAAGTGAACTTGGAAAACATTGCATAATGACTATGTTCTACAGAGTTCCTAAAACGATCCGAAAATGACGCTCATGCTCTTCCTCTGATTGAGAGTAAACATGGGTGTCAACCATAAACACCACGAAGAATGAGTCAAGATACTGGTGGAACACCCTATTCATGAGTTCTATAAATAATACTAGAGCATTGGTCAATCCGAAGGGCATGACCACATACTCAAACTGTCCATACCGATTTTGGAAAGCTGTCTTTAGGATATCGGCCTCTCTCACCCAGACCTAGAGGTAACCCAAACTCAAGTATATATTTGAAAACCATTTTCCCCATTTAACTAATCAATCAAGTAATCTATTTAGGGAAAATGATATATTTTATGGTTATATTATTTACATTCTAGTAACCAATGCATAACTAAAGGGATCCATTGGCCTTTTGAAGAAAATAATAGGAGTGGCCCAATGATAGATGCTCAGTTGAATGAATCCTTTGGATTATAAATCATGAAGTTGTATATTTAATTCCCTGAACATGGTGCGGGGTATATGATATTGAGGAGGAGATATTGTCTATGTTCCCAATTCCAAATCAAGGGTGAACGATACATCCCGCTCTGGGGGAAATCCTGAAAAATCATCTTGAAAAACCTCAGGGAACTCATCCACTACATGAGGTAATCCACCTTTAAAAGAATGACTATATTCCTCTAGCATGAGTGACGATAACTGGAACATAATATTCCATAACTATTGGAGTGGAGGTCCCACATGACTCCACCGAGGATCACATTCCCCAAGAAAATGTTGAGGACTCCCATCAGGTGCCATGAAACTCATATATCGCCTACAAGAATCGATTTGTGATTAAATGTGAACTAACCAATCCATGTCGAGGATTACAATGAAATGTTCCATATCCATGACCAGAGGTCCCAATCTATCTGAAACCCTGACATGGAAAGTGCACACTACGGGAACCTAAGACCCTGCTCCTTCTTCTTTCCCAACAATGTCATCAACTCCATCGCAAAAGATAGGAACTTGGTTGGAAAATTTTGTAGGATCCCAATATGGGAAGAGATAAATGAAACCGTAGAACTAGTGTCAAAGATAACATAAGCTATAGAATATGAAATCAAAATGGTACCTTAAAATATCAAAGACCCTACTTCTGATCCCACTATTGCCTAGTCCACAACATGGATATGCCTCATCTCTACCTGTGAACAGACACTCACCTATGGATCTACCATAAATTGGATCTTTTGAGAAGAAGATACAACCCTACCACAATGGCCACCAAACTAAGATCCCACTATTCTAGATGGATCTCGAAGAACTGAAACTCCCTTGGAAGCCAATGATCCAACCCCAATATATAGTGGATGCGTCACCTTGGAAAAGCGTTGCAAGTTCCCCATGGATCTGCACAGATAAAAAGTGATCAGAGGAGATGTACATGAATATAGGGTGTGCCCTGGCCTCCCGAACTAGTGGAACAAGATGAACCTCAAATCAAAATCCACATAAGAGAGTGCAAGGGAGGATGTCCTGAACTACCACCTCCTTATTCCCTTTCTCAAATCGCTTCGTTTTATTCTCAGATGAACTACCAAAACCCATAACTGATACCATCCCAAAGAAACTAGACCTTACCTTCTGATCAATCTCTACCATACAAGCCAAATCAACCACCTCCACATAGGTCTTCAGCTTAAATAGGAAGACCTGAAAACAGATCTCTAGATGAAAACCCCTCTTGAAATTATGGGACTTCATCTACTCATTGGAGACCATTTCAGGTGAATATCGGGCTAGGTTTTCAATGTAGTTTTCATACTCCATCACTGAATAATCCCCCTAAAAGAGTTCCATAAACTCCTGATATTTTCTATATGCCAAGCCTTCATGATAGTACTAGTCATTAACGGTAACCTTGAAGTACTTATGGATCATTTGATCATGATTCCGAGCTTGAAGAACTGATTCCCACCACCTGTATCTAGGAAACTCTAATAGAAATTAGGCACATTTCACCCTAACCTCCTCAAGTGTGTCATGGAAATCAAACATGTGCTTGATGTTCTCAAGGCACTCCTCCACTTCCTAGGGGTTTGTTCTACCAGGGAAATTCAGATGATTGTTCTTTATAAACTCATGTGATTTTTGCTTCCTATGAGTAGACTCATCTTCTCTAGTAAGAGTAGGAGTAAGATCACAATCCTCTCCCTATCCTAGAGCATGGACAGATCAAACCAAAACTTCTACCAACCCATGATCAAGTGGTGAGGGATAAATCTCTATCAATTCTTCTAGTGGGTACATGGGAGCATTCCGGGGAGGCATGTTGCTACAAAAATAAATAGTCACAAGAGAAAACATCAGTACAATAATTCTAAATTTTTTTAGTAATAACATCAAATATAAATAAATCAGACTCATCTCAACAATGAAATAAACAACCACTTCACCCCCACCCAATGTCCATGTGCATTCTGTAGCCCACATGTCTCACATGGAAGTGAAGTCAAACAAAAATCCCAATATCCCATGGCAACTTTAGGTCTATCACGAGAGGTAGAGGACATGCACCCCACTCAATACTATAAATCTGAGCCCTAAAATTCCTAGATCCTATCAAACGAGACTCATCCAAATAATATGTCCCAAATAGATAAACCATGCTCTGATACAATTTTTTCACGAACCATATCTAGTCTCCATCCAAACCGACACCCAACCCGATCCGTGGAAATTCCCTAAGGGGGTTCTTGTATCTCGAAAGGATGTCACAAGGTCCCAAGTATCATAAAAAAATGGTTTGGGAATGATTTAACCCGTTTTAGAAGAATTAAAAAACCAACAGCAATAAATAAAATGAATCTGAAAATTTAATACAAACAATCATTTAATAAAATTAAGAATTGAAATAAACAAAACCCCAAGACGACCACATTTCAAAAGGAGTAGTAATTACAACTCAATAACCACCACATGGAAAAAAGGACATCACACACATTCCATCTATAAAACACTGTACCCGAAAAAGAAACTAACAACCCAAGCCGCCCTCTCCAAGGACCCTTGTCAAACCTATGTCAAACATTATCGACTCTACTTACACCCAAAGGTGTAAGTAGGGTGTGCTCCCAAGCCCAATAGGATTCCACCTAAAAGATTCAATGTGAAAAACCTATTAATAAAAAAATCTTACAAGTTTTTATACACAAGAAATTCTAGTAACAATTTCTAAAGGTGAAGCTTTAAATGAAAATAGTTTTCAATAGTGAAACTTGGAAGAATGTACACTTTTAAATAAAACACACATGCTGCTGAATTTTTATAGAAAAAAATAGTTTATGACAATACTAAATACGATATGTCCAATTATCACTAGTCATGAGAACACCCCTACGAACTAGCTAGTTTTGGGGCTTAAGGTACATCGTATCTCGATGTATAAGTAACCATAACCAATATCCTTCTCATGCATAATCCACTTGTAGGGGAAACCCCAATGGCATAGTGTTCCCCAGACATCATCAAGGTTTAGTTTGTTTTGTCATCATCAAACTTTATAAGTGAAATATTGATGATACCACTATCAGATCAATAGAATACTAATCCGAGTCCACCCACCTAGATACCCGAGTTTCCCACTTTATGCTCAATCAAATTACATATGTTATAAAATACCAATTTCACATAAAATCACATTTTTCACATAAAAATACCATATCTATATCTTACACATATCCAAGATTACACAAACATGTTCCTCACCCCCAATGTATTATAGAAAAGCCTTTAGAGATTTTATAAAATAATTTCAAGTAGTAAAACAATGGTTTAATACAAAATCTATTCAAAAATTCTTTTTTAAGGCCAAAATACCAAAAAAACACACCCAAACATATTTTAAATCCCTAAAACCATTTAATAAACCAATTCCACGAGTTATAAAATAACCCCAAAATACCCGACATGGAATAAACATGGAAAACACTCATTTTCATTCAAAAATGCTTCTTTATAATCAAACACTTAGTCAATGCTACCAAAAATGGTTTTTGTACCAAACACAATGGAAGTGGAACATGAAAAATAGTTTTATAAAGTATGATAAATTCATCAAATAATGTCTACACATGTAATCACATACCTTAGATGTCAAAAAAAACCCAAATCATTGTGGGAAACTTCAACTGTACCACAGCTGCACCATAAAGGGATGAAAAAAACCCAAATATACAATATTGGATCAAGAAACACAAAATTAAACACTGGGTATTAGAACCTAGTTTTTGGACATTTGTAACATCAAGAAGGAGGGAATAAACCCAATTGAAATGGAAGAAAAACAAAGAAGGAATCACTTACTTGAGTAATCTTGAATTTCCCCCGAAAAAGTACCATTCATAAATGTATTTCAAGAGAGGTTGAGGAAGATCGAGAACCTTCCATGGATTCTAGGGTCGAATGGGGGAAGAAAGGGTTGGGTTATGTTTAATCCAAGGAGGTAAAAATTAGAATAACACAAAAAAATAAATGACTTGGACACATGTGCATGGTTTTTCCATACGATTTAGTAAACCGTGCGGCCAAACCATGTAGCCTGTTATGGACACCCAAAAACCATCCTTTTCTTCCAAATTTCAAAGGGGAACCTAGGGGAAACCTAGGAGGAAAGATAGTCCAAGAATATAAGATAAAAATACCTCAAAATAAGGACATTTATGTGACACACAACCTTCCAAACTTTGTTGTAAATCCATGTGCAGAAATGCTTCCTCTGATATTTTGGATTTTTGACCTGTTGAGAAGTCGGTTTCTTTTAGTTTTTCTTTATGATGGATTTTGATTTTTTTGGGTGTTCTTATTTAGATTTTAAAAATATCATTGGTTTGGAAAATGGTGATTGTTTTATTAAAAATTAGATTTTTAGAATGAAAACATTGAATATTTATGAAAGTAAAATGGGTTGCTTTGAAAAACTGCATCATTTTGAAAAGAGATTTGCAATTTTGGAATTTTTTTTGAAAATTAGGATGAATGTTTTTTGAGAATTTGTAAATGTTTTGTTTTGAAATGATAATGGGTGGTTTCTAGAATTTATTGGGCATGTTTTATAGAGTGGTTTGGAAATATATTTTTTATGTTTGAACCGTGTTATTTCTATTGATTCTCACATGTATGTATATATGTGTTGAAGAGATATTTACTAGTATGTGTGGATGGGTGCTAAATATGGCACACAACTTTATATGTGTGGGGATTCATATAATATAATTAGTAAGTTCCAAACCTTTTTAGATTTTTTTATTTCTGGAAATATTTTTCAAAAGGGTATTATGATATTTTGATAAATGGATGTGTTGAAATGATTTTAGTCAAATAGAACAGGAAATTGAAATTGGATTTTGAAATGGGATTTAATGTTCAAATGATTTTTAAGTGGAATTTGGTTGTGAATTCAGAAGGAAAGTGGTGGTTTTAAAAAGTGGATTTTGGTTCTATTGTGTGGTTCTTGGTTTTTGAATTTGTTTTTTTCTGGGTTGAAATGTAATCTTGGTTGAGTTTTGGGTGAGATTGGGTTTAATGTTTATTGTTTGGGTGTTTTTATATTATTCAATGTATGTCACCCATAAAGGTCTTGAACTTTTCTAGGGAGTCTCTTTTGATTTTTAGTTTTGTCCAGACTCTTATTGAGGTGGTTGAGTCATGTTTTTTTCATCTATCCCATGTTTTTAATGGGGATTGAGGATCCTTAGATGTTGAATCATAGCAAGGCTCATGGTTGTTCAGCTAGGTCAAGAGATGACGCAGGGTAATTTAGACCATCTAGAATGGGCTAGTTTATTTTCTAAATGTTTGCATCAAGTGATCAGTTGAAATACCCTCTCTTAGTATGGGGTCTTCATCTTGATATTAAGGATAACTATCTATTATCTAGGAATGTTATGTTTGTGTAGTTGGTGAATGAGGTGTCCCTAACTGAGTTGGTTTACATATAGAATTCTATGGAAGTTGGTAGTTTAGTTTCTCAAGGTGATCATGAAGGGTTCCCTATTTGGTGAGTAGTGAGAACAAGAGGAACCTATTCTTGGGGTGT
The DNA here is from genome assembly GCA_963277665.1 of Viscum album. Classification (NCBI taxonomy): domain Eukaryota; kingdom Viridiplantae; phylum Streptophyta; class Magnoliopsida; order Santalales; family Viscaceae; genus Viscum; species Viscum album. Next base: position 1,238,082,589 of record OY728166.1, read on the forward strand.
CCACTTAATTAGTTCCTACTTTATATTTGATGTACCACTCCATAGTTTTCTTTTTGTATGGTCATTTTGGTCACTTTAAGCCTTTTTTCCTTAATCCTCTCAAGGCTTATCGATGGTGTGACTATTTGGTTCATATAGAGAAGTTTTGTAGGTCATTTTTCTAGATGACTAAGCCTCAGTTAGAGGTTATCGTATCCTGACTATGGGTAAACAGATGTTTCTAGTCAATAGTGCTTCAGCCATAGGACTCAGAGTGAATATTTTCAAGCAGTCAAGGAATTTTCCAGTGTAGGGGATGTAAATCCAACTTGTTATCTCCAATGTCATAAAAGAATATATTCAAGTTTTCCGTTCTTATGGGAGTCTATTTTTAGACTATTTTCTTTTCAATGTATTAGTGGCCTCATTTATTTTGAGATCTCTATGGTTTTTCTTTGTAAAGGATTACTTTTTAATGGATGAAATTATATTGGAATGTTTTTAGTTTTTAGTTTGTCCACATTTGTATATTATTTCATCCTATAGAAATTATGAATCTTTTTTGTATTATTTTAAGATTTTAGTCTCTTTCATTGAGTAACCACCTGTGTTGGCGGTTGGTATATGATAGTTGGTTTTTAAATGGTGGGGAAAGCCCTCTAATTCCACCTCCATGTGTATCTCTTTGTTCTCTCTTATGTTTTTCAGGTGTGACTTGTGGAGTTAATATCTAATGCTAGTGTTAGTGGTTTTTATATGGAATTATTTAGTTTCATGATTTTTTAGAGGTCTCATTTTAACTGGAGAGTACCACTTTTGTTCCTCCTTTATGAACAGTGACTTTCTGGTGGTAGAAAGTGTTAATGGTGGGGAGAATTATCACATCCCTATCTGATGATCTCTATTATTTTATTAATTTTTTGTCTTCTCTTTATTACATAGATTCAAAATGAATTATTAGGGAGATAATTGTGGTTTTTGGGAAGACAGAAGAAGGTTTATGGTTGGTGCATGGTTTTGATAAATCATGTGCCAACCAATTAAAAACTACGTGGCCTAGATAGTTGAACTATATATGTTGAACGACTAGGCGCATGGGTATGCGCCCTTCTTCTAGAGCTCGTGTGGTTTCTCCCCCTTTGGATAGAGGCAACTGTAGTGTTGGCGTACGGTTGGGAAGATCATGCAACCAAACTGTGCGGTCTTCCTAGGTTAAAAAATTAAAAATAAATAAATAAATAAATATTATTATTGTTATTGTTATTATTATTAATGTTGTTATTATTTATTATAATTATTATTATTAATCAAATTGTTATTATTGTCAGGTTTTATTCTCCCACCTCTCATTTGTGACGTGCCCTCCCCCCTCCCTCATTTTTTGACGCCCACAAGGGGCTCCTAGCACACGACCTCCTCCCTTTACCCTCTTTTTTTGAATGACTCTAATCTCGATCTTGGGTGTGATCAACTCCGATAATCTTATCATATTATCATTTTCCTTCTTCTTCCTCTATTTTTTCTTTCCTTTTCTCTCAGGTGGTGCACATGAGTGGTCTGAGCCCTAACCCCCTTTTTTAGGGTTTATATTGTCGTATCTTAGTATTTATGGCTCTTCGGTCTTACATAGGATGGTTCTAGCAACTTCCAAGAATGGAATTTGGTTCAACATCAGTTTTGGGTATATTTCCCTCTTTTATTCAACATTGGACTAATTTTAATTGGTTATTTTTCATTTTTGGGTTTTTTATATTTTTTCAAAGTACATTGAATTTATAAAGGTGGATTTGGTCCTCCATTTTCAAAGGTTACATGAATGTGTATGTATAGGTAGGAATATAAAAATATAAGTTCCACCTTTATATATATATTCAATCATGGAAGTATGGATATATATATTGGGGATAGGTGTGCTTATATATATATATGAAAACTTCATACATGCATAAGTGTGAAGGGGTATATGATAATATATGTATATATATTAAGATCCCTTGTACATATTCATGCTAATGAAAATATGTACATTGGGGATAGGTTTCCTTATATATATGCGAAGGTATATATGTGTATAATAAGAAAAGGGAATACCCAAGTGGTCATCAATGAAAGCATCGAGTGATGCGATGTTTCGGCTTGGTTCTCTCCCTTTTGAGGTAGGTTCCCTATTTCCAAGTCTTTAGTTTGAAATACATAATTTCTTGAGTGTTTTAAAATAATGTTGTTAATATTAAATAGTATGTATATGCTGTGAGAAATTGTGGTGATTATTTTTATTGAAATTTACAATATTTTTCATTTTTACATTTAATTTTTACATGTGTATTACTTATTTATATATGCTTCTAATCTTGTTTTAGAATTCTCAACATTATAAATCCTTAAAAGTTGTTTCCTAAATGGGTTTGAGTGAGTAATGGGTATTTTAAAAGTTTTGTTTGGTGTGTGTTCAATTTTTATTGTTGAATTTCATTTTGTAAATGGTTTTTTTATCAAGTATGGTTCCAATTATTTATATTATGTTTGTATAAAAAGGTATTTCACTTAATATAGAAATTATAATAGAGAAATTGGGAACCATGGGTATCTAGGTGGGTTTATATGGACTAGTAATCCATTTGGGTTTGTTGGTCAATTACATGAGCTCTCCAAAAAGTTCACGCTACGACACAAGCTACACAAATAAGGATGACTTGGGGACCCCTAGAACTTTGGCTATGACCTATCTAGAAGAAAATGAACAAGAACATTTTTATGGATTTATCACTTATGTATGAGGATCTTAGGGCCCTAAAACCCTATTTTCTTTTGGATTACCCATAGTTATTGCTTTCTTTTACTGTTTTTTCAATAGTACTAGTCTCAAAATGATTTTTTTATGTTTTTATATTACAAAATCAATTTTAGAAATTAATTATCTTTCATGAATAATTTTACTAAAATTTATTCTATGCATTTAAAAATGTTTTGAAAATATATTTAAGATTAGTTTTATAAAGAAAAATGGAAGTTTGTTCCTTTTTTTAAAGAGTATGAAAACCTATTTTTATATGTCTTATTTTAAAACTAGAATGATTGGATTTATTTTTAAATGTAAGGTGTAGGGTTTTGTTCTCTTTTGGAATTAATATTGGGAATTTTAATTCTTATACCCATATCCTTTATCATTTTTCAAACTAGGTTATACCCATTCTTGGTTCGCTCATTGAGTGGGTGTTATTCCAGGGTTAATGGTGACCCGCATGGTCAAATAAAGGTATGTTTGTTTACTTTTATCTTCTAATGGTTATACATTTATTTGTTTTTATTTATTTATATATCTGTTGTTTTGTGTTAAATATTTCTCAATTGAGTTTTTCATGAAGCTTAACACTATTTTCCAGCCCCGTAGGATTAGGAATTCCTCTCTGGCCTTATCACAGGCTGGATCATCATTAATATAGTTATTGTTTTAGCGTGAAATTTCTGGAGATCTCAGGTCATTGAAAAACCGACCAAAATGGATTACCAGTCCATATAAACCCACCTAGATACCCATGGTTCCCAATTTATCCATTACAATTTCTATTTAAGTGAAATACACTTTTATAAAGTCATAATTTCAATAATTGGAACCATACTTGATAAAAATCATTTACAAATGGAAATTCACCTCTAAGACTTGAACACACACCAAATCATCGTTGAAAATACCTCTTGATGCTTGACACTAGTTTCTAGCCTAGGATGATTAGGAATTCATCAATATCCATATCACAAACAAGATCAGGTGACCATTTTTGGTTTGATCGGGGTTGGTTTGTGGCAATATATCACACTTTTCTCTATAAGTATAATTCTTCTATATCTTTAATGAAAAATTTAGCATATATAACTTCCAAATCACGGGTTGGGTAATATTTCTCAAGAACCTTCAATTTTCATGGGTAATAATCAACAACCATATCATTCTGCATTAAAATTCATCTCAATCCCTTCTTTGATGCATAACTATAGATTACAAACACTTCATTACAGTAGTGTAATGTAAGAACAAGTGGGCTTACTAACCTTCATTTTAGTTCCTTGAAACTTTCTTCACATTCATATGGTCAAATAAACTTGGCTCCATTATGAGTTTACTTGATAAGTAAATGAGGCAGTCATGAGAAATTCTTAAAAATGTGTTGATAATATCTATCCATTCCAAAAAAACTATAGATGTTAGTCACATTGGTTATTCTAGTCTAACTTTCAATAACCCCAGTCTTATATGGATCCACTGATAGACACTCTCTTGAGACTATATGACCCAAAATTGAAATTTTTTATATCCAAAATTCATTATTTTTAAATTTCACATTCAACTTATCTTTTTTAGGGACTTTACTACAATTATCATGTGATATTCGCGTTCTTACTTACTATTAAAATATATAATAATATCGTCTATAAATACTACCACAAACTAGTCATGTTAATATCTAAATACATTATTAAATTAATAAATGAAATAGAATGGGAATTAGTAATACCAAATTTCATCACAATATATTCATAGTGTCTACTCTTTATATAGAGATATGTCTTGGGTATATCCTCATTATTGAACCCCATATGATGATATCCATAATGAAGATCAATCTTGGAAAAGTATTGATCTCTGTGAAATTGATCAAAAAAGTAATCAAAATGATGGAGAAGATACTTATACTTGATTCTGATCATGTTATGTTCCTGATAATCAATGAAGAGTCACATTGATCCATATTTATTCATAACAAAAACAACAGGTTCACCCTAAGGTGATGCACTTTTCCAAATAAATCCATTTTCAATATTATCCTAGAGATTCTTCTTTTATTCCTACAATTCAATTGGGGTCATTCACTATAGATTATTTTAAATAGGCATAGCACTAGTTATGAGTTCTATTAAAAAATATACATCATTATTTGTTGGGAAAATAGGAAAATCATCCTGAAAAACATCGACAAACTCTTTCATAAAAGGAATATAATCGATGTTGAGTTTATCCACAACCATATGAGATAACCAACCCTTTTGAATAGGAATTGAGACCCATAAAATGGATGCAATTTACATTGGAAGTTAATTTTTATCATTGCTCTGATATACAATCATATGTTGGTTCAAAATAAACATGAAATCCCTTCAATTTAAATTGATGTGGGATTTACATAAATAATCCAATCAATTCCAAAAATAACATCTAATTAAACTAAAGCGAGAATAATAAGATTTTTATGAAGCACATTCCTAAGAGATTAAATCATAGAATAATAAATTATTTGTGATGATAGAATTGTACCATTAGGGGTTTTCAATACTAATTCAACATCTAATCATTGAGGTGGTAAGGTGATTCTATTTTTATTTTATTCATAAATTAAAGAGTGGGTATATAATGAATCAAATAAGACATTACCAGTTATAGATTAGATGGTAAGTGCAATTTTTACCACTTCATTATCCAGATGAGAAATAGTTCCCTTTTTCTCTGGGATTAAGGGGTTATTAACATCGATCATCATCATTAACCATCAAGTTTTATCAATTTTTAGAATAATTCTTATACTATTTTCTTTTGAAACACTGGAGTGTGGGTGGTGAATTCTATTGGTATTTTTCATTGTTCCTTTCATTGATTGGTCTCTTCACATCACCTTTAAATTAGATTTCTTGATGAAATACCTTTCCATACATAAAACATTTAACAGTCCCCTTAATAAAATTTCCTCCATGTTTCTTTCCATAATAAAATCTTAATGTAAATCTCATTTTCTTCCCTACATTGTTTTTAGAATTATCTTTGAATTACATATTTTGTTTCTGACCAAAACCATGTGATTAATGGTAACTCTAATATCCATATCTACCTTGATAGCGCATCAAACAATTTCATCATAGGTACTGAAATCCCTTATGGATTACATCATTCAGATATATTATTTCTACCATATAAAAATTAGTAAACCTCAACTATGGATTGATGATAATACCAGAAGTATTACTCATTATTATTGTGAAATTTTCATCATGGGTACTAATAGATTCATTAACCTTTGTCTTTATCTTAAAAAATTTATTCTCCATTGTCCTAAAAAATAATATAAGGAATGTACTTATTCAAAAATTAACTATTGAACTCATATCACTTAATGGATTCAATTTATTAATATTTCCTCATATTCTTTATTAGAGTATTCTATTGATCTTATTTTCCTTCCAAATGATCAAAAGGCTTAATAAAATTTTCATTTTCCCAACACTAGAGGATTGAAAATATATTTTCAGTGTCATTGATCCATTTTTTAGTTACTAGTGGATTGAAAGACCCACTAAAATATAGTGGTTGTTACCTCATGAAGGACTGAAAAAAATTTTATTCCCTCATTTTGTTGTTTAGAATCTTATCATGATTCATAGCTCGAGAAATATTTATAAGCATTGAAAAAATATTTTTCATTCCATATCCAGTGATAATTGGTTTTTCAAGAGGAAATCATTGAATTGTCTTTCATATTTATATTTAACATGATTTCTGTAGGTTCTATCCATTGACTAAAACCAAAAAACATAGTGTAAGTAATAATATTCATATTGGGAAAGCACATAATAACAAAAAATAATTTATTATATATATAAATCAAGACACCTTCTTTTTAATCTATGACACCTTATGTTTATCCTAAGTTATCAATGATCATTCTAAAAAATAGGATATTATCCTATAATTATGCTTATCCTCAATTTTCTCAATAATGTTTTCTCATCCTTGTATCCATATGTGACTAAACATATCTATGACACCAACTATAACAATAAAAACTTCTCATACATAGATATTAAATATTATTAGATGAATATTCATTACATAATATAATAATACATGGAATAATCATATATGTCTAGTGTCTTTTATAACTTAGATTGTGATGCCCCAACCAAGGTGCCACACACCAATGCATTGAGATGGTCGGTCACATGACCTGAGGTGTGCCTTTTCATATGCTAGAGGTTGCTGAATAGAAGTGATGTTATAATATATATATCATGGGAAAACTATCCCACTTTATCATAGTAATACACTAGTGGAAATAAATAAAAAATATCCAAGATATATAACCACAAACAATACAATATCACAAGATATCCAAAGCAGGGAAATACTATATCAAACATTAACAGTAGATATTCAATGCCAAAATACATTTCAAGTTTCAAAAAGAAAACCAAAAAGTAAAGACACTGATAAATCCCAAGTGGGTGCTAAATCACATTTGGTTCCCTCATCCTTGATTCATCCCAGCCCATCCATCCAACATAGGTCCTTTTCTCTTATCCAATAATGCAACCATGTAATCTATTTTGGTATCAATCACGTAGCCTGAATAGGGTGTGAGTATAATATAGTAGGCCACCCCCAACGATGTATAAAACAATATCCATTCAATAAAATTTATTCAGTTATATAATTAAATAAGTACAACGCATAAGTAATTAGATATCACATTATCAACTATTATTTATTTAACCGCATAAACCCCTAAGTTCCCATGGACAGCCAAACCTCAATACCTTCTTTGGCCCGTAATGGGTTCAGAACTATCCCCAAAGGAAATCATATATCTGAATGCCATTTTTAACATTCATCATCTCATTTCATATCTAAATTCCACTGTTACAATTAATTATCTCAATTAATATCATATAATTCCATTTTTATCATTAGAAAATTCAATACATATCTCATTATGACATCATTACCATTCTACAATTCAATTCATATCTCACAATTACATTGTTATCATTCTTCAAATCAATTCATATCTTAGAATTACATTATTAGCATTCTTCAATTCAAATCATATCTCATAATTCCATTATTACCATTCTTCAAGTATCACAATATACCATGCACCATAGAAAATTATTAATTAATTCATAAATTAATTAATCACCTCAACCCTATTAATTAATTCAACAATTAATTAATCATCTCAACCAATTTCATAATCACAATAATATACATTGATTAATAAAAAAATTATTAAATAAATTCAACAATATCAATATCCTATATTTAAACCAACAATTAATTATCCAAATTTCATAATCAAAATATATAAATAAATAATTCAAAAATTAATTATCTGACTTCAAAAATCTCAATATCCCATAATTAATTCAAAGATTAATTATCCAAATTTATAATCACAATATCTCAATAATTAAATCCAAAATTAATTATCTCAATTAAATAATATAAATATCCCATAACCAGGTCAAAAATTTAGTATTCCAAAAATCCCATAATTCCAATATCTCAATAATTAATTCAAAAATTAATTATTCCTGATTCCAAATCCCTTAATTATTTAATTAACAAAATTATTAAATTTAATTTGGAAACCCAACTAAAAAAAGAACTTTAGAAAATATCTAATTACATATATGTAATTGAAACCATTACAATGTTACTTGAATAATAGTCCACCAACCTCAATTTTTTGATGAGTGACTGCCCAATAGAAATCCCTAATTTTAGAAAATATTTCAAACCGACAATGAAGAACAGGATTTAATTCTAAAAAATAGATCCATGATAAAATTAATCAAGATATAAAATAATAATATCTAGATCTAGAATCAACATATGATAAAAAAACCCTCTTTTATCCAAGAAGATATGTAGGAGATATATATATATATAAATCGGGAAGAAACCACATACCTAGAGAGGTTCATATCTTTAATCCACCCTTAAATTTGCAAGAACAGAGGTAGGGAGGACTTAGAATCCTTCTCAAATACAAAAAGAATGAGATATTCTAATTAAGGATGAGTTGGGCATGATTAGGGGTTAAAATAGGGGGTTGGAAATTTTAATTCTAATTTTTAGGGTAATTAAAAATCCACGCATGGTTTTCGGATTAGGGGAACACTATTTTCTAAACTATATGCCTTAACAGAATGCCTTTCTAGGGGGTGAACAGGTTGAGAAACTGTGCACCATCTGGGTAATCCCCCACTATTTTGTGTTGCAAGGTTTTCTAGGCTAGGGTGCACAGTTTGGAAAAACCATGAACCAACCATGCATTGCCCTATTTCCTTAAAAAATAATCAATTTTCACCCAAAACACCACAAGATACAAACCAAAAAAAGTACTCAAAACACATAAAAAATTTTACCTGAAAATTATTCTTATACATCTCTAGAAAAGTTCTGGATCTTACCATCCACCCACCTTATAACAGCTCATCTTTGATCTGTACTCCCAAGAATCTCTAAGATTCTAAGCCAAAAACATTGGTCCATTGAGTTTGCATATATGCTTGTCTCTCCCAGGTTTCCTCCGGAACATGGTCATGTTTCCACAATACAAGAACTACAAGCACAATCTTTCCCCACAACACTTTCTCACTATGATCCAACACACATATTAGATGCTCCTAAAATGATGCATCTGTCTCAAGCTCAAAATCATCCACACTGATCAAATGATAAGGGTAAGGGTGATACTACCAAAGGTGTGACACATGAAAGAGGTCATTAATTTCACTACAAATCTATGGAAGATCCAATTGGTATGTTATCGACCTAATTCGCGACTGAGTTCATGTGAATGAGTGAATCGGGGCACCAGTGTGTGGCACCTGATAGGATACGTTACACGGATACATAAACAATAGGTTCATAAGTTAACCACACCATATCAAACTATTTTCATCATAACTATCACCCTTATAATACATATAACACTCAATAACATTATTCATAACCTAGGAAAAGGAAACATATGAAAGGATGGACACAGATTCTCAGTAAGGGTAAAAGAAGGACATATCAATGATCCCATAAAGGGAAGGAAATAATGTGGCCCATCAGCTAGCAGTCTCAGGCCCCTTTGGTGTTAACCAGCTATGGTTGGACAACTTCCCTTCATGGCTTTGATTTTGTACTTCTGCTGATATTCGTCATTCATATTATCCTCCTTTTCAAAAAAAAAACATCAACATAACATTTGAAAACCTTACCCTTCGTATCATATATTATAATCTTGAGTCATGAAATAAAGCTTGGATTTTTATAAGACATGAATCATAAATAAATAAAATACCATGAGACATGAGCGAATAACATTGGAATAAGATATATGTTTGTGTCATATATGAAACATTCCTTCCATTTTCAAGGTATGTTTTCATTTCTTTGGGACGAAAAGTAGTCTGTATAAGATTTACATTCCATGTAAATGGTATAAAAGATGTTTAACTATCTCTCGACACGTGTCATGAATGGTTTCATGTGGTGATTTGGTTTATGAATTGAAAATATTACATTCTATGTAATATTATTACATGACTTGTAATAATTAATCGAGATAAATACCCACCAGAGGCAACGAGTTTTTTGGCGTAACCCTCTAAAAATAATTACATGGCGTTTAAAGAAATTACATGTCATGTAATTTTTTGAGAAGTAATATTTAAAGGTTCCTTGTGGATTTAATATCATTCTTCTTCAATGAATATTTCCTCCTCTCGTCCTAGAATAAATTATAGAAAATATTTGGAAGCCTTTCCAAAATTCAAGACATACTACTTGTGCGATTGATCCCTAGTAAGTACTTTTTTTATTTGGTTTCCTATCATTATGCATTATCCTAATAAATTGGATGAACCTATTTACCATTTTCAATTTTGGGGGTTGATCTTAATCCCATTTTTTTGTCCAAAAACTCTTCTTCTATAGTTGATCTGATCTTTCTATATAAATTGAGGGTTGTGTTTTGGTGAGAATTCATTAATCATCTTGAGGTATGTGTTCTAAATGTCAATTCTCGTAGTAGTGAATTATAATTACATTTATGTAATTGTAGAATTTCAATTTCCATGTTTGGGAATTGAATATTGAATCAGATTAATTAGTTGGTTTATTTAATTAATAGAATTATGAAATTAGTGGAATAATGGGATTTTGATTTTGGATCAATTATTGGGATTGTAAAATTGATTGATTAATGTTATTATAAATTTATTGATAATGTTAATTAAAGGATTCATAGATTAACCATGAAGGGTTGATGGTTAGTATGATTAAAAATTGTTAAATGGATTAATGGTGAAATTTTCATTTTATTTCCATATGATTAAAGCAATGGTCCCTGATTGTTTTCTTATATTGAAATGGTTCATAGTTATGTGAATAATTTATAAGAGCATTAATGATGATTAACGACAATAAATGTGATAAATATGATATATGTTATTGATAATTAGGGTGTGAGATAAGGAATGATGCTCCAAATACCCAGAGGGTGCTAGACATGGTGTTCTAGTTACCAAATATTTGCATGCGATAATGACGAAGGGACATGGACTGTTACTCCAAATACCCATATGTGATAATAATGAGGTGTGGGAGATGGAATGACCCTTCAAATACCCTTGGGGTGCTAGACATGAAGTTCCAGGCCCAGGACATTAGCATTGGACTAGGGTTTCATATATCTTTGATAGGAAATTTGAATTAAATGATTGATTAAAGCCTATTATATAATGAATTTTGATTCCCTGTGTGATATGGTTTAGACTTACACATGGGATGATGCAAGTATTGATGGTTCGAGTGTCATTGTGAACCTGAGTAATTATGTGGTTAATTAATGAAAAATGAATTATTAAATGTATTTACTTTCTTTATTGTACTTTACTCTTTATATAACTACATACACTGTTATAGACTAGAAATTATTTTACACACCCTAGGTGGTGGCCTACTGAGTTGTACAGACACCCTAATTGGGCCACCTGATCTGTACCCAAAAAGATATCATGTTTTCAGGACAAGATAAGGGTAAGATCCTAGGTTAGATAGAGAGGTTGAAGGGGGTGAGCATTGATGAGGGATCCAGACATGGTGTCGAAACCTAATTTGGATTTTTTTGTGCCTTTATTTGGGATTTTTATTTGGAACTTGACACTTATATTAAATTAAATATATTTTTCTTTTTTTTTGGATATTGTTTCATATTTAGGTTCATCATGTGATGTTTATATTTATTGTTATGGTGTGATATCTCATTATCATTTATTTTCTTTTTGAAATTGTTTAGTCATTTATGATATTTTTTGACATTGATAAAGAGGGTATATACTTCCAAATATATGTCAATTATATCCTTTCTGTTAGTTTCTAGCCTTTGATGTACATGTAGGTTCACCTGAGGTCACGAAGATAACCTACTCCTACCTCCATCATGTGGCACTTGAGTCAGGATGTTACGAAGTAGTATCAGTGGACTCTTTATTTTCTTTTCATTGTTATTACTGTTTGGGAAAGGTATACATAATACAAGGAAGAATCATGCCATAGTTTTGAGCTCGTTCATGGGAGTATTGAACCCAGGTATGAGAGAAAATCTAAGTACCCAGTGTGGGATTATTTTTATTGAAGTTGGCTGTTACAATTGAATGTTATTTCACCATGGGTGATGCACTTGTTGTGTGATGTTATTACTTTCTGATACTATATTTGTATCCTTATATAGAAAAATGTTTGAGTATACATGCATCATTATAGGCATTTAGGAATTATTGTGACATGCATAATTTTTAGGCATTCACAAAAAAATAGGTTTTGGGTGAGTTTGTTTAAATTAAAAATGATTTTATTTACTTTGAAAATTTAAATGGATTGGTACCTAATATGAAATTGATAATTGTGAAATGATTATAAATGTGTTAAATAATGTGGATAAATGGTTTTCTAATGAGAGACATGAATTTTGAAAGTGTATTACACTATGTGATCCCTGACCTAGATGAGGGATGATTGAGGGTACTGATAGTGCCTTAGTTTTGACCATGTGGTGGGGTATGGAGAATGATTGGTTATGAATTTATATAAAATTACTATTTTTTAAATGTGTTAATGTTGTGTAATTTGTCCTAACACATGTGTTTTTAATTTTATAGATATGCCTCTATGATTATGCTTATTGAGAGGACTGTAGGAGTAAATGGATGGAAATGTGACTCCATCACCAAAACTAGAGGTTATGATTTTTGTGGCTGAGGAATCCATGGAGATGTTCTTTGAGAAAATATCTTGGTTTATACAATTAATGGAATGATACCATGGGTGGGTGGTAAAGATTATGTCAGACCAGACATGGGAGTTCCAGTTCCAGCACCCTCATCCATTCACAGGAGAGGGTGGACCTAAGGTAGTTGTGTTATGGATTGTGGCTATCTAGATGATTTTTGAATACATAGAGACTATATATGTGAAGACTCTCAATCAATATTATTATATGTTATGTGGTCAAGTGAAACATTGGTGGGACATCCAGACACATGATAAACAACATGATAATATGGATTGGAAGAAATTTAAAGAGATGTTCTTGGAGAAGTTTTACCTTGATATGCTCAGGCATTAGATGGAAGCTGAGTTCATGCAGTTGAGCCAAGGGAGTATGTCTATGATGGAATACACTAGTAACTTTACTAATTTGTAGTACTTTTTTCTAGCTTTGGTTAAAGATGAGGTGAATGGGGAAAAATTGTTTCTGGATGGGATTAAATGTGAGATTAAGTGCTAGGTTAACATATTTCAGCTAAAAATGTTTTTAGAAGTGGTTTGTCAAGATATCATATCTGAGGGTAACCTGAAGGATGAATCTAGTAAAGGACATGTAGTTTCTTTTGGATGATCTAGTGGTATATATTTTGAGATTTGAAAGCCTTTCTATTAAAACGTTAACTACAGTAGTGGAATGAATAGTGCATAGGGGGTAGGTTTAGTTACTCCAGACATGACTAGAGTGCCCTACCACCAGTGAAGTATGATGGGTCACCATCATAGAGAGTTCACCTAACCACTAGTAGAGTTCCAAGATATCAACATGATGGGAAATCTACAATGGTTCTATAGGATCCCAGGATATACCGATAATGACAGAGGAGAGAGGAAGAATTCGAGTGCTGGTAGGGGGACTTATTACCCATATCAGTCTAGTAGTTGGAGTTCTAATTTCAATGGTTTTCAAGGTAGTGGAAGTGGTACTTTTGATAAAGAGCGCCCATATCAGTAGAGGGTTACAACTAAGGGGACTCAGGATGCACCACAAGGGATATGGGAAGGATGGTTTCATGTAGTTAAACATACACTTATGGATAGCGAGGCTAGACCATCAACAGTCAGAGGTAATATTTTTTTAGATTATATATTTGAAAGTTCCTTATTTGATACTGGATCCTCTCATTCTTTAATATATTCACAAATTGGGAACAGTTTGAGCCTAAAAGTAGAGTTTGTGAAAGGGGTTTTGACAAGAGATACATTTTTTAGAGTATAGTTGAGAGACATCTAATTATAAAAGGGGTGTTATCTTGATGTTAGAGAGAAAAATTCCATTACACTTTATAAAATTAAACAAATAGATATTAAATAGATTAAGAATCAACTACCGTAGTAGATGGATAAGGGATTTATCTATTTGAATATGTTGCCTTGGGATTCTCCGGTATTGTTTCCTAATAAGGCCAACAAACCCTTAGGCTTATGTGTTGATTAAGAGAATTTTAATAAGATGAAAATGAAGAACCAATATACACTTCTACTAATCGATGATCTCCTTAATCATTTCAGAGGATATTGAGTTCTCTCCCAAATTAACCTGAGATCAGGTCTTCATTTTCCAAAATTTTATCCATATGATATACAACTGATAGCTTTTTGAAGACGTTATAGCCTATATGACTTCGTTGTGATGTCAGTCAGGATGAATATTTCTCTCTAACAGTTTAGTTCATTGATGAACCAAATCTTCCACCCATAACTAGATCATTTTTAGTCGTTTTTGTAGATGACATATTGGTGTACTCCAAGACTCATGAAAATGATGTCCAACATTTTGACATTATCCTGAGTACCCTGAGATAGCATCATATATATTACAAACTATCTAAGTTTCAATATGGATTGATCATGTACATTTTTTGGTTCACATCATCTCAAAGTAAGATATGTTATCATAGCTAGAGAAGGTTAATGAAATCATTTATTAGGAGTAAGATCAGAACGGTTTTGATATCTACAACTTTCTATGGTTAGAGAGCAATTTTTGGTGGTTCATCCATGGCTTTTCTTGCTTCGAAAAATCAATTTCATGTTTTACCATGAAATAATTTAAGTTTGAGTGGTCTGGGGAATTTGAGAACTCTTTAAAGAATATAAATATGTGTTTGACCACCACACCAATCTTGATCCTTCCTGAGTTGGGTGAGGAGTATGCAGTGTTTTTTGACTCATCTATCACCACTATTGGATCAATTTTGTTGTAGGGTGATCGATTTGTAGTGTATGGTAAATGGAATTTGAGTCCAAATGAATGGAACTACCCTATGAACAACCTTGAGTTTGTGGAAATATCTTATTCTTAGAAGTGTTGGAGGTAATAAATGTTAGGTGAAAATTTAATTGTACATACTAATCACAAGAGCACGAAGTATATCTTTTCACAATGGGATTTGAACTCTGATAGTGGAGGTGGGTTGAGTATATGAATTCATTTGATTTAGAGCTAGACAGTATTCATAAGAGGTAAAATAATGTTTTTGAAACATTGAGTAAGAAAACACAGGGTCAGTCAGTTCAGGAGTCAATCTATGAGTGGAATATTTTGACTTTTCCGGTATAGAAGCATGTTGAGGTTCATGAGTTCTAGGAGTATATGACCCTCATATAGGTATCATTTGAGTCTAAACTTTTTATTTATATTAGGGAGAGGTAGTATGAGGATTTTTAGTGTTTTTCATTGAGTTAAATCCTTATAGGTGGGGATCCACCTTCAGACTAGACCATAAAAGAGGATGAGATCATCTATGTTAGGAACCACACTGTTGTGCCTAAAAGTATGTAGGAGGAGATGATGCCTAAATTTCATGCCTCAAAGTGGGCAGTGCATCCCAGTTTTACTAAAATGTATAGTTAACTATGTCAACAATATTGGTGGTTGGGCATGAAAAAGGATATTGTAGGGTTCGTGACATGATGTTATACCTATCAATAGGTGATGGATGAGAATCAATAACCTACTAGATTATTACTACCATTTCCCATTCTGAATGGAAGTGACACAAAGTTACCATGAAATTTATGGTGGGTCTTCCATGGATTCCTTAAAAGAATGAATCTATTTGGGTAATTGTTGACTGACTTCTGAAAGTAGCACATTTGTTTCCTATTCGGGACACTTTATTGGTTGATCTATTGAGTAAATTGTACATTTGGGAGATAGCCTATTTGTATGAGGTACCATGGAGTATAGTTTTAGACCATGACTCAAATTTCACTTCATGCTTCTGGTAGGGCATACAAAAGGTTATTAGTACATAGGTATTTCTCAGTATGAATTTTCACCCATAGACATATGTTTACTTGGAACGTACAATATAGGTTTTGGGGGATATGATATGGGTATGCATTATAGAATTTTTTGGGTATTGGGAGAAGTAATTATCACTCATTTAGTTTTCATATAAAAATATTTATTAGAAAATATTCATATGGCACCATATGAGGCTATTTAGGGAATGACATGCAGATCATCTATATGTTTGATGGAGGCAAGTGATTTTGAATTTTTGGGGTCGAGTCTCGTGTTGTAGACATTAGAGTAGGTTCCCCTGATTTGGAAACGTATTTATATGGCTCAAAGAAGGAATAATTCATTTTATGATCAACACCATCGACCCCTATAGTTTATAGTTCTATATCATCTATTCCTTCAAGTGTCACCTCAATTGGGTCATCGTAGGTTGCAGAGGTAGGGAATGTTTGGGCACATGTTTGTTAGACCATTTGATATTATAGAGATAATCTGTTCAATGGAATATTGATTAGCTCTTCCATAGATTTCCAATGTTATTCATGATGTTTTTCATGTTTCATGGCTTCAATAATATCACTCTAACCCTTCTCATGTGATCAATGTTGATGATGTTGATCTTGGGTCAAATTCATCCTTTGAGGAGCATCTAAAATGTGTTATGGATCATAGTGAGAAAGCGTTGTGGGGAAATACCATGCTGATAGTTCAATTATTTTGAAAACATGTCCATGTTCATAAGGAAACATAGGATAGGAAATTAGATTTGAGGTCTTAGTGGCCCAAACTTTTTACAATGGAATTTCATAGATTCTTGGGAGAAAATATTGATGATGAACGATTATAAGGTGTGGAGAATGTAATATTCTGTCCTTTTTTAAGGTACATTTTATTTTTTTATGGGATAAAAAATATTATTCAGCAGATTTTCATGCCGTGTAAATGGGCTACACAATGTGTAACTCTCTATAGACACATTTCAGGAACGGTTCCATGTGGTGACCTAGTTTAGGATATGAGAATATTACTTGTCATGTGATCTTTTTACACGACCTTTAATAATTCATTGGGATAAATACCCACATGAGGAAACAATTTTTTTAACCCTCTAAAAGGAATTAAATTATGTCTAAAGGAATTTCACGTAGTGAAATTTCAGAAGCAATTAATTTTAAAGGTTTTGTGTGGGTGTAATCTCATTCTTTATCCATGGATATTTCCTCTTATCAACTTAGAATGAATTCCATGTAATTTTTAGAAGCCTTTTTTCCATTACCAAATCCCTTTTGTGTGATCAATCCCTAATAATACATTTTTTCTTTGGATTCCTTCTATTCCACATTATCCTGATAAAGAGGAGGAACCTTTTGACTGTTGTTGGTTTTGGAGGTTGATCTTGATCATAGGTTTTTGTCCAAGATCTCTTTTTTCATTATTGATTCGATCATTCTACATCAATTGAGGGATGTGGTTAGGAGATTATTCATCAATAATCATGAGTTAGGTGGTCTAAATGTCAATTACTATAGGCCTAAATTATAACTGTGTGTATTTAATTTTATAATTTCAATTTCCATGCTTATAAATTTAGTACTGAATTAGATTAATTAATTGTTTAAACTAATTAGTGGAATTATAAAATTGGTGGAGTAATGGGATTATTATTTTGGGTAAATTTTTGAGATAATTAATGTAATTTATTAATGTGATTACAAAATTATTTGTAATAGTAATTAAAGGATGGTTGGATTAACTTTTAATGGTTGATGGTTTATATAATTAAATGTTGATAAATAGAATAATGGTGAAAAGTTCATATTACTTATATGTGATTAAAGTGACGATCCATGATTTTTTTTTTAAAATTGAAATATTGTACCATTATGTGAATAATTGATAAGAGGGTTAATGATGATTAACCATGATAAATGTGAAATATGTTATTGATTGATAAATGGGGTGTGAGATAAGGATTGATACTTCAAATACCCATGAGGTGCTAGATATGGCGCTCTAGACACCAAATGAATACATGTGATAATGAGTATGGGATAGGGAATTATTCTTCAAATACCCATATTTGATAAAAATGTGGTGTAGGATAGGTACTGATTCTCCATATTCCAATTGGGTTATAGACATGACATTATAGGCCCAAGAAATTGGCATTGGAAAAAAGTTTTATGTAGCCTTGATATGAAATTGGAATTTAATGGTTGATAAAATCCAATGATATAATGAATTGGAATTCCCTATGTGATACAGTTTAGAGTCTAGAATGGGATAAAGTAGGTATTGATGGTTTTGGTGTCATCACAAACCCGAGTAATTATATGGTTAATTAAATAATATTGAATTGTGAAAAAAATTTCTTATCTTATTGTACTTTACTCTTTATACAACTTCATACACTGTTATATATTGGATATTATTTCAGACACCATTGGTGGGAGCCTACTGAGTTGTAATCACACCCTACTCAGGCTTCCAGATCGGTACCTAAATAGATTTCATGTTTGCAAAATAGGACAATGGAAAGAGCCTATGGTAGATGGATGAGTTATTGTGGAGAATGGATGAGGGATCCTAACATGGTTTCAGGGCCTCATTGGGAGTATTTAGTATATTTATTTTGGGTTTTATCATTTGAAACATGACACTTATATGGAATGACATGTTCACATCTTTAGTTTGGATAAATTTTCCCATTTTGGTTCATCATGTGATGTTGGAATTTATTATTATTATATGATATCTGGTTATTATTTATTCTATTTTGGTTGTTGTTTAATTATTTATGTTTCTGTTATACTCTTATAAAGAGGGTTTAGTCTCCCAAGAATATATCAATTAGACCCTTGACACTAGTCAGAAGACTTTGTCATATGGGGAGGCGTGCCTGATGTCATATAGCGAACTGGCTCGGGGAACCGACAAGTGGCACCTGGAATCATATGTTACAATACAAATAAGTACAGAAAATAATTTCCTTGGCATTAATGGACCACTATAAAGAAAATTATAGTGGATTAAGTGCACTCCCAATTATATTATCATAGTCCAGGTTCACTCCCAAGACAATTATAGTGGATGGAGTCCCTTACTGAAATGTGTTCACCCCCATATTCCATTTTTGTTAATCTCGTTAGATATCCTTCTTTTACCAATGAATTAGAGGGATATATAATTTCGTGAACACACATCACATAATGATGATAATACATACATTTTACACAAGATCTTAAAAACATTATCATATCATAACCCATGAAAATAAAAAGGATTCATAAACATACCGTCCATTCATAACCGATATAAAAAAATGGGTTTCATAAAAATTTAATTAATTATTAATAACATAACCCATGGAAAATGAAGGATTTTCATAAAAATATTATTATCATAATCATAAACAGTATGGAGAAAAAATAATTATGGTATCATTGGAACATATCCCTAGTAATACATATATAACTGCAAAGTATGTCATCTTAGATGAAAAATACCTTTAAAATATCACTCGGAACATTTATTGAGAAAAATATCTTTTTCTCTTTGAAATAATTTATTTAAAATCCTAAAATTTCCAAAATTTTATAGAAAATATTTTCTTTGAAAATAAACTTGATATTATTTAAAGGATTTTTAAAATCATTGAGTGTTCATGACTATGATAATTTTCATTTATACCCAATAAGTTAAAAGAAAACATTTCTTTTAAATATTTAATATAATAAAAAGTAACTTTATTTAAAAAATGATAAGAATATTATTTTTAAGTAACTTTTTAATAAATAAATATCTTGTAAAAATGACTATAAGAAATTTTATTATGATATAAAAAAATCTTGAATTTTTTGTAGAGAACATAGATATATAAGAAAAAAGTTTTCTGACCGAATAGAGAAATAAAGTAGGTTTTTCATAAAAGTGACATTTTGATATCATGAGTACATAAAGTGAATAAAAATGAGATGAAAACATGACTTATCATGAAATAACAATATAATAATAAAATTCAAGAGTATATTGACAGTTATATCATAATATATCATCATCATAAACGTAATTATAAACAATGATATTGAAATATAAAACCCATACCCCAGGTATGACTTCCTTTATTCCTCTTTGAGCCTCATGTAAAATAAATATATATTTATTATAAAAACATTATATAATCTTACTCATATATATCATAAAATATTATATTTACTTATAACCTTTTTTCACCCTTTTATTAATAATCGTTTTTAAAATAACTATTTTAGTTGATAACTGCCTCATTTTTAAAGTATGTTTTGGTTCCGTAGTTTTGGTTCTTATAATTTTATCATGGTTAAATCATATAATTTTTTTAATAATGATATATATATATATCAAATATATTCATTATATATGTATTGTTTTCTATAATAGGGTGAGATATAAAAAAATTATTACATCATTCACAGAGATAGTAGGTTTTACGTATGCATTAAAGTTGTTTTCACATTTTGATAGATGAAACAAAAGAAAGGAAAATAATAATTAACCTTTACAAGTAATATTAATATAATATAATATAATATATAGATATATATATAATCCATCATTATTACCATCCACAAAATGAATAAATAAAAAACAAATCTCATCACTTCGTAGAGGTGGTAGTCCACACTTACGCATGAGTGATATTATCGTTTTTCAAAATATTGGATAGTGATAAGGTTGATATGATATTATAAATAAAGAATAATAAATATTTCATAAATATTAAATATAATTATTAATCTCATTATAACACCCATCCATAAAAAATGGTGTTGAAAAATGGATGGTATCAGTATGTGGAGACGATAAAGCATATACTTGTAGAAGTGATACTTTCACTTTCCATTTGATGGGAAAGAGGGTGGATAATGGTGGTTTAATAAAAATAATAATATTTATGTATATTGAGGATACGTAATTTTTTTTAATTTATGAAAATATAAAATATTTAGAAGAGGTAAAATAAGGAGTAACAAAAAAGTGATCAGTTACGGTGATTACACCTTCTTTGAAATAATTCCTTTAGATCTCCCCTTAAAGACCCTAGAGTTGGTATTTTTGGGGGACAAAAATCTCTAAAACATGGATAAATAATTTTATGAGGAATTTTTTTAGGATTTTTTAGATCTATAAGGCCCAATGTGGTGTGAAGAAGAGAGTGACTGAGTGTCATTTTATAAGGGAGGGAGACGGTACACTTAGATTTTCTTAAAACATTAAAATATAATAAATTTAGTCTCAATAAAATTGGTTCAAAATGTAGAAGAATTTGAAAAAAAAATATTATAGGGTATAAATAACATCATCCAATGAAATTTATATACGTTTTTGTGTAATTTTGAAGGTTACCTTTTTTATTAACCCCTTAATTAACCATTTTTTACCATAACCACAGTAATAAAAAATTCAATATTAAATGTTTAAAATGTTACCATAAATGGAAAATTATTAATAAATAGACCATAATTGATATATCAAACCATATTAAATCTAATTTTATAAATATAATATTTGTATGAATTTTAAATCATTTAATATAATATTATTTATTATAAAATATCATTAATATAAATTTTGGAATTATTCCTCTAATTTTACTTTAAGGACACAAAGATAAATATGTAAATAGAATATAATCCTTAAAAAAATTTTATAATAATATATAAAATCTGTGGAGCACATTAAATCCCTCAAATTATATTACTTTTATTTTTTAAATAATTCATTTTATTTTTCTATTAATTGAAGAAATATGGTGTCTGTATTGCGTAATAATATTCAGTAATTATATAATTACTAAAAATTATAAATAAATTTAAAACATAAAAATTAATTCCATTATTCTAAAAATAACCAATAATATTCATCCAAAAAATTTCTTTTTTTCTTATTTGAACACATAAGATACATTTAAATGTAAGAGAGTGACATTTTTTATTTTTTTTAATTTTAATATTATATCGGTCATTTTAATGAAGCAGTGTCCCTAAAAAATTTTAATTTTTAGCCTAAGATTATAAGGGTTGAATTCCATTCATCCAATAAGAATTAATATGAAAAATGGTGACCTTAACATTTATTCACAACTTAGGATAACTAGATTTACCCTTTACCAATGTGATAAATTTTACCATGGTTACAATTAAAATTTCTAAAAATGAAATGGACCTATTTAAAAATTTTGAAATACTGACTGAAAATATGGAATATATTTTTACCAATTAAATTTCAATAATTTTTATATATTAATTTTTAAATATGTCTTTGAAACATGATAAAACCTGTTTTTTTGAAAAAAAATCATTTTAATTTTAAAACTGGATATATTCTTATCTAATGCATAGATAAAACTTTATATTAATGTTATATAATTTTATTAAATTTATAATATAAAATTTTTTTAAATTCATTCACCTATAGAAATTAATTAATTTTTTAATTTAAAAACACATTGCATGAATAAAAATAGATTCTCATAGAAACATCCCCTCAATTTTCAAATGATTAGTATTTTTATTTCTAATTAATTGATTAAAAAAAGTAATTTTATACATATGTAATGTATATGTTTTTCATACCAATGCAATAGCTAAGTGAAAAATATCAAATTAAATAATTATATTTTAACAGTATATCTTAGTTTCTTTAAACTCAGTGTTGTGTGTAAAGAAATATATCAAATAAAAATATTATAGAGAATTATATCGTAAAATATTTTGTTATTACATCCTTAATAAGTTATGGATCATATTTTATAGATCAAATATTTTGATAAATAGTTATCTTAACAAAGTATATATATATATATATAACTCATGTGGGTCACACATGTTTCCAAATGGAACTGGCCTCAGACACCATTATTTTGCACTTTCATAGTTGACGAAATATTTAAATGTTATAAATTTCTAAACTCTAACATCTCAATTTAGGTAACCACATTGGTAAGTCTTATAAAGTTTTTGGCACCATTTTTTGGTAATGTAGGTTAAACTCAAGAGTTCAAATAACTTTTATTATTAACTCATTCTAATATTATCTCATTAATATTTATGTTTTTATTACTTTTAAATGCATGAGGTGGGTACTGATTGTCTATTCAGGATGATCAGTGCATGATCATAGAGATTATGACTCAGTCATGGGTTTTTTAGTCTTGATAGACACTAATTTATAACCTATGGATCAAGAGATTTCTATTCTCAAATCGATGTCTCACTATGTGAGGGCACCATAACCATGTTTCGCCTAAAGGATTCAATAGCCATTCTCCCTAGTAGACCCCTAGAATAGAGAACAACTATTAATTCAGGCTTGATATAGTATGAAATATGGTTTACGATCCATTGATGGGGCTTCCCCAAGCATTTTTCTTCCTCCCATTCTAGATAAAAATTTCAATATCAAGCCAAGCCTCATATAGATTATTTATAAAATGAGACAATTAAGTCAACTACATATTAATGGCCCATAAAACCATCTACATAATTTCACAAACATTTTTGATACCTTTAGATATAATTGTATCCCTTAATATGTCAGTTTATTAGGTTTATTCCCATTATCACACTAATACCATAGAATGTACTAGCTAAAGGTTCAAATAGTATGGTTCATTATAAAATGGTATGAGATGGGAAAGTATTTTATGGATAAGTACATTCCACTAGTGAGGACAAGTAATATACAGAGTAATATCCAAATATTTTGTCACCTAGAAGGGTAATTAGTATTTAAGGAATGGGGGATGTTTGAGGATCTAATGAGGAAATTATCACATAATTGACTTAATATTTGACTAAAAATATAGAATTTTTTACTATGGTATATAGTCTATTGATCAGTTCATGGTTGAATCTTTTTCCAACTATTAACTAACAATAAAAAATCCCAAGGTCAGGTGAGGAATTTAGTATAAAATAAAACAAAACATTAGTCATTAGAAAACTGAGAGAAGTCCATCAAGAATAGGCAAGAATCTAGTGGATTAGTTTACCAATTGGTCACCCATGTGGAGACACTGAAAAAGAAGTTAGACAACTTTTAATTTCCCATGGAAACTACTCTTTCATAGGTATTTTCACCACCACCACCAACACTCAAAGTTCAATATTGTGAGATGTGAATAAATCTTCAT
Organism: Viscum album; assembly: GCA_963277665.1. NCBI lineage: Eukaryota > Viridiplantae > Streptophyta > Magnoliopsida > Santalales > Viscaceae > Viscum > Viscum album. The sequence goes on from OY728166.1 coordinate 1,238,107,144, forward strand.
ATATATTGATAATACTATGATGGATCAAATGATATTAATCCACTCAATTGTAACTATGTTATCCAGAATTGAGGCACTAAACAATACCAAACTACTTGTAATCTAGGGAGACAAGTATAACCACAACAAATACCCCCTTGACCACAATAGATTCATACTTTCCAAGGAATACCAAAATACCCATCTCAACCATAGGCCCAAAGTTATTTTCAAACATTCACACCCCCTTGAACACAAAATATACATCCTTCAGAAACATTCCATCCTAGAACACAGATACAAACCTAAAATCAAAATCATATTTTAATGATAAGCAACAATAATTCATTAAAAAGTTGGATTAGTGAATTAATTATCTAGAAACATACATAATGAATCAATATTAATCTTTTTAGAACCTAAAAACTAATATAGAAAAGTTAGATCAAACTATATCAGAGTGGTTACCTTAAATAGTACCAAGTAACATAGACATAAATCCAAGGGAGGAGTAAAAGTCAGTGTCTTTATGAAGTGGGTGAGTGATGGATGGAGTAAAGAAACAAGAATATCGGAAGGAGGTGGAGAATAAGAAATAAGGAAAATAGAGCATGGGGAACTAATATTACAACCAATAAGAGAGGATAATAGATGATATCTGAGATGAATAGACAAGAACTGTTGAATAATATTTTCAAGACGGGGTAATGAAGTAAGAATATAAGAAGACATAACCATATATTTCCCTCTACAATTTATATATAAGATGAGGCACAGGAAATTTGAAACATAATATGGGAAATTTTTAGAAATTTTTCAAATTTTTACTCAATAACATCCCATTTATTGAAGCAAATTTCCTAATTCTAGAGCATGCTAAATATTTGAAAGTGTTGTGATTAAATAATAAAATTTTGGAAAATTTAAGAGTTATTCTTATTATTGAAGAATTTTTGGAAATATTTCATTGGAATATCTCATAAATGTTGATTGATCTAGGGACATTTTGTAACCCTTGTACAATTACATCTTTCACATGTGGGAAGGTACTTATTGAATTAGGCCCCACTGTCAATATCATGCCTTTAAGTGAATTTAAAAAACTACGATTAGATTAACCAAAGTTGGAATGATTATCCCTTTATTTAACTGACCAATCATTGAAATACAAGAGTAATTATTAAAGATGTTATCACCAAGGTGGGGAAATTTATTTTCCATTTTGACTTTATAATATTTAGGATGTAAGATGAATGTAAGGTTCCCATCATTTTGGGGAGACCATTCCTAGAAACTGAGAAGTTTTTGATCAGTGTTAATTAATAAAGTCACATTTTTTGAGTTTGAGAGAAACAAGTTATCTTTAATATAGTAAAATTTGTGAATAATGAAGATGCATTAAATTATTTTCATGTTATTTTTACTAATAAATAACAACCATCCATTACGAGCATACACTAAGAAGAGGAGGATATCATGATACATCTCATTGAGGATATAGTGGGAGATTAGTGGAATAAAATTGGATATGAATACAAAATCAAATATACAACATTAAAGTGGAAAAAGAATCTATCTATGTATTCCTAATTAGATTTTGTCCATAAATCATCAATTTTCTGATTCTTGAGTTGAATTTGTTTACTAATACATCAAGGTACTCATTATTGATAGATAAAGTCACCTTACCAGTAATCATCAAATCAAACATGACAAAGGAACAAAAATATAAGTTATTAGAAGTTTTAAACAAAATAAGTAGATAATAACTTGGGGAATTACAAAAAACATATAGAATTATTCCAACCATTTTCATAAAAAAGGCATTATTGGGAAAAGTTACTAAACCAAGTATTCAATCACAATGAAGACTGACACTACCAATGATGCACCTAGTCAGAAAGAAAGTTCTCAAAAATTTAGTTGTAGAAATTATATTATATATTTAATATATTGAATGGGTCAGCCCATTACAAGTTGATCACAAGAAGGGTGGCCTAACCATAATAAATAATTAAGATAAAAATATCATCCAAACAAAAATTGGTATGGCATAGAGAGTTGGAATAGATAACAAGAATTTGAATGCATCCATAAGAAAATATCACTTTACATTACAATTCATTGATAAAATGTTGGAATGGTTATATGGGAACATATTTCATCACTTCTATGATAGAGAATCCAGTTACAATTAGATACCAAAAGACTCAACTAAGAAATATAAGACAAATATCACATGGCTATATGGTAATTTTTAAAATTATTACAAGTCATTTGGCATGTTAAATGAATTGGTGATATTTAAAAGGTTCATGACACTTATGTTTCTTTACATGAAAGAATAATTTTTGGAGATATTTTGGATGATGTATTAGTTTATGGGATTATCTTATAGGTTTCATTCAATAACTAGGACATGTTTTTCAAGATATTAAATTTAAAAATCACATTGTTCAATTTGAATAAATTACACTTTATAGTTATAAATGGAGTTTTACTCAAGAAACGAATATCCAAAAAAGGTATTTAATTCAATCAAAAATATATTTGGGTAATACAGGAGTTTTCTAATCCGACCATAAAAAATGGGATTCAATGATTTCTTGGACACACTAGATTATATCGCTACTTTTTCAAGGACTTATCCAAGATGGCCAAACCACTCACTCATATCTTATCGAAGGAATTTTCATTCAATATTGACGAATAATGTAATGATTTTTATCTAAATTTAAATAGAATTTAATAGACGCTCAAATTATCATTTATCTTAAATGTGAAAATAGTATTTATCTAATTTGTGATGTGAGCAATTTCACTTTTAGATCTGCATTAGGGTAGTGATTTGGTCACATATTTTAACCGATATACTATAATAGTCACACACTCAATGATTCAAAAATAAACTATATTACCTTTCATAATGAACTAATTATAGGTGTGTTTGATTTTTGATAAATTTAAATCCTATCTAGTACTCTACAAGGTAATTTTATACATATATCATGATTCTTTAAGGTACTTATTAAACAAAAAACATGAAAATACAAGGCTGATTCCAAGATATTTTTTTTATGATAACTGTACATTATAATCAAATACTAAAAGCTTCTATAGAATGTGGCATCTAATAATTTTTCAATATTATTGTTTCTTCAGTTTGAATCCATGTAGGAGATGAATACTAATGATGGGTTCCCAAATAATTTTTTTTATATAATAATCTAAATGCTCACGTATAGTTTTCTTATATAAATACTATTTAGTGAATGATATAGTTTATCCACATTTTTTACATCAATAATGAAATATATTTTCTATCGATATAGTGTATTATTTCATAAATGGTCTTATTCCTTGCTAAAAAAATTAATAAACTAATTTATTGATGTGTACCCGAATCAGTGGTGTACATTTTGATGTTATTATTTCATTGTTCACCTACTAGAGGACAACATGGGCCTAAGAGAATAAATAATAAGATCATGTAAATTTTATTTTTTCCTAATATTCACAAGGAAGCATGTTAATCAAATAAAATATATTATTTATATTAAGGAACACATCATATTAGAAAGAACAATGAAATACCAAAACACTCTATTATAGATTTTAAGTCATTCCATGTATGGGGAATTAACATTATGGAATCCTTCCAAAATTCATTTGATAACACATATATCCTTGTATATGTGGATTACATTTCGAATTAGGTGGAATATAAATAAACTATAAATAATACATCCAATGTGGTGATTGAATTCATGAGGAAGAACATATTTTCATGGTTTAGAATTCCTTGGATACTCATTAATGATCATGGTACTCGTTACAATAATAACTCTATATAGGGATTTATATAAAATTATGGATTTAATTAAAACACCAGAACCCCTTATTGTCCACAAAAAAGTGGGAAACTGGTGCTATCCAAACAATAGATCATAAATATTCAAGAAAATATAGAGATCTTAAGATAAGAACATTGAATTAATTGTGGGAATACATAATAGCCTTTAAAAAACTAATTGGTATGAACCTATTCTAGATCATCTATAGGAATCCACTAAATTTACCAGTGTATCTTGATAATCGATCATATTGGGCTCTAAAGAAGATTAATATGGACTCAAAACTAGACGTAAATAAGATATTTCTATAACTAGATGCATTGAAAGAAATCGGGATATATGTGTAAATTAATGATATGATTTATAAGTAGAATATTATTAAATGGGATAATTGATGAATCACATAATGATAATTCACACCCTGAGAAAAGGTATTGTTGTTTAACTCCGGACTGAATATGTTTCAAGGTAAATTGAAGTTATGTATGTTGGGAACTTCCATGGTGGTGAATATTTATCCATAGGGAGAAGTAGATATCTAATGGGAGCATGAGACATCATTGAGGTTTAATGGAAAATGGATAAAGGTTTATATAAACACTTTCTAAGAGGTATAAATTATCTCCCTAGAATTTGACTACTAATATGAAAGGTATTTCTTTCTCTATGATTTAAATAAAGAATTTCTGAGGAGAAAAACAAGATATGTTTTATCTACATATTTTAGCATTTAATTATATCTGTTTATGAATTCTAATAAAGTGGAGACTTTGGGTATTCTCCTCTACTCCCCTACTAGAGCCTCAACGGAACCACATCCACACCGAGAGGTAATTATGATTAGAATAGGAATTACACAATGTGAATATATTACCCCTTATGTAAAATTTTCTTGTCCTTTTTGATTCAAGGAATGAAGAGAATAATTACATTGAAAAGGTGAAAAGCGGTTGGAATAGGAAAAAACTAACTTTTACAAGGTATAAATCACACCACTTCTCAATCCCCATGAGCAATAAATCTAAAGGTAAATTTGTCCATTATGGTGTAGAAGTGGTCCATCGATCCTTGATTATTCTAGAGTTTAAATTTTTCTATATTTGGTGGTGGCCTTAAATTTCATGGAAGTACCCTAACATATTATAGGGAACCCCAATAAACTTTACCTCAGGAAGATAGAAAATCACCACATTGTGATGGATTTTCCCAAAATGTATCCACTCTTATAGTATGGAACTGCAATTTTGTTTGTTTTTTCATTAACTAATCATGTTATAAGACCAAAAATAATATCATGACCCATTTTAGCCTTATAATGTCTTTGGTACTAACCCTAAACACTTCATAACCATTTTTATTCCCCTCAAATAGATATCTAATTATTAGATTCCTTTCTACTTTCCCTCTATTTATAATCAATTTTCAAACCAAGGTAATATTTTTTGTTCCTTTATGTGGTGATTTGAGATATTCTGCATTCTAAAAGCACCCAAATATCCCATAATTCGCAAATATTCACTCTCATTCTAGTAAAAATGATACCTTGGTTCCCTCCAACATTTTCAAACCATTTAAAACAGATAATCCAACCATTTATATCCTTCAATCAATTTCTCTATAGCCCACAAGAAGACTATGACTACCAATTATAAGGCCAAATAGATACTTCCCTAAATACCGGTGAAGGTCTCAACCAAACCATACATGAGGTAGGATACAAAATCACATATACCTTTCCCTGATAATTCTCTGAGACATTTTTCACCCTCTGATTCCCACCCAATCCAATCACCACCACATTATTCCCAGATTTGGGATTCCATTTTGCAACATTCACTTCACTTCTTACATTTTTTAAGACAAATTACCATGATATGTTACCTCAGATATAGATGATGGTGATCCACAAAAACAAGACATTAGATATTTGGATTATATAAATAATTAATATGAATTAAGAGTTCATTGATGATCTCATGGACATGTATATCAAGCATGTATTATAGATCATAGAAAAGGCCCATATTGTGATGCTTATGGAGTTCCTTTATACCCTTGAGTTGACATTGTATAATGGGAACTTGTTTCCTATAAAGGAAGAATGGACATAATTGTAGAAATAGAACCCAATTGAGAACTTACCTCTTGAGAGTTATACGTTGGGACCTCTATCATTCTTGGTTAGCTAAAGGAGACTTCCTGAGTGTTTTGAATTATCTATAGGTTCTTATACATTCTACCATTTCATAAAGTGGTTTGACTACCAATATTGATGGGGAATTTTCTCACCACTACGAGAGGTGGGTGAATAAAACAAATTTCACACTCATGGGAGGGGAGGGGGTTATTACATACCAATCTAATAACATTATAATTTTTGATACATTACTACCCATTTCCTCCTTGATATGGTTGTGGATGATTAATATTCCATTAATATTCATGCTGGGTCTTTTGAAAATAGAAGAAAAAATCTATGAGTGGGATGATTAGTATTCTTCTACCTATATATAATATCTTTCACCACCGAGGAGATAAAATTCCACTAAAATAGATACTACGCCACTCTCTATTCCCTAGGAGGCATGAAATTGGTATTTTAGAGCCACCCTCCAATTTATTATTGAGAGTTTTCACACTCTAATTCAGTTTATAGGAATTCCATTCCTTAAACCACCAATTCCACTATATTATTCGACACTACATGCTTCTATAGTATAGAATCAGGATAGAGAGACAACTTTTGGGTCATCCCCACTACTCCTCAATATCTCATGTGACCTTCTGTTTCTTATGGGGATATATATCAGATGTAGGATTTGGTTTTTAGAGAGCTACTCTAGGAGATACCAAACCTCCATAATTATCTATTTTCCTAAAAAACATTTGATATTGAGGCTATGTGGAAGTAAAATTTACTCTCTACTGAGATTATGTATGAGGTTCTATTCATTTATCCAACCACTCATTAGATAACCTCTCTCTCAATTTGGGAGTAACCTGATGCATAGTATATATATCTACCTTCAACCTCCCCAAATATTACTCCACTACTTCCTTGGGAACTATAGAGGTGGTGGATGTAGTGAGGTGGATATGAAATACTCCATATAAGTATGATCATAGTAGGAAGCAAGGGTATATAGTCCCAACGTCTTAGGATTTACCCTCCCCCGTTCTAATTTTGTTTCATGGATTTATAGTTTTCTATAATTTTAGTGGCTTCCTAGTATTTTTTTTTTGAGAACCTCATTTATAATTTAATTATTATATCTTGATAGAATACATAGAATCTTATTTTTCCCTACCAATCAACAGGATTTTATTTTTTTAAAATTAATTGGTCCTAACTCATTTTCAAGTGCATGTATTTTATTATCAGGAACAGATCAAGCTTTTAAAATGCATAGACTTTCACAATCATAAAAACCCCACAAATACATGGAATATAAATTTAATTTTAATTAATTGTGTTCTTGATTTCCCTCTTAATGTTTTCACCTTTTTTTAGTATTTATTCGAATTTCAATAAATGCTTTCAAACCATGATTTCAAACAATGGGGACACTATTTTATATTAAGTGTGGGGTAGGTATTCGTGAAAACCATTGAGTTTTTTCTTGAAATTAATTATCTATGAGACATTTTTCACCATATTCATTATTTTTTACGTGTTAAATTTAGAAAAACCGTGTAAATAATTTAATAGGTTTTTCTTGATTCATTGAAAATCATATTTTGGTTCATATTTAGGAAAAATATAATATGATTATTGAATATAATCTAGTTTCTAGATTAAATTTCAAAAAGTTTTTATTGGTTGAATAATTACCTATCAACCATGTATTAAATAATTTTAAGATAGTTTAAAAATAAATTCCAAGGAGGTAATCAAATTCATTCCTGTATAATCTTTAACATAAACTCTTTCTTGAAAGAACTTAGGACATGAATCACTACTAGAAATTTCACTATAGTATACTCAATGTATGATGACATTAAACCAAATTAATATGATTATAGCCATAATTTGGATATTGACATCCCATTTGATCATGAGACTTACCCAACATTTGATCATTGGAAAATCCAGAAACGCCATACAATTCCTTAACAGAAAGTCACATTACAATTCTATTTTACCTTTATAAACTTTTTTATTGACCATAAGGAGAAAGCTGGGTCTGCAAGAACTCTTATATTGAAATTAAAAAAAGTGATTATGTTTTCTTGATTATTTTGGATGAAAATTCACAACTATTATTGATTTTGTTGTACTAGATCCTATAAATTCTAAAAAATTAAAAGAAAAATAATGAAAAGGCGAGGAAATGGGATTCCTTTGATTGACTACAAATAGTGTCTATGAAGATTAAGGGATGTGATCAAGGTATTATTTTGTTTTGAATTTTGAGGTATGAGACTTATTCTTTCACATATTCCATTAAAAAATAATATAGAAGAAAAATTATGAGATTAGATGGGTAAAATTTATTCACTATTTTTAATATTAATATTTTGAACCTACTAATGAAAAGGAGAACAAATAATAACATATGAAATTTTAAGGGAAGTAATAAGTGGGAGTATTTTTCATTGATATTTATATGAAATATTATTCTTAATACTTAAATACTTTTCCTCCTTTTTCAAGACTCTTATTTGAATTTTTCACAACATTACCGACTAGAACTAATCGTAGAATTAATTAGAACATTAATGAAAGTCCCCATGGTTTTTTTGTTTAATTTGTATATAAATATTGAGACATTATTCATGGTTATGAATAGAAATAATTCTCTTGATATTGATTATAAATTCATGTTAAAATTTTATTGAGTGTGAAGTGAATAGTTTTGGAAAGGTATGTCCCAAGATACTTGGAATTGTTTTCCATATTTGATTATTTTTATCCTTTAAATGTTTTGGGAAATTATTTTTTCTTTTGGACAATAAATTCTTTATGTATCGGAAAATTTGATACATATTAAATGTTTGTGTATTTAAAATATATTTTTCAATGGTTTATAAATTTAATAATTTCCAATCACGTGTAATTTAGATTATATTTAATTTATTGGTGATTTGATGAATGAATGGATCTTTTGGATAATTCTTAAATAATTATATATCATTTCACAACATGATAGGTGTATCCATGGAGTGATGGGGTAACAAATTAAATAAGATTTACGAAACCATGAAGAAACCATTCCATAGTACCTGATTCATTGTGAGATTGTATAATTTTAAAAATGGGAAAGTCATGAGTATACTATTATATATAATATTTGTTACCCTATATGTAGTAGTTTCCCATTAATTGTACACCTTTCCATTGGGAGAATAATTAAGGATATATGACAACACTTCTAGGGTATTCATTATTTGAGGGTGATGCATAAATAATTTCAAATGTACTACATAAGGGGGATTTCCTTTTCTATAAGAATTTATGAGATTATATATATGAATTATTCAAATTGTACCTAAACATTTCACACCATGGTGAACCTAAACAAAAGAATACGTAAGATTAATCTACTCTATAAAGGATGGAGTCATGATATAATGGGAATTCTGACCAAATATACAAGGGATTGTCATACATAATATTACACTATGACTGATGGTAGTTGCACCATTATTTTATGAAGCTATACAATATATGAAAATCCTTAAGAATACCATTGTGATCATTTTTCCTTTTACCCTATGGAACATTTAGATTTTAAGAGTTGAGATGATATCTAAGATAATTTTCATGAATTTTGCACCATGATATTTGTAGAATTAGAAGTTTAAATGAATAGATGATGTAGACATGTAACATTGATGCACACTATAATATGATTTATCTAAATGAAGAAATTATGTGGGGTCCTTTTCTGTGACTTGAACCTCATCACACCACAATTCCTACTATTATGTCATCATTGGTAGGGTGTATATAAACAAAAAAAAATTATTACATTAGTGGGTCTTCTTTTTATGATTTTTTACTTCTAACTTATTTAATTTTTCCCTATTCATTTGAAAGTTCTTTTAATATTGTTTACATTCTAGAGTTTTACATTTGATGTTCTTACTAAAGATTCAAGTAAGTATTTTTTTCTAAATTATAAATTCCCAGTAAATTATTTATTAGTTTTTTTAACTAAGTTTTTAGGATTATTTAGTCACATTAGAGAGGAATATTATCCCCCATGTGTTTCTAATTCTATTTAATGTTATGAGATTAATAGTATGGTGATGAATGGATTTTCTTACTAGTCTCTTTCATGGAATATTTTTTTCAATTATAAATTTATTTGGAAACATAAATTTATCACATTACTTCACATGTATTTGTAAAATATTCAATTTTAGAAAAGAAACATAAGGAAATTTGGTAAATTGAGTTCATAAATGTTGATCATATTTTTCTATTTCTCAAAATATTGAACCTGGTGTGCTTAGGGTGGCACACTTCACGAATCAAGAGATTTTCACACACATACAAAGAATCAAAACAATTTACAAAAAGTACTTTTAAATTTGAAACCAGTATAATTGATTAATTCATGAGTGTGAGTGTTAATATGATCTAAGATCATCGATAAAAATTTATCTTGAACCCCTATCATAGAAAATTTTCTTTCATCATATTAAGTTAATTTTATATTTTTTTAATACAATATTATGGTGAATATTTGGGTTAGAAAAAAGGATATACATAACACTTTAGGGTCATATGTGTTTCATTAGGATACTAACCTCATACTTCACTATTTTATTCTTTAGTAGTTGGTAAAGGATTGTGTAATTATAAATTTCAAAACTCTGGCAGCCTACTGGAGGAAATGTTGTCAGTAGGTCCTGTCAGTAGACAACTAATAGTTGGAATACATTTCTCAATTATATGTTCCTAAAAACAAAACTCTCAAAAGTGTTTCTTATTATATATTTAACCTGGTTCATATATATATAAAAAATAGTGATATTATATTCATCATGTCATTGTTTTTGAATCACCAAAAATATATGATTAATGTATTCCAAATTAAAATGGGCATATATATCAATATTATGATAAAATAAAATTAATATTTTCAAAAACCATAAAATAGTCATAAAAAATGTAATTATATGATTATTCCTAAATTCATTTGTATTATATTTTTTGACTAACCGTAAAAATTTTGAAATAATTTTTCCTACTTCAATCCCATATGAAAATAGTTATACAATGTTTTCTTGAACAAATGAATGTGAAAAATAATATAGAACTACTTGGTTATGGATATTTCAAAATAAATATGGTGGGGAAATAATATCCCATTTAATTATGATCTTAATATCAATAAAACATGATATTTAAATTTCAATATAGAAAAATTATTAGTTTATGAATGTTTATTTGATTCTTATAGGAATGAAAAATTATCTTGGGATCAAACCACACCTATATTTAATTTCTTCCACATTATTAATTTCATTCCACATTAAAGAAACACTTTATTCAAACCATCATAGGTTTTATTTTTCAAAAATAAATAAATAAAATGTAATTGATAACCACATAAATTTTGAAAATGACTCCCTATATTTGGAGGAAAACCTACACTTGGTTTTAGGTGATATTTCTAGAATTTAAGAAAATATTTCCAAATTCCACCAAACTATTATTGATTTTATAAAATAAAATTAATTGTAAAAATTAACATGAATAACTCAAAAAACAATTAAGTAAAAAATAATACAATATCAAATTACAACATTTTCTAATAATCCATAAAATGGGAGTATCAAATCTCTCACACATAATTTGTTTCTTGTTTTAATGAAAATACATGTACAAAATCATAATGAAATTTCATATTAATAATAATAAAAATTAAATATAATGAAAATTAGACAATTATCAATGATAACTGAACATTCTTGAATCACATATAAAATAAATTTTCAACAGAGGTGTTTTCATGCAAGGAAAATTAATCAATTCGATTTACATGACTTATAATTCCAATTTGAACAATAATTTTTTATGAGACTTTCAATATTAGAAGTGAATTATGTTTTTTAATTTTCTTTTTCCAAAGGGAAAAATATTCACACTATTTCATTATTTTATATCCTTTTTTAAATAAAAATCTTATAAAAAAGTTTATGCCTATTATCCCCCAATTTCACATCACAAATTTTCTTTATTTTTGTTTTAAAATCCTAGTAAAAAATGTTAAGATTTCAAGTGATAATAAATTATCCAAATATATCCTTAAAAGTTAAACCCAATAAAAATGATAAATCCCCATTATTAATCAACCACCATGATCATTGTTAAGACATGAAGGGTGAAATGATACCAACCAAAGTTCAATCAAAGATTTATCTCATTAAATTTTGAACACATTTTCATATTTTTAACAGTTATTATATTTTTTCCCACTCTCTTTCTTTCTGACTAGTTTTTCACACACACACACACACACATGTTCCAAAATTATAATGTCACATCCTAGAATACCTGAGTTGTAATTGGACCAAGGATTATACATGACATTAGGTGTGCCACCCCATACACTATTGGTATCCAACTTGTAATGAGGGTTGATATGTGATCATGGGGATACTATATAATATAGTACAGATAACAATAAACAACAATGGAATAAAAAAATTCATTATTCATAATGAAAAATATGACATTGACATTACAATTATAGGCCAACCATGAATAATTATTCAACTCAAGATATAAAAAAATATCAGTATTTAAATTTCATACAAGGATATAATAAATGTATTTTCACATATGGGTTGATCATGTATAGATATGGACCCAAAATAATAAAACTAATGACACATAATATAAAAAAGTGGATCCAACTCCCCACATGATTAAATATCTCACTCCAACCATCCAACTCATGAATCGGTCATAATACCATATTCTTTAATTTTCCCTAAAACCAAGAAGTTTTCTTAGGTAACATGGATCTTGAGGCGTGTTTGAGATCAAATCAGTAGGTTAACACCAATGATTCCCCTCAAAAAATAAAATATATACAATTTCATTGTCAATATGAAATTGTAATATAACAAATAATAGAATAAACCAATCATATCATAGATTTCTCGATAGTTAAACAATGTGTGATCCTACCTACTTCGGCAAGAACTAGAATGGGATGATAATAACATAGTCTAAAAAATTCATAGGAATGAATGATCCATCACTCCACATATCAATACTATGGTAGATGAAATATCACCAAAACTATAATCTCATGGTTTAATGAAGCATCACTATCATGTATTCCTCCCATTAAATAATATATAACCACCACACATTTTATTGGTGAATGGTACATCACTACCAAATCTTCCCATCTAACGAAACATTAACACAACGCATTTATTAGTTTAATGATACATCACCACCAAATCTCTCTAGATATATCACCATCACACTTCCTCTAGAAAAACCACATCACTAATCCACCTCCACTTGGTGGGTACCATATCTCCATTACACCTCCTAGTGGATGCTACATCACCATAACACCTCATCAAGGTGGATTCCATATCACTATCACATCACATCTTCTCTAAGGGTAGATGAGTCCTGAAAATAAAATAACTCCCAAGGCTAATCAAAATACCACCATCATAAGTTTCTAGGTGGAAGATGAACCACCAATATAAATATCATACAAGGAAAATAAACCACCAACACCAAAATTAGATCATCAACTATTGTAATCAATTCTATGATTCCCTAGAATGAATCACCCAGTTCAGGATGAGGTGCACCACATAGAATCATATTTTCCTTCCTATACTCTAGAGGATTTAAAATCAAAATTTTTTACTAATAAGAACAATTGGGATTCTATGTCATTGGTAATATATAACCATTAAGAGTAAACAATAATGGAATAAACAATCACAATAAAACATCAGAACTAACTGTGAATAATGAATAATAAGATCTCATGATATACACTATAATATCTAGTACATGACTCAAATATATCCCCAAATGTATTGGATCTATATAAAATAATAAAAAGTCAAAATAAATAAATATGAATATCTATATAATATCTCTATGTTTTTTTTGGAATCGCCTCGAACAACATGATCTCATGGACAACTACCCCAAGAAGGGCCATTAACCTCATCTAAATACCTAGATATAAAGGATACACACATAGAGATTATCTTGCAGGGTGTGAGTATAAACTTTGTAGGACACTAAAAATTCATATATAGTATAAGTATAATAGTCATGTAAAAGTTTATGTAGTGAAAGAAAATAAATACATCAATGAACATACAATTTTTTGGTCCATCGTGTGCTAACCAGGATACCACAAACTTCATCCCTACCTATGTTGGATCATTAATGGGAGGAATGTCTATAGAAGACTCGTACAAAATATAAAACAAATAGCCTAAGCCTTATGAAAAAGGTCACATCCATGTCAATCACCCTAACTCATCCCTACAAACTCAGGGAGGTTACATTAATTACACCACCCATCCTGACCTACTTTGAGAGATCACATCAAGAACACTAACCCATCCTGGCCTACTCAGGGAGTTATTTCCATCACATTAAACCATCAGCACAAAATGGGAGATTTCAGAGTCCAACACATTAAATCATCCATGAATACACTATGGAGGTCAAATTTAATCACACAGAACCATCTCAATATAATCTAGGGAGGTCATATCATGTTGTAGGCATAATAATCAACATGCATAGAATCAACAAATGAAATGGTAACTTGTGAAACCACCACCTAACTTCATGTATTACTCACTAAGGACATCATTATCACAACTACATCAACCCATCTCAGTGATGTTCATCCTTAAATCACACATAAAGCTAATCCATATCATTCATAGTTATCCAACTTCATATTATGTACCCAAACAATATTATACCACGTCATTCTATCCAGTTTTAGACCCAAATTGAACTTTCCAATCCAAAATGACAAATCAGTATCCCTACCTATATCCCTAGTATAAGGCTCTCGTTCATTGATTTAAAGGTGCACACCTAAAGGGATTCACTACCTAAACTCATATATCATTTATCTCACACACACTAGCATCAACTAAGCTCGAATGGATCATTCAAATCCTTTTTACCTATGAATACATCCTTACCCTCATACCTGGTATAAGGCTCATGTTCATCATTCAGAAGGAAAAAAACTTTTACTCCCCCTATAATGGAATAAATACATTAATACGTACCTCACCATCTCAATTTTACTATTAAATAAAGTCCCTTATAAGGATACAGATGCACCTAAATTAAAATCAAGGCATAAAAGTTTATACAATTATTGTAACATTATAAGGACTTCTTACCTCAATCATAAAGTAACTAGAACATAAATCATCACCATAAAATTCAATTTTGGTGCATGAGTTACATGAAATATACCTTAAAAATATCACATTAGTGTTCTAGAATGAAGATCCAAGAAGAAACATGAATTTAGCACTAAAATAGGGTTAGGTTCACTAAGAGGAAGAAATCCAAATAAACAGAACAACAAACCCCCATGAAATAAGGAGGGAGTCCAAATCACTATTAAGGGAGCCCCAAAATTACATGGATCACATGTGGGTGGGGAGAATAAAGGGGATGTAATAAAGGGGTTTTAGGCAGAGCTATGGATATACTCTTAAATAAAACTATCTAGAAACCATTCTTGACATGAAGAAAGGTTTACGTCATAAACCCCTTTTGTTTATTTACCTCTGAATATGTGCCTTGATTTTTCATGGTGTGATACATATTCCCCACCATGAATTACTACTCATATCTTTTGAATAGTTTTAGTTCTATCCAAGTCTTCTTGATACCCTGAAAACCCAATAACAACCAATATACATATATGTGGGGGAAAATATAACCCCTAACATGACTCAAACTTTGTGTTGAATTAAAAACACCCCCTCTACGGTATTGTCATCCTAATGAACCATAACTATGGGTCTCCTATTAAAAAATGTCATATGATCATGGATATTTGACCCTCTCTCTCAAGACCCTTCCTAGATATGTCCATGTAATCACAACACCCAAATGATAGGTTCTTTCTTTACTTATAACCCTTCCCATACTTCAGTCCACAAAACATTCTAGACTCTACTCAAAAGAAAATCCTAACTCAAATTTATAATTTTCACAAATTACCCCAAATATAGTATCCCATTCACATAAGACATAGCACCAAAGTATTTTTCTTCCTCAATGTGGATTCCCAAAAATGACACATTATCTACATTTCATTGCATATTCACCACCTTAATCTCTCTAATAACATTGATTCACGCACTAAATCATGTCACAAATCATGTTTCATCCATGAATAATCTCACATATCATATTTTATCCAATGAATCACTCAATGATATACTAGATCCTAATCAAACCCTATCTGAGGGCCCATGCCTCGCTCCACTGGTCGACATCACCATCTCAGGCATGATCACTTTTGATCAATACCAACACATGGGTACCTGAATTATCTATGAATCCTGACCATTTATAGTAACATAACATTAAATCTCACCTCAATTCAGGATTCAATATCACCTAAATTTCACTCTCAATGTACACCATAGGAATTTCCACTACTATTAATCTATAATCACAAATCTTCCACCATTATCTGAACACTATAACTGAATAGAACTTATAAGGATTCTTGAATAGGATTACATTCCAAAATCACAATGGATTTAACCCATATAAAACGAATATTCTCACCAAAACATGACTCTTTCACTGAACTTTACTACAGATTGAACCTATTCTTTCAAACAACCATCCAAATTTTATAATCAGTATGAACCATGAACTCTCAGTCATTTCCTTACCACATCATAGAGGTGTTGCCTTAAATGTCATCGTTACTCAATGATTGGGTATCATCAATCAAACCATACCAATATATCACCCTGGAGGAATTTAAGTAGGCAGCATAACTGATTTTCAACTTCCCATCCACTAAACTCTCTGATCACCTCCAACATCCCCCACAAACCATCAACTATAGAATACTTCACAAAAATAAATAACTAGAACCATAATTTTATCTAACCTTGTCACCACACAAATCAATTATGATCTCTATAATTTTATCATATGGTTAACATTCCAAGAGACTTACTCCCATATCGAGATCACCTGAACCACCTCTCTGCTAAAACCTTTCTACTCGAGTACAAGCTTATATAAGGGTTTATCCTATACGATCCTTTCCCAACAGACCTAGTTCCTCAACCTAAGATGTTAATTCCAGATAATACATTACCAATGACACAAAAACCTTAAATTAAAATAATTTATCCTATGTTATCATCATCAAGCATAGATAATAACCAAATCCAAAGGAATAATAAATCCACATCCACAAAACAAAATGTAATTTTCATAATGTTCCCTATATTCTAGATACACATCCCAAGGACTCATAGTGCTAAAACATAATCAATAAAAGATAAAATAACAAGAATTATTGTAATTCCCAACCGTAGAAGACCAGATTCGGTGCATTATTTTAATACACTGGCATGATTATAAGGAATCAAGTCCCAAAAGACCGATCAGTTTAGCAGTCTTGGAAAATAGATTATATACATGAACGTTACATTACACATTAGAAAATAAAACACCACATAAATGATCCTTTGAGAACTCCATTAATACCCTAGATTAAACCTCCTTATCAATCGTAATACACTTCTTAGAATCCTGTGGAAATTGAAACATAGAAAGGGGTGACCTCATATGCTTAGTAAGGATAAAAATATAGCAGAAACTTTCATAAATATGCATAAACATTTAAGGAAATGTATAAGTCTAAAACAAAAGCCTTTGAAACTAAAACATGACCATAATTTGTAAAAGATACAACAAAATAATTCCATTTTCTTATTCACATGGATATTCTTATAGTAAAATAATCACATGCAATGTCAATAGCCACTTTTTTAATGATAGAATGCATAATGCGAGACTTCATAACCATATAGTCCAGGACTTGTGCCAAGACTACAAATAAGATTTTGTCAAGGCCTTATTACAAGACACTAGTTTGTCTCATGAGACCTACTGATACATCGAGCAGCTATAGCGGGCTCCACCCATCACTTACTAAGTCTAATGTATTCCTCATATGAAAAGGTTTAAATATAACAAAAACATTCATATTAAAACTAGCATACAAAATGTCATTACTTTATCCATAAACCATGAATGGTATAAAATTAACACATCTATAGTTAAACATATCAAAAAACCTTCAATACAATATGGATGATTTGTATCATAATAAATCAACTTCATACATGTTTAAAATCCATTAAGGGATTTTGATATAGATGAAAATGATTTGTAAAAATCTTTGAGAGAAATATCCCTTTTTCATAAAAACATTTAAAAGTCACACAATTTAGAAAGGAAGCCATTTAAAAACATTTTTGAATCAAAGTTTCCCATTCCACTTTTAAACTTTTGAATGGAATTAACATTTTAAAAACATTCATATCCAAATAAATAAATCCTTAAAACCCATTTTGGAAACATGGACATTATTGAGAATGATTTAGAAGAACAAATTTTAAAACATTTAAAATTATTTTTTAGTATAAAATTCCCTTAAAAATATTCCCTTTAAAAAGTCTTTCATGAAACATGGATTTAGATAATATATATGTCCCATTAGATACTTAAACATAAACAATCTCGGATAATAATGAGATTGGTGAATTAACCCTTACCTTGCATTTTCCTATAGTCGAGGGTATGTTTAACCTCTTGTATAAAGAAAATAGTATGTTATTAAATTATAACCGAACCATATTAATTTTTATGATACCATAAATGATTCATTTATGACTCTATACTACCCATTTAACAACAATTTCCATGTTAAATTAACATTTCAGGTAATAATCACTTTCTTTATCGTATGTGTTTTAACTTGTTACTCTTGATTGTATCACTTAGATCATGATTTAAATAATTCCAGAATATAAAACATGATTTATATATCATATATATTTATAATATAAATATGTATAATATATGTATAAATATTAAATGGAAAACACCGTTTATGGAGACGGTAGGTCGTACGTACGCATAAACGATGTATCTCTTTCCATATCGTATTGAACGAAACTAATTGAATATGATATATGTAAGTACATATATATATATATATATATGTCCAGAATAATTATTATTTTATACATTAAATACTTATTAATGATATATATTTTATAATCTTCGTTGAATAGTGAACATGGAAATGAATCTCATCGCGTCGTGGAGACGGTAATCTGTACGTACGCACGAGCGACAATATCATTATATTGATTATAAAATAGTATGTAATTTGATGGTATATATTATATAAATAATCATTAACATGTTATATTTATTATTTACATCAGTTATACTCATTATTATACCCATCCAAATAATGGAGTGTTTGAATGAAAAACTACAACATGACGTGGAGACGGTAATCTGTACGTACGCACTTATGGTGACTTTGTCATTTGTAGGATTAATAGAATAATGAATATTGTTTAAATATTTTTATAATAACATCACAGTATATAGAAGATACTGGATTTATTATTTTGGAATGGAAACAACAAAGAAATAGGATGTGGAAGAAGAAAAGAACTTGAAAGAGGTGTTGAAATATTTACCTCTTCTTCGTGTTCTTCCTTTTTATTTGATCAAATGGTCTCCTTAGGTTGGTTTTATGACCAAAGGAATGCCTCTAGGATAAAATTAAAATAGTTTTTAGGATATTTGGGCAGGGGTTGGCCGTGAAAAAGGGCTTTGGAGGTGTGAAATTAAGAGAAGGGGAAGTGCCCTTTTATAAGAGAGGTGAGGGTCACTTTAGGAAAAGCTTGAAATATTTGTTTATAATAAAATCATTTTCTGTTTCTAATGGTTCCAAAATGATTTATTTAGAGTCTATGGTGGGGATGGGTCTAAAACCTCTCAACCAATAGGTTTTATATAGGTTTAGGTCACCATATTAACCTTAACATTTAGATTTAACTCTTAGTTAAATAGTTTGACATTTACCATGTCTCTTTGTATTTTTATATTATATGGTTAATAAACTTACTATAAAATGCCAATCGAACCCCAATTGGTTAATTAATGGAATATATATTATTATATAAGTCTTTTGGTAGATTTTTATTTTTTAGGACTATTATATCAATTAATAATCTAATATTTGTTTTAAAAACTATTTTATGTCAATTTTGACACTATTTGGTATTTGTTTTTTGTTAAAATCATAAAAGCATGAGTACATCGAAAACAATTAATTTAATAAACCCTAACATGTCATATTAACCTATAAAATTAGTTTAATTCATCAAAAGTATCAAATTACATTTATTTGGGTGTTTATAATATCAATTATTTTAATCTTTTATTAATAAGATAACTACTGCATCATCATTGTGTCATAAATAAATTAAATTATTTAATGTCTAAAAATTATAAATAAAATACCATTATGTAGGAAATAATTTATCTTTCTAATTAATAGTTATATTCTATTGTTATATTACGTATAACCTGATATAAAAAATGGTTTAGTTATGAAAACTTGAATTCAACACTTTCAACTCTTCTTTAAATTAAATTATAATAAATGTCCTAATCTAATCTACGTGGACCTAAAGGATCATATTTTATTTCTAAGGTTTATTTTGGTCTAATTAAACTTATCCAATAGAATTAGGACATGTGTTAGGGTAATAATAATATCATTTTTACCTTTAATTGACCTATTTACTTTTAACTGTGGCAAATTAAAGGCAAAGGTTACTAATCACCAAAAACATTTTTATCTTATTGAAGAACATTTTAATCATTGATTTCAACCATATCTCTCATATTTTTGAAATTAAATTCACAAAAATGCTAAAATTAAGTTTTATGCAAATTGGAAAATGCTCCTTGGAGGTGGGTAAAAGACGGTAAAAAGTTCAAAAAAAAATTATATGTCTAAACTTATTAACAATTGACTCCAATGAACTAAATTGAAAATATATAGATATTATGTATATATTTTAACCTAAAATAAATTTAAATAAATTAAATAATTATTTAAATAAAAATTTGTTTTTAATCAATAATTCAATGTTTTTCACTATTCATCAAAAATTGAAAGTTTTCAGAAAAATGTCAAAAATTCACCCTAAGATAATTTTGATATTTTGAATTCAAAAAGTAAGTATATTTTACCAAATTAAAAAAAATATAAGTTTCATTTATTAATTTAAAATTAATTCCCGTTGTCAAAACCAAAAGCCGTATTTTTAAGAAATAATAACTATCAAAAGATCAAGACTTGTTTATGTCCAATTTCAAAGTGAAATTACTTACAATGACCATCATTGGATTAAATGGTAAAAATATAATATATTTATACTTCAAAACAATTAAAATTTATAATTCAACACTATAAATTATATTGATTAAAAAATTTGTTTTCAGTTAAAATATAGTATTTTTCACTATTCACCAACATATGAAAGTTATCAGAAAAACACCAAAAAAATTTTGAAACTAAATTATTATGTCCGGATTCTAAAGAAGAAGTTTATTTTGTAAAATTGAATATATAAAAGATTCAAATATTGTATTTAAAAAAGGTTCACCATTAAAAGGCTGTAAAAGTGCATTTTTTTGAAAAATACTTCTTTTATCTGAAATAAATGAATTTGTTCTTACATTATGTTCATAAAACTCATAATATGGATTCTCAATTTATAAGTATTATAAAAATTTCAAAATTCAGTTAATACTAGTCATAACTGCTTTTGAACAGCTAGTTTGATAAGTCGTGGTGTGCTTGAACTCGGTGTTGCGTGTAGTGCAAGTTATTGAATTACTTTGAAGAAATAACGTACTATGAAAACATGGGGTGTTAAATTATTCCCTCATTAAATAAATTGTATCCTCACAATTTAAAATTTTTCTTCGAAAATAAAAGGTTGAAAATAGAAAATACCTTTGTGGGAAAACCCACATCGGAAATTGGGTTAATAAAATTTTGTCTTAATAAGAGGAAAAGGGAAATGAAATGGTCACCAACAAATTATGATCTCGATTAAGAGAAAATTTGTGGAAATTAGAGAAACATAATTGGAGGAAAACTTAAATATTTATAGGTAGTGATTGAGGTCATCAATCAAAAACAAGTGTAAAATTTAGGGCCTCAAATCCATCAATCTATGATGATTTAAAATACCATCGGTTCAACAAAACATAAGGTATTAGGATAACACATTTTTTGTTTTAAGATCCCTTCACTAAAGTTTAAGAATTTATTTACCCATAAAATAAGAGGAAAAAAATTATATATATATATATATATATTTACTTTACAAGTATAGTTTCATCCTAAACTAATTCCTACCAAAAACTAATCTTTCACTCCAAAAGATTTCAAAAAAATATTATATTGATCCTAATCATATAGGGTTCCAAAAATAATGAATTTATAATTCATCTATCACACCCTTTAAAAATCTATATTATACAATCTAGGGACTTCACATAGTCTAGTGGTTGGCGATAAATCCCAATCGCATTATGGCTGTGGGTTTGATTCTTGCAGCTTTGTCTGACGCGACATATTGTCAGACGGTCTGTGTGTTGTCCTTTTTATAAGAATCCAAAAATTACCTTAAAAATAGTATCCAATTTCAATCTTAATCCATTCTAACCTTTAAAATTATCCAAAATACTTCTATCCAAACTCACAGTCCAAAATATATAAGGAAGTTAAACACAATAAAGATCCTTTTTCCACGTAATAACATGTGAAAACCTTCATCATATGTTATTTTAAAACATGGTAACACCCTAAATTATCAAATAACCATATTGGTTACATTCATTCTCCCTTATTCCTTTTAGAATACTAGATATACTCATTATATCTAAAAATGTTGTAAACTCCAACAATGATGGAATAAACAAACCATTAACCAGTTCCAAGGATGTCAATAATATCCAAATCAATCATCTCTTATTCCCAAATCAATACCTCCATATCAGGACCATAAAAAAGTTTTGTCTTTCCTTCGACCATGTATTTTCTAAAAATTTTAACTTGCCATTAAGTCACTTTTATTGGTTCCACAAAATCTTAGGTCCTTAATGAAATAGTATTGCAGTACAATCCTTATGTACTCAATAATTACTAGAACATGTGCATCATTAATACAACACTCAAATGACACGATATTTTAATAACAACATAAGAAATCTTAATCATTTCTCTTCATCTTCGGTATTATCATAACTTGATTATTATCTAATAGTATCATTTGGCGTATACTCTGATGATTTGGGAATTGATTCGCGTAGTGTCCCAACTTCTTGTAGATGAAGTATTGTATATTTGATACCTTTTTCTCACCCTTGAAATCATGTACTTAGTTTCCTTTTTCTCCACACTTATAAAAAATTCTCATTCCCTTCATTATTTACCAAGGTGATTCTTTCCACATTTATCACATATGAGAAAATATTTCTTAACCCTATTCCCTTTATCCATATTTCTCTCTACCATCCTTTTCTTCTCTTGCTTCACTTCAAAGCCATAGGACTCAGAGAATTATTTACCTATCTTATTAACGCATGAAAATATTTCTTCATATATTAAGAATAAATGGGAGACTATTTACCTTTTAAATGTTGTCTTAATACCATGAATGATATGATTCTTCTTACTCTTTAGATCATACCTATTTCTGGAGTTCTCATTCTTTCTACTGGGCGCCATTTCTATACAATGGCATACACTAGGTCAGTTTATGAATCACAATGAATAATTCCAAACTTGTAAAATAGATAACATAAATTGAAAAGTTTATGGATATAATCCGTAATCATAAAAATATTTCCTTGGAGAAGGTTTATACTCATAAATCCTTCATAATGATTTCCAATGAAAATGTGAATTATCCTAAGCATATCCCCCAGGAGTGTTGTAACCAAGAGTGCAGAAAGGCTGATTGTCATGCACCAGTTCCTGTTCGAGTCCATCTCAAAGAAATGTTTTCGTGTTTTACCCCTAGGTACATCTATGCCAGAGCTTCCTCTACCTGCTCGTATCCTATCTGGGATGTATTTTCTTGGTAAACTCACAATATCTCTACATTACCAAAAGTTTAGAAAGTTCTTCTACTCTAATAATCAAAGTATATCTTAGGGTAATGTGCACTAATCAGAGTTTCTCAAAATCTAGTTTCTAAGGTTATTACTAAACTTCCTCTGATACCAACTATAATTCCCCGACCCTAGAAGCCCAAAGTCAGTGCATCATTTTAATACATTGGCATGATTACAAGGAATCAAGTCCCGAAAGACCGATCAGTTTAGCAATCTTTGAAAATAGATTACATACATGAACGTTACATTACACATTAGAAAATAAAACAGAACATAAATGATCCTTTGAGAAATCTATTAATCTCATAGATTAACCCTTCTTATCAATCATAATACACTTCTTGGAATCCTAGGGAAATTAAAACATAGAAAGGGGTGATCTCAGATTCTCAGTAAGGATAAAAATATAGCATGAACTTTTATAAATAAGAATAAACATTTAAGGCAATGTATAATACAAAAACAAAAGCCTTTGAAACTAAAACTTCAGCATAATATGGAAAAGATACAATAAAATAATTCCATTTACTTATTCACATGGATATTCTACTAGTCGAATAATCACATGCAATGTCAATAGCCACTTTCATAATGATGGAATGCATAATTCCATACTTCATAACCACATAGTCCAGGCCTTGTTCCAAGACAACAAATAAGATTTTTTCAAAGCCTTGTGCCAAGACACTAGTTTGTCTCATGAGACCTACTAATGCATCGATGAGCTATTGTGGGCTCCACCCGTCACTTATTATGTCCAATGCATTCCTCATATGAAAATGTTTAAACATAACATAAACATTCGTATTAAAACTAGCATACGAAATTTAATTACTTTATCCATAAACCATTAATGGTATTAAAATAACACACCCAATGTAAAACATATCACAAAACCTTCAATACAATATGTAAGATATGAATCATAATAAATCAACTTTAAACAAGTTTAAAATCCATCAAGGGATGTTGATATAGATGAAAATTATTTGTAAAAATCTTTGAGAGAAATATCCCTTTTTCATAAAGACATTTAAAAGTCACACAATTTAAAAAGGAATAAATTTAAAGTCATTTTTAAATCAAAGTATCCCATGTCACTTTGAAACTTTTGAAAGCAATTGATATTTTCAAAACATTCATGTCCATATAAATAAATCCTTAAAACCCATTTTGAAAACATGGACATTATTGAGAATGATTTGGAAGAATAAATATTTAAAACATTTAAAATGATGTCTTAGTAAAAAAAACTACTTTAAAAAGAATCCCTTTGAAAACTCATTTATGAAACATGGACATGGATAATAAATATGTCCCAGTAGATACTTACACATAAACAATCTCGGATAATAATGAGATTGAGGAATTAACCCTTACCTTGCACTTTCCTTTAGTCGAGGGTATGTTTAACCTCCTATATAAAGACTGTAGTATGTTATTGAATGTGTAGTTGGGTAACAAGGTATTTATTGGGCCTGCCCACCTGCATGACACACGTCCCCAGCTAGGCCCAAGGTGGAAAACCCTTGGGCTTGGTCCAGTTCCACATGGGGTCGAGGGGACGAGAAGATCACTGGCATATAGTGCATGTTGCCTTTTCGAGGACTCGAACCCAGAACCTCGATGACTGGATGCCACCGCCCTGAACCAACTCACCCAGCCCCCGGAGGAATCCCGTCATTGAGGTTCTGGGTTTGAGTCCTCGCAAAGGAAACGTGCACCATATTCCAGTGATCCTCTCGTCCCCTCAACTTTGTGGGAGCTTTCCCAAGCCTAAGGTTGGCCATCTTAAGCATAGCTAGGGACGTGTGATGGGGGTGGGGTAAGGCCGCCTCAATACCCTCTAAACTAACAACACTTTCACCTTTTGGGGCTGGGTGAGTTGGTTCAATGCGGTGGCGTCCCGTTATCGAGGTTCCGGGTTCGAGTCCTCACAAAGGCAATGTGCACCATTTGCCAGCGATCCTCTCGTCCCCTCGACCCTGCGGTAACTGGCCCAAGCCCAAGTGTTGTCTACCTTGGGCCTAGCTGGGGAGGTGTGACACGCGGGTAGTGTAACACCGCACCTATACACATGTTAACTGTTAAACACTTTTGCACGCGGGGGCTGGGTGAGTTGGTTGAAGGTGGTGGCGTCCCGTTGTTGAGGTTCCGGGTTCGAGTCCTCGCAAAGGCAACATGCACCATACACCAGTGATCCTCTCATCCCCTCGACTCTGTGGGAACTAGCCCAACCCCAAGGTTGGCCACCTTGGGCCTAGCTGGGGACGTGCGACAGGGGGCGGGGTAAGGCCGAATCAATACCCTATAAACTGACAACATGTTTGGCACGCGGGCGCTCGGTGAGTTGATTCAAGGCGGTGGCATCCCGTCGTTGAGGTTCCGGGTTCGAGTCCTCAAAAAGGCAATGTGCACCATACACCAGCGATTCTATCGTCCACTCGACTCCGTGGGAACTGGCCCAAGCCCTAGGTTGCCCACCTTGGGCCTAGCTGGGGTCGTGCGACAGGGGGTGGGGTAAGGCCGCCTCAATACCCTCTAAACCGATAACACGCTTTCAGAGATCCTCCCATCCCCTCGACTCCGTGGGAACTGGCCCAATCCCAAGGTTGGCCACCTTGGGCCTAGCTGGGGACGTGCAACAGGAGGTGGGGTAAGGCTGCCTCAATACCCTCTAAACCGACAACATGCTTTCCCGCAGGGGCTGGGTGAGTTGGTTCAAGGCGGTGGCTTCCCGTCGTTGAGGTTCCGGGTTCGATTCCTCACAAAGGAAACATGCACCATACGCCAGCAATCCTCTTGTCCCATAGACTTAGCGGGAACTGTACCAAGCCCAATGTTGGCCACCTTGGGCCTAGCTTGGGACGTGAAAAAGGGCGTGGGGTAAGGCCGACTCAATACCGTCTAAATCGACAACACGTTTAAGCCCCTGGGGGCTGGGTGAGTTGGTTCAAGGCGGTGGCATCCCATCGTTGAGGTTTTGGGTTCGAGTCCCCGCAAAGGCAATGTGCACCATAAGCCAGCGATCCTATCATCCCCTTGATTCTATGGGAACTGGCCCAAGCCCAAAGTTGGCCACCTTGGGCATAGCTGGGGATGTACGACATAGGGTGGGGTAAGGCTGCATCAATACCCTCTAAACCGACAACACCTTTTCCCGCGAGGGCTGGGTGAGTTGGTTCAAGGTGGTGGCGTCCCGTCATTGAGGTTCCTGGTTTGAGTCCTCATAAAGGAAATGTGCACCATACGGCAGTGATCCTCTAATCCTCTCGACTCTGTGGGAACTGGCCCAAGCCCAAGGTTGGCCACCTTGGGCCTAGTTGGGGACGTGCGACAGGGGGTGGGTAAGGACGCCTCAATACCCTCTAAAACGACAACACATTCGCCCGTGGGGCTGGGTGAGTTGGTTCAATGCGGTGGCATCCCGTCATTGAGGTTTTAGGTTGGTGTCCTCGCAAAGGCAATGTGCACCATATTCCAGCGATCCTATCGTCCCCTCGAATCCGTGGGAACTGGCCAAAGCCCAAGGTTGGCCACCTTGGGCCTAGCTGGGGACTTGTGAAAGGGGGTGGGGTAAGGCCACCTCAATACCCACTAAACCAACAACACGTTTGGGAGAGATGATGGCTCAAAGGGAACCAGGTGAAAATCCTAAGCCTAATTACGAAGATGATGCATCGAATCCCAACCAGGGGATACACGCAGATGATGCTGGTGATGAGAGGCCATGTGTTGAGCTGATCAATCACAGGGAGATGTTCTCAATTGCAAAGATGGGTGAGACTGTCAATGTGGTCTCTTCATAGGAACCTGCGAGGATTAAGAGGAATTTTGTGGAAGTAGTGCGCAATGTGGCGGGATCATCCTTCTCGGATTTCGAAGCACCCCCACCTCGGAGAGTGACATGGAAGGGGAGGATAGCCCATGTTGAGGACAATCAGGAAGTAGTTGAGGAACGAGATCTGAATAAGAGGGTTGCGGAGGTTTGGGGCTTTGATGATTGGAGAATGATTGCGATGGGAAGGGGATATTACCATGTAGTCATCCCCAAGGATGAAGGTAAGCAGAAAGCATGGAGCAAGGGCACGGTCTCTTTGAACCCTAGTTTTCTGAATGTACAGGAATAGAATCAGAATTTCAACCCCATGGATGTTTGAAACACTCATACGCAATTATGGATCCGAATTTACAAGCTAAATTGGTTGTATTAGCACCCAAGGATCCTCTGGGACATTTCTTCCTCTGTAGGAAATCCTATTTGCATGGACTGACAGACAGATAATCCGAGGCTTGGACACTATGTTAGAATCTTTGTGGATGTTGACATGTAGAGAACGCTGGTTGAAAAGGTAATTCATACAACAAGGGATGATAGCATGAGGCTTGATATCTTTTATGAAAGGAAACCCAGGTTTTGTATGAGCTGCTTATTCTTTGGGCATATAACGTCTGAGTTTAAATGGGACAAGGAATGGATTGTTTGTAAGATGAAAGTCATGAAGGGAGAATGTGCAGAAGAAGGAAGGGGAAAGAGAAAAATCCTCTAGATCCCTCTGAGAGCAAGGATGATGGCCAACAAATTGGCCATGGGTAGCATGAAGCACTGAATACGGGGGGCTCTTCATCTGTTGCCAGGGAGAATGATATGCCTAGCAATGGGGTACAAATGTGATCTGTATGTGGTGGGGAGGGAAGAGTTGAGGAGAATCAAACATCACATACTCCCTGTAGTGGTCAGGTGTTAGTCAGGCCGACCACCTTACCTCAGTGTGATAGTACAGAGATGGGTTCACCTGATGTATTGGGCGATAAATCACCCATTCCAGCAGAATCTAAAGAATTTAGCAGAGGTTCAGGCTGCTACCCCGCTTCTGATCTAGGAGTAAGTTTCATCCAAATCTCCCATCGAAGTCTTCTCGAAGAAGGTTTTCGTTTGGTAGTGATCCCCCTCTAAAATATGGGAATACCTTCACGCCCCTGGGAGGTCGTTTATGGGCTGATGAGGTAGAAGGTCTTAATAAATCTGTTGGGCCTTTTGCAGGGGGTGGAATTTCTGCATCCAGTGGTGGATCGGATGGGAGACTGGTTGATGAAAATGGTGCAAGGAATAATCAAGACACAACATTCCCAGAAGCGATTGTTTTTTCATCTAGTGGTTGTGGTAGTGATGAACTGATTGGGCAGGTGAATGATGGTAGCAAGGACAAGATGGTGAAGGGGAACCAAGGTGCAGATCAGGTTTCAGCTAGTCCAGGTTTGGAGCAGAATGCTACTACTGTCCCACTGAAGGAATGGGATAGTGGTACATACCAGACGATCAAGGATACTCGTAACATTACTGCCTCTAGACAGCAAGGGCAGAGTGGTCAGGGGAAGAAAAGGCAGAAACAGACACCGGTGGAAAGTAAAGGAGGTCCTCTGACAAAAGGCATGGCCGGTAAAAAATGAAGATCCTTTATTGGAATTGTCAATGGCTATGAAACTCCCGCACAGTGAGGGCCCTTCGACATTATCTCATGACCTACAAATAGATGTTTGTTAGCATTGCTGAACCAAAAAAATCCTCTTTGAAAAATGTAAAGGATTTAAATGGGACTCTCTAGGATTCAACTTTGACTCTAATAATCATCATGCATCTCATATAGACCACTTATGGGTGTTAAGGAATAATGACATTAAGATCACTTCCTGTGCTAATGGGAATAAAAGTGTCCGGATTAACTATATCTTTGTTGGGCAGGATTTATCAGTCTCTTTTGTTTATGCCTCCAACTCTTTTATAAAGAGGAGGGAATTATGGGAGGAACTTAAAGCCACTTCGAGAAAGATTGAGCTAAAATGGATGGTTATTGGTGATTTCAACACAGTTTTGAATCCTGAGGAGAAAACTGGAACAAACTTCGATAGGGTTTCTGCTGCTGAATTTTTTGAATGCATTGACTATTGCAATTTGGAACATGTTACCATAGCTGGTTCATATTTTACATGGTGCATGTACATGTGGGAGGGGAAGCAAGCAAGAAAGCTTGATATATGTTTCGTCTATATTGGTGATCATGATACGGCTCATGGTGTTTCTGGATTCACGCTCCCTAAGCATAATTCTAACCACAACCCAATGGTTATTGCTGTCAATACCCAGTTCACAAGGTTAGCCCCTATTCCCTTCAAATTCAACAATGGATGGCTTGTGACTCTAGGATGCATGGAGATTTTCTTGGAGGAATGTAACTATGTAGTCATTGGGAGTCCTCTTCAATGACTTTTTATGAAACTCAAACATCTTAAGGGGATACTGAGAGAATGGAGTAAAAAATCGTTCTAAAAAATTGATGCGGACATCAAGAAGTTAGAGGAGGAGCTGGCCAGGATTCACATTTGTCATGATCAATATCCTACCTTATCCAGAGAGGAAATAACAACCCATAATAGGCTGGATGATCTCCTAATGATAAAGGAAAGGCTGGTTAGATATCTACTGAGTGTGAAATGGTTAACGGATGGGGACAGGAACTCCAAGCTTTTCAACAGATTACATAAGGAAAAGAGAGTGTGTGCAGGGAATAGGGTGATCAGCATTGATGGGAACCTCTACAGTGAAGAAAATGAGATTTCCTTGGTTGTTGCTGAATAATTAAAAGGAATATATTCTGATAATGGGTAGTCTAACATTCACTGCATGGTCGATAACATCAACCCTTGTATTGATCACTCGAATCAGCGTCAACGTGCTCCCCCATTCAAAGAGGAGATTAGATCTTCCCTCCTATCACTCAACCTTGAGAGTGCCCCAGGTCCTGATGGGTTCACAAATAAATTTTTTATGTTCTATTGGGACATCTTGCAGAATGACATTGTGAATGGAATTAAGGATTTCTTCTCACAGTAATATCTTCCCCATGGAATGAATTCCTATTTCATTGCTCTTATCCCCAAGAAAGATAATGCTCTTGAAATCAAGGACTTTAGAACGGTTTCTCTTGGGAAGACAATACCCAAACTTTAGCAATGTTTTGGTGAACAGGATGAGTGGGTTGGTTAATGTCATAATCACTGCGAATCAATTTGGATTTGTCCCTGGGAGGAGCATCCAAAAGTGCCTTTTTATGGCCTCTGAGAGTGTAAATCTTAGGAGAAGGATGACAAAGGATGGAAATTTTTCCATCAAAATTGATATATCCAAGGCTTTTGACACTTTTAAGTGGATTTTTTTTTGATGTTCACATAAGGTATGGATTCTCAAATGGCTTCGTGAATCTGATCCGTATCATTCTGAAGTCTTATAGGTTATCATTTCTTGTCAATGGTACCCTGAGGGGCTTCTTTCCTTGCACCAGGGGGGTGTGGAAGGGTGATCCACTCTCTGGTCTTCTTTTTTCCATGGCAGAGGACTACCTGAGTAGGTGTATTAATGATCTTTCCCAAATGGGGATTTATAAACGAATTAGGGCTCATGTGAGTGAGTATGCCCTATCACATTCATTGCATGCTGATGACCTCTTGATTCTTGGTCAGGAGTCAAGGACAACTATCTCCTCCATCAAATCCATTTTCAGTCATTATGAGGAGGTTTCTGGAAAAGCCATTAGTTGGGAAAAATCTTCTATTGTTTTTGGAGATGGAATTCTAGTTGGGAAACGGAAGAGAAATGTTAGAATTTTTGGGGTGAGGAGGGGTTCCTTACCATTCCAATACCTTGGGTTCCCATTGTTTTGGGGAAAAGTGAAAAGACGGTACTTGGAAGGAATATCCGCAGGAATTGTTCATCAGATGACCAGCTGGAAAGGGAAAGCTATGTCCCTGGCTGGAAGGGTCTGCCTTCTGAACTCAGTTATCACATCAATGTTTTTCTATTCATTATCAATCTATCAATGACCGAGGCGAATCCTCAAGGAACTTTAGAGCATGGTACAAAATTTTGTATGGATGGGGTCACCACATGAGAGGAAGTTAATTACAGTGGCAGGGATGGAGTGCATCAAGCCTGTGGAGCTGGGGGGGTCTAGGACTCCAAGATCTCTGGACCTTTAATGATCGATTGATTAAGAAGTTCACTTGGAAATTGGTTTCTTGTGAAGATCATGATGACTTTCTTTCAAACAAGATCACAAGGAGGATCTTAAATGGATACAAATGGCACCTTGCCTCATTAGTTTGGACCTCTATCAAGAAGACATATGTTAGAATCATGCACGATACCTGATGGCTAGTTTGAAGGGATTCCACACTGAATAACTGGAACACAATGTGGCTCACACAGCCTCTTTGTGACTAAAATGTGCCACCTGAGACAGCCACTTTTTCAATTTTGAGCTTCCTATCATAGATTAAATCTGCTTCTCTTAGTGTTCCTATGCAGGTGGAGAATGAAATTACTAATTATGTCTTTATGGAGAAGGATACTCTGATCTGGGTGCATAGAAGAACCAGGCAATTCAATATCAGGGATTACTACACGATCCTTTATGGGGGCCAATCCCCTACACCTTCTTGGCTGATGAAATTCAGAATGTGATTCATTAGACCCTCCAGATTTTCTATGATCTGGAGGATCTGTAAAAACCGACTACCCATAACTGAAGCTCTCAAGAGGGTCGGGTTTCAGATGTCCTCCATGTGCTCCATGTTTAAAACTGATGAGGACTCTGTTCAACATATTTTTATGGGTTGTTCTTATTCCAAACAGTTGTGGGCATATATTAGTTTTGTTTTTGGGGTGAATATTAACACTTGCGGATCATTTATCCAGCTGTTATCTACTGCTTCTCATGGAAGAGTTAGGGAGCAGATTTATAATTTGTTTTTTGGCTGTTATTGCTGCTGTTATTGCAGTCCTTTGGGAAGCCCCAAATGATGCAATTTTCACTGGTGTGCACTCCATAGTTCAGAAAGGAATAATAGCGATTCATAGAGATTTTTATGCTACTTTTATTGCGCAAGATGGTGCCATGCCTAATGCAGTCTCAGATCTTCAAATTCTGTGAATTCTTGGGGTTTCGGGGTGACCACGCAAGCCCCAGATGATAAAGTATATTCGATGGATCCCACCCATCAGAACATGCCTCAAGGTAAATGTTGATGGGGCTTAGTTGGGTTATCAAGGACCATCAGGTTGTGGAGGAGTGTTCTGCACATACTATGGGTTTGTTAAAGGATGATTTCACCACGCCGTTGGAACTGGTACCACTTTTGAAGCTGAACTTTGGGAAATGATCTATACCATTAGGTACGTTGTCTGTTTTAATTGGAAAAATATATGGATTGAGTCTGACTCTCAGAAAGTGGTTCATGCCTTGATCCCCAAGACGCGCTAGGTCCCTTGGTGTGTGTTGCCGTAGTGGGTTTCTTGCCTTAGTGATATTGTTCAGATGCGGGTGGAGGTTTCACATGTCTACCGAGAGGCTAATCAGGTGGCGAATGTGTTGGAAAAGCAGGCGCTCACTGATACTAGAAATATGTGGTCTTTCATGACCACAGATTATTGTGCCTCACTAGTGGAGGCAGATAGGTGTGGGGTGATGCACACTCATTTATGTAATATTCCCTTGTACGCTTGACTCTTTTAATTTTCTTTATTTAATTTTATTAGGACCGGCTCACACCGGATTCTGGATTTTCTGGTATGTTATTAAATTATAACAGAACCATATTAATAGTTATGATATCATACATGATTCATTTATGAATTTATACTACCCATTTATTAATAATTTCCATGTTAAATTAACATTTTGGGTAATAATCACTTTCTTTATAGTACCTGTTTTAACTTGTTACTCTTGATTGTATCAATTCAATCATGATTCAAATACTTACAGAAAATAAAACATGATATATATATATATATAATATATTTAGAATATAAATATGTATAACAGATGTATATATATTAAATATAAAACAACATTTATGGAGATGGTAGGCCGTATGTACCCATAAACGTTGTTTCCGCTTTCATATCGTATTGAACGAAAATAGGTGAATATGTTATATGTAAGTACACACACACACGCAGATATATATATATATATATATATATCTATAGGATCATTATAATTTCATATATTACATACTTATTAATGATATATATTTTATAATCATCGTTGAATGGTAAACGTGGAAATGAATCTCATCGCTTCTTGGAGATGGTAATCTGTACGTATGCACGAACAACAATATCATTATATTGATGGCTAAATAGTATTTAATTGGATGGTATATCATATATACAGAATCATTAAAATGTTATATTTATTATCTAAATCAGTTATGCTCATTACTATACCCATCCAAATAATGAAGTGTTTGAATAACAAACTACAACAGGACATGGAGACGGTAATCCGTACGTACTCATATATGGTGACTTTGTCATTTATAGGATGGATAGAATAATTAATATGGTTGTACCATTTTTATAAAATCATCACAGTATATAGAAGATACTGGAGTTATTATTTTATAACGGAAACAACAAAGAAAGAGGAAGTGGAAGTGGAAATAACTGGAAAGAGGTGATAAAATATTTACCTCTTATTGGGGTTCTTCCTTTTGATTTGATCAAAAGGGATCCTTAGGTTGGCTTTCTGACCAAAATAATTCCTCTGAGATGAAATTAGGAAAGTTGGGAGGATATTTGGTCAGAGGTTGGCTGAGCAAAAAGGATTTTGAGGTGATAAATTAAGAGAAGGAGAAGTGCCCTTTTATAATAGAGGTGAGGGTCACTTTAGGAAAAGCATGAAATATTATTTTATAATAAAATCATTTTCAGTTTCTAATGGCTCCAAAATTATTTATTTAGAGGATATGGTGGGGATGGGTCGGAAACATCTCAACCAATATGTTTTAGATAGGATTAAGTCACCATATTAACCTTAACTTTTAAATTTAACTCTTAGTTAAATATTTTGACATTTACCATGTCTCTTTGTATTTTTATAATAAATGGTTAATAAAATTACTATAAGATGTCAATCGAACCCCAATTGGTTCATTAATATCATATATATTATTATATAAGTCTATTTTCCGAACCGTATATTTTTTAGGACTATTATATCAATTAATAATATTTTATTTTATTTAAAAACTCTTTTATTTCAATTTTGACACTATTTGATATTTCTTTTTTGTTAAAATCATAACAGCATGATTACATCGAAAAATATTGATTGAATCAACCCTAACATGTCATATTAACCTATAAAATTAGTTTATTTCATCAAAAGTCTCAAATTACATTTATTTGGGTATTTATAATATCAATTATTTTAATCCTTTATTAATAAGGTAATTATGGCATCATCATTGTGTCATAACTAAACTTTATTATTTAATGTCTAAAAATTATAAATAAAATAAAATTATGTAGTAAATAATTTTATCTTTCTAATTAATATTTATAGTCGAATTTATCTTATGTATAACCATATATTAAAACTGTTTTTGTTATGAAAACATGAATTTAAAACTTTTAACTCTTCTTTAAATTAAATAATAATAAATATCCTAATCTAATCCAAGTGGACCTAAAGGATTATATTTTATTCCTAAAGTTATTTTTGGTCTAGTTACACTTATCCAGTAGAATTAAGACATATTTTAGGGTAATGATAATATCATTTTTACCTTTAATTACCCTATTTAATTTTAACCGTGGTAAATAAAAGTCAAAAGTTACTATTCACAAAAAAAATTATTTTTATCTTATTGAACCAAATTTTACTTAATGATATCAACCGTGTCTTTCTTATTTTTTAAATTTAATATACATAAGCTGTAAAATTATGTTTTATGCAAATTTGCAAATGCTCCTAGGAGGTGGGTAAAAGACGGTAAAGAGTTCAATAAAATTTTTATATATCTAAACTTATTATAAAATGACTCCAATGAATTACATTGAACATATATAGGTATTATGTATCTACTTTAACCTAAAATAAATTTAAATAAAATAAATAATTATTTAAATAAGAAGTCGGTTTTAAACAATAACTCAGTGTTTTCACTATTCATCAAAAATTGAAAGTTTTAGGAAAAATACCAAAAAATCACCCTAAGATAAATTTGATATTATGAATTCAAAAATTAAGTCTGTTTTACCAAATTAAAAACATATAAGTTTCAATTATTAATTTTAAATTAATTCTCGTTGTCAAAACCAAAAGGCGTATTTTTAAGAAATAATAATTATCAAAAGAGTGACACTTGTTTATGTCCAATTTTAAAGTGAAATTACTTAAAATGACCAGCATTGGATTAAATGGTAAAAAATAATCTATTTATAATTTCAAAACATTAAAATTTATAATTTAAATCTGTAAATTATTTTGATTAAAAAAGTTTTTTTAGTTAAAATATAGTATTTTTCACTATTCACCCAAATATCAAAGTTATCAGAAAAACACCAAAAAAATTTTAAAACTAAATTCTTATGTCCCAATTATAAAGAAGAAGTTCATTTTGTAAAATTGAATATATAAAGGTTTCAAATATTGGATTAAAAAAGGTTCACCATTAAAAGGCGGTAAAAGTGCATTTTTTTTGAAAAATAATTCTTTTCTCTGAAAAAAATGAATTTGTTCTTACATTATGTCCATCAAACTCGTAATATGGATTCTAAAATTATAAGGATTATATAAAGTTCAAAATTCAGTTAATACTATTCATAACCCCTTTTGAACGGCTAGTTTGGTATGTCGTGGGGCACTTGAACTTGGTGTTGCGAGTAGTGCAAGTTTTGGAATTACTTTGAAGAAATAGCATACTATGAAATCTTGGGGTGTTACAATTATCATCATTATATCTTAATTTAGCTAATTCCTACTGCTTAACCCAATGAAAATCAATAATAATTTTCCTCATAAAATCCCCACTTTATATTTTTAACCACTACCACAATTGTTTCCCTTATACAAATCTGAACTCCTAAACCACAGTTTTATTTGCAATAAACATGGTCATCCCACACTTATACATGAATTTGACACATGTTTTAGAAAAGAAATGGAATTGAAACACTTTAATTTAAAAAAAACCACAAAGAGGTTTGACAATTCATGAGATTCCTAATATTAAGGTAATTCGTGCAGGCACTACCCATCGACGACACTTCCAACCAATGGCCCAAAGGCCTTAATTTTTTTTATTGATTTTGATAATCCATGATTCAAGGGGTGAGGTGGAACCCTTACAAGGCTCGTAGGCATATTTATTACATGGCCCATATGCCTTAGAAGAATTCATTGCCCGTAGGCTTCTAACATTACATACAACCCAGACTAACAACTTCGAACTGCTCCTCCCTACCATCTTCATCGTGAAATCGGCTCTCCAACTTCACATGGCTATTCGACTAGGCTATACCATTCATGCACAGGCTGGCTCCAATGGCAGTTTCCATACCCTCTCATTCTTGCAATCTATGTAGCTTCTACTATGGTGAATGCTCCTTGCTCATCCTCCTTATAGAGCTTGTTCCTTATAGGTTGTCTGGTTGGCATCTGCACATAAGGTGGCCCGAAAACCTTGATGTGGCTCAAAGGCCTTACTAACCCGAAGGCATGGGTGGCCCGAAGGCCTTAAAGGAACTCATGGACCAAATCAGTAGCCCATAGGCCCAAACGGGGGAAAATTCCCAACTTCTACAGTTCCAAACAGTTCCTGCTACGGCTCCCACTACAGTACCTGCTACAATACTACACAGTCCCACTACAATACCTGCTACAGTACTGCTACAGTAACCCTAGAAATTAAGCCTTGACCTAGATTTGATCTTGGGTCGCCTGGATGCACATTAGAGTCCTCACTAACCTGGTTAAGGCTCATGTGCATCGATGAAACTTCCAATTTGTACAAAATGATCAAGGAGTAACTACCCACCAGTATTATGTACAAATTCCAAACTGATCACCCAAAGTATATTATCTATTGCCCTTATAAAAGCATAAGGTTATCAAACCTTGCAACCCAAATTACCAAAATCATTTCAACAGAATCCTCCAATCACATTACCTATTCTCACTCTTAGATCCCACCATGTATCACATGGTATTTTCCACTCCCAGGAACAAACATTGGCCTCATTTACCTCTAAGTCACATACCTAGTATTCAAATTGAATCCACAAGATAAACCTTCCATAGTACCCAATCCTAGGATACCAACACATCCCTTAAAAAGTATTCATTGAGATCATGCTCCCCTAAATGAAAGAAGCACCTATCAATCTAAATACATGATCCCCTACTGATTAAGAATATTCACCAAGGGTCTCAGCAACCTAGGTTACACATCACCATGAACCTAACACTATAATGTCCCACTCACTTACCACTCAAGGAAAGGATAAGAAACCACTCATATTCATGTCAAGTCATATAAAGCCAGACTATTCCACTATTCAGTACAAGACTAATGGAAAATAACCACAACCATTTTTCCATGTTGTTTTTAGTTGATATCCCACAAATAGATCTACATATCAACATCCTATTGTGACACCACACAATAACCCATCTAAATCATGGGTCTTAACCAAGATGAAAACCCACTAGTACTACCACTAGAGTATTCACATCTAGATAAAGAGATCAAATAGCCACATTTCATCCATAACTCCGCTCTACCTACTCTAATGAGAGCCACACATCCATCGCAATGAAACATTACAAGAAAACATCCCCGTTTAATTGTTCATCATTAACCAAATCTCTATGGAAATTATATCAAACATATTTGAGATTATTCCCTAAAGGGTTTATATTCACCAGCCCACACAACCAATATAAAGTATTCCCCTTGGTCCATGTTCCATATGAAACACATAAAATAAGGTACTTTTAACGGATTCACACTCATGTATACTAAAAACCTTATTTAAATGTTCCAAACGAGACTCACTAAAATTATATTTCAATGTGCCAATCCATTTACACCTTTTCGAAATTTCATTCCAAACTACTTGTTTAACCAAATAATTTGAGAAACAACATTCAAACCAATGGAATATATGACAAGATTTTCATATTAAAATACCTTAAAAATAAACACACTTCCTTTAACCCAAAATAAAACCATATAAACAATATTTTACCCAAATTAGTACACCAAAGATGTCAAACACCATTAAAATATCAATTATATTTAAAAACACTTAAATGATTTCAAAAACACCATGCACTGAAAAATACCTTTATAAATTTGATCCCTTGGAAAACTATTTGATTAATTTTTATACCTAGTTACTATTTCATTTTAAAACCACTTATAAATCTCAATAAATAATGATTTTCCAAGTGAAGGAACACTAAAAATAACTACTACCCAATTAAGGCTTGAGTCTGTACCATAAACTCATGTACATTATTCAAATTCATATGTAACAAAATATAAAATTCTGGGGATAAATTAATTAAATGTCACTAATGGTGTATTTGGATAAAAATGTTATCATTATCATGTAATTAATTTAAATCTTTATCAATCATTACAAAATAAAATAATGACATGTAAAACTATGTGCCAATCCATAATTCATTAACTAACCCACTCCTGCCTATCGAGCCAAGATAAAATCCCATAAATCATAAAAAACCATGTGCATCACTTGAGGTGAAATAGGTGAACTATAAAAAGTGAAAATCATGAAAAACCCCATCCTTATAAACAACCCCTTTCCTTATATGTGGGTCAGCTACTCCCAAGAAAAATATCCATACCATGAACTAATAAAGACTTATATCCTATCTATCATTCTCAAATAGTCAAACAACATATTTACTTATGATACCATTTTGGGATTCCCCGTCTTGAATCACATGGTATGTATTGAGGTGTGCAATGTGACCTCATGCATGCCTCCCTATATGCAAGAGGTTTCCATATAGTTGTGAGGGCCTAAGCAGTAATGTGGGAAGATTATTCCCTCAATAATGGATAACTAATCATTATATATAATAATGGAATCAATAATTAATTTAAAGAGTCAAAACTAAATGTAGAAAGAATAACAATAAAATCTCATGCTATAAAAATATGGAATATGACACCTAATACATGAGTCAAAGAGATCACCACATTCAATATATCTACATGTAATAATAACAATGAAAATGTAAATAAAGAGTCATATCTAAAAATTTTCTCAATATTTATTCTAATATCTCCTTGACTAATTTAATTATCCTTTACAACTTCCTCAAGTAATTCCCTTTCACTCATCTAAATTCCCAGTCATAAAGACTACACATACACTGAGATACCAATATAAGGTGTGATTATAAACCTAGTAGAACACCATCAATGCATTATAATCATAAGGGTAGTAGTCATATAAAAGTGTATGTGATGATAGAAAATAAATACATCACTAAAAATACAACACAATGATCCATTATGCATTAACTATGTAGCCAAGAACCGTAACTATACCTTCTTCATCTCATTTCTAGAAAGAATTTCTTCCAAAAACTGATAAACACATACAACAAATTACTTCTGCCTTATCACAAAGTTAATCCTCACATAAAGTACCCCAATCCATCTTTTAATACTCAAAGGAAGTCAGATAATTTAGAATTATCTATCCCTACCTACTCAAGGAGGTCACATGAGTCACACTTACCCATTCCCTCCTACTCAGGGAGATCCTATAAATCACATTGACCCATCCCTATGAAGTTTAGGGAGTCACAATCAATTACATAGACCCATATATGAGGATTCTATGGAGGTCACATTCCATAACACTGACCCGTCCCTATAGAATCTAGGAAGGTCACATCAAACTATGC
This sequence comes from Viscum album, assembly GCA_963277665.1. NCBI lineage: Eukaryota > Viridiplantae > Streptophyta > Magnoliopsida > Santalales > Viscaceae > Viscum > Viscum album. The sequence goes on from OY728166.1 coordinate 1,238,148,027, forward strand.
ATACAAACATTAGCATTCACAAAATTCACAATAACAAGGGTAACTTGAAAAACCACCACCCAACTCAAAACCTCAGTCATGGTATCCATCATCATCACAATATGAATATAGAATATCATTCATAGTCATCCCCAAATAATACATCAATATAATCCAAAAATTAATATAACACAAACATTAATATTACGCCTTGTTTTAGCCCGTCTTGAACCTAAAAGGCACTTTCCAATAAAAAAACAAATGGAATGCCCTGCATATATCCATGGTACAAGAATTTTGTTAAAAAATTTCAAGTTAAACACCCAATGGGGCCACTACCTAAACCCCTATTTCATATTATTGGCTACAATAGTTTTATACAAGTGTAAATGGCACATTCCAATCCCATTTACAAAACTAGATAGCCCTTCCAACATACCTAGTACACGGATAAAAATTATGGTAATAAAGGAAAACAAATTTTAATATCCCTATAAGGGACCAACTAAATTTATATAGACGTTACAAACTTAATTTTACACTAAATGAAAAGGTCTATTTGGGCTATACATGCACCTACATGAAAATAAAGCCGTACAATTTTACAAAAATATCATTCCATGGTAAGAAGTTTCTACCTCAATCATGACTGAATTAAACCACCATGAATCATCATCTGATTCTGGACTAATGCATTGTTTACAATAATTCAACCCTAAAATAGTCAAATTAGGGTTTTAAAAATAATATCCAAGGATAAATATGAATTTAATAATAAATCAAGTACAGAATCACTAATATAATTAATCAAATTTAATAGAAAATAAAATGCACAAGAAAATGAGGGGGGGAGTCTAAATAAAAAATAAAGGATCCCTACCATTTTCTAGTTCATGTGGGGTATAGGGAGAAGAAAGGTGAATAAATATGGGGGTTTAGGTGAATTTATGGCTTTACCCACAAAAAATATTACCTATGAACTTATCATAGTATGAACACATGTTCTCTCCATAAACCCCTTGTAGGAAGTACCCTCATAATCTATTCCCTTATTTTCATTGTGTGAATCATATGTCACCCCATAAATTCTGACCAATATCTTCCAAATAGATGAAATTTCATCCTAGTACTCTTGAAATTTATATCAAGTCCTCCTAACACCTTGAACATCAAAGATACACATGTATAAGTGAATTATACCTCTTAATGCACCTCAAAATTTTGGGGGAATTACAATTACATAACAACCTTGCATTTAAAAGAAACAATTTACCATTATTTATGAAGGTTCATAATATAATGATTGATTAATCATTTCCTTGGACAGACTCAAGCTCTATATGGAATGGTCTAGGATACCTCCAAGGTTCCTAAGGCCACACCTCTCAATCATAGACACCCGATATGGGTTTTAAGTTAAACATCCACATCAATTTACATAATTTATATGGTCATAAATGAAAATGGAGACAATACATAACTCATGAAGGACCCATCATGGACCTAATTATTCTCACTCAAAGTATGGGAATGTAATAAATATTGATAAAATAATTTTTTCCCATGTGTTCATGGTTGGTATTTCCCTTATTTCGTATAGAACATAAAAAACACAAAAAAAATACTGATAATGCTTAAGGACCACCTAACTATAATTAACTAGACTCTACCCATCAAAGGTCATCAGATTATTCAGACTAAAATAGAATAATGTGAGAGACCTATGGTGATTGAATTTGATTAGAAGACCTTGATTGTAGTTAAAATAAGTGGATAAGTCCTTGGAGTGGAGGATGAATGAGAGATGAAGGATGGGTTTTATGAGACACTATGAGGAGAAATGAGATGGGATTATATTTTATAAAATGATAAATTTAATAAAAATAATTATTTATAAAAAAATTACCTGTCCACTTGGTACTTGATTAACCACCACTGAGTGCCTTGTACCCCCACCGGGTTCTTATTCCAAGGGAACTGACCACCCGGTGTCCCTTTTAAAACAACTCCCTTTAAATGGCCACACTAGGTACCTGATATTAGTCCATCAGGTACCCAATGGATTATTTCTTCAAAATAGAACCCTCAACACTGAGACTTATCTTTAAAAATAGATCCCTAAGTCATCACCATCACCTAAAACATGGAAAATATAATAAAATACATGTGGTTTATGAAACATTAAATTTAATTAATATTGTTGAATAATAAGGGTGTTACAACCTCCCCACAATATGGAATCTCATCTTAGAGATTCATCATCGGGCCTCAATAGTGAAAAGCCCCAACCACTACACCGATATATTGGCATGTCATTTCTACAACACCTATTGGATATGACCATGCTACCACTACACATGTATCAGAGGTAACATATTACCATGTAGTATTTTCTTGCTCAAATCCACTATATTGACCGACCATACCTTAAAAAATCATTTTTCTATAGCTGACGTTACTGATGTTGATCATGTGATACGAATCATGATGGTATATTCAAAGGTGATATACATGGAATACAATATGCATAGAACAATATCTCATGGGAATCAATAACAAGTATATCATTATATTGATTCTAAAAGAATATAAAATATCCCATGAACTTAAGAAATATCTTCCATATATTTTGAAGATGACCATGTCTCATCCAACGATACACTCCTAAGAAAACTCGATTAACTACCTAAAACTCTATAGAATGGAATCATTAGTTAGCATATAAACACTTCTTACACTAAGATATTCCCAACTACATCATAATAAAATATATATGCTCTATTGTATCCTACATAAGACTTAACCCAACAATAAAAGACTCCCATACCATTATATAGGATAGAGTAGATCAACATGCCATCTATATGCACCCTCAAATAGTGAATTTAGAATCAATTCTTGGTAGATATTGTTATAGGAAAACTATATATGAATGATATTATTTTTCTATGAACCAATAAAATCAAGGTAAAATCCTAAAATAATTTTCCGTAACACGCTAACAGTATGCTCAGACTATCTGGAAGTCCGAGGATAATATGTTTTGATTAAATGAGAATGTGTATCAAGTGCCTTCAACAATATTTTCTTAAATCATAACACGAATTAGTTGTCCTTGTTCAATAATTTTCTATGTGGTACACCAAATAGAGACACTATGTAATGACCTATGTTGTCATGGATTGTTACTTTCAGTGGAAATTTGAATTTAGAGTCTCAGAGTAGGGAATGTTTTTATAATTGGTACTTAGATAAAAATTTGAAGATTGGGAGAATATATAGAACATTGTTTATGTATTATTGAGTGTTTTAGTGATTTTTAGTAGTTTGGGGTTAATATTATTGGAATTAGATATTTGTTTGGTAAGCAGTAGAGGATCATACCATAGTAGTGGTCATTACATTGTAATTGTGGTGTCATGTGCTTTATAGGATCATATTCCATTATGGTACCTAGGGTGGAATGTAATAATAAGTTTTAGAAGAGTATCATGTTAAAAATTGTGTGGTTAATCAATTTCATGATATGTAAGATTAATCCTTTTGGAATTGATCCTAATCGCAACACAATAAGGTATTTTTTAGCATGATCACATGGTGATTTTTACACCACAACCTAGGGGGACAATTCAATGTGGCACAGAACTGGGTTTTTGGTGTTCTAACTTTATAAGATCCATGGTACTATGAATCTATGTATTGTTCCACAATGAGTGTTTATGTTTTTTGGGTATGGTTTTTGGGGTATTTATTTTATCGTGACCCAAGTAAGACACACCACAATGATGCTCTGAATGTGGGGAGTTGGACTATGACTCATTGTTTATACAAAAAAGGGACAATTTTATTGTTTTTGTTAATAGGTGATATGAAAAAAAAAATTGGATTATCTAAATTTATTTTCAGTTGAATGGCTATGTGGGGAGGTCTATTTAAGCCAACATATCCCCTCCCCTTCCTCCCAATCTTCCCAAATAAAGGGAGAATTTATTGGATGTTTTTTTATGAAAAGTTTATAGTATTATCTTTTCCACCTTCCATCATTATTCATCTCATCAGTTTTCCAATGATTTTTTTGTAGTTTTTTGGTTATTATTTTTATAATTATTCCACCAAAGTGTAATGGAATTATTTTGAATGATGTTGATTTTTCATTCAATGGCTATATAATGTTAGGTGCTGATTAATGGACACCCTGGTTAATGGTTTCAGTGTTCTAGATTTTCTTAATAAGTTTTCAGTGTTTGTGAAACCCTATTTTAAATTATTTAGTTTGTAGAAAAAAATTTAAAATTCATTATATTGGTGTTGTGGTTCAGATTGGGTCTCATTGAGTTAATGGGATATTTTTTAGTCTTAGATCTGAAAAATATTAATATGGATTAAGGATAGTAACTAAATTTCCTTAGAAGGTGATCCCTTTAATAATTAACCATATACATGTTTATACATGTCCATGTATTCTAACCAAGGAATATAGGCTTGGGTAAATTCTATAGGGGCTAAGAGTAACATAAGTTGAGAAGTTAGGTTGAATAATTTTTTCTATGCTTGGAGGAAGAACTCTACTATGAGTTTAGAAAAATTAAATCACCCAGTAAAAATATTTTTCGGGGGATAGGATACTAGTTGAAATTATGACAGGATTTGAATAGTTATAAGGGATCAAGATTAGTTTTGGATATCCTAGGTTTGTTCTTTATAGGGATATACAGTAATAATGACGGGTTTAGACTTATTGATGATGGGTGGGATGATTGTACGTCTCATGAATGGTTAGGAGTAAACCCTTGAGGTTGAATAGTATCCTTGGTGTATGTAATTAGTTGGTTAAGTACTTTAGGGATTTATGTATCATGATATGGAGTGTTTCCTCTAGATTACAGGCTTAAGATCACTTATTTGGGATATGTGGAATAGGACCCAATTTTGGTTATGATAATTGTCTTTATTGAATGGAAATTTGTTTCCAAAATTAAATAAGGGAATTGTATTGGAACGTTTTTTGGGTTTCAAGATTAGGATATTGATAAAGGAATTGGAAAGGAGTTGGATTGGACCTTTTTTTTCTAGGTTTAGGAGTATATTGTGTGTTATGGGAACACTGTGGGGTGTTGGATATTGGTTAGTTCTAGTGAGTGGATACTAGGTTGTGTCTAAGAATCCTATCTTATGCCCTTATAAGAATAATGAGATTTCAAAAGTCTAAATATGTTGTGATTTCACATTCAAGACTAATTTGGGAAGTCTAGCATGTGAGGCTATGTGGGTGATGTGATTTTCATTAATATGTGGGGATATTTCATGAGTGACTAACACAATGTTGTGGGATAAATATATACTATATTAATGGAATGGAGAGCTATAATAGGGATAGGTCTTGACCATGTGATCCTTAATGTTCATATGGGTTGAGATATGTTACTAGTGGACAACCATGAGTGATAGGGATGAATCATGGTTTTGGTATAATGGCATACACTGAGTGGGGGGAAAATTTATATCTAGATATGTTATATGGTAAGAGGCCTCACATTGAGTTATAAGGTGTAGTTATGAGACATGTTGTCAGATGTGGTATTAGACATTACCTTGAGTGAGAGGGAGGTGGTATGAAATCGGTTATGTGATTGAGATTCAATGTGAGACCCTACCTTGAGTGAGGGGGTGGTGGATAAGACTTGGTATGATATGGTTAAGGTTTAGTATATACCCACCATTGAGTGAGAGGGTAGATGTTGAGATGTTTTATGACACCCTACCCTGGGTACTAGGGTATGGGTTAGGGTTATGACATGAGGATGTTATTCTCATAGAATTTTCTAAGCTAGGTATGGTCATGTTTCATGATGGCATAGTTATTATATGATAACGAGGCACACATAATTATATACCGTATACAATATATACTTATTTTTTTGTTTATTCAGATGTATATTAGGGGAACATAGTGATAACCTACTAAGATATATATCTGAAAACCTACATTGGAACTATAGTCATATGTAGACCTGATGTCCAACTTTTAGGTCATATGTAATACTTCACATTGGGATGGAGTAACTCGATGAGATTTAGAGATTGGTCAAGATAAGTCTTGAGGATGTAGTTGAGCCTCTTTATACCCTTTTCCTTTCTTTATTTCCATATATATGATCAGACAAGAGGGAGACCTATGATAGTGTCAATGCATTCTCCATATGTTATTGCATGAGGGTATACATTTTTACTATACTATGCTTTGATTGTAATTCCATATTGTGTACTCTGATATGGGATTTTATTCATTGTTTGGTTATTTATTATTACCGATGGTTATGGTATTGAGAGTATAGTCTCACCAAAATTGATCATAAACTCATTACAATCACTGGAAACCCATGTAATATGGGGAGACATGCTTGAGGCCATAGGGTTACCCTGACTAGAGTATTGTTCGAAGGATTTTTTTTGGGAATTAAAAAGTGGGATCAAAACCAATTTTTATTTTATTACTATTTTGGTACATGATAGCCAGATATAGAAATGCTTCAAATATTGTGATGGACTATGGGATAATGATTCATGAGCACCATTCAAGTTGGAAAAATAAGCCCTCTGGGTTGTGGGATTTTTATTCTTGGTTTTAATTGTTACTATTGAGAAATTTATTTAGGTATGATTTATTAATTGAAATATTTATTTGTGATTTTAAACTATCTTAAGAGTGGTAGGAGGCATTTGTAAATTCATCATACTTATCACGTAGGATTCACATGAAATTTGTGTTGATATATATGGTTGAATTAATTATTATGGATGGATTCATATGTTTAAAGAGTTAATAATAGATTATATAATGTTTTCTTATATAAATTTATAATTTAATTCTATTCTACTGGACCATGGTTCTTCTGATGAAAGTTTATATGGAGAACCCAAAAAAATTATATAGTTTTTCCCGCATTCATATATATGTATATTATGGTGTAAATTAGGGTAACATGGTGGGACCATACTAAGTTATATTTCTTATACACAAAATGGTAACTATGATGCATGATAAAATCATATGTCTAACTTTTAGGTAAAAGATTATAAATTTCATTAGGCTAGAGTATGTCAATGGGATTTATATATTGGTTAAGATAATGCTCAAGGATGTTGAATAGCCACTATATACCCATTTTTTATTTTTCATTTTGTATCTTTTATTGGAAAAGTGGGTGATCTATGATGGTTTGATTTTATTCTTCTTCTATTATAATATGAGTGTATATTATTTTACTATTATGTTCTTTGACTATAATTTCATATTGTGTACTCAGTTATGAGATGTTAGTCACCATTTCATATTTATTAATATTTAATGATATGGTATTGAGAGTATATTCTAACAATGTTGATCATAAACTCTTTCCAATGGTATTGATCCTCTGTAATATATGGATATGTGATTTAGGCCATGTAGAAAGCCTAACTAGAGAGTTTTTTGATAGAATTTAGTTGTAGTGTTAAAATTTGTTAAATATAATTATTTAATTTTTTGACTATATTGGGACTTGGTATCTAGAGTTATAAATGTTTCAATGCTTATGATGGACCTCGATCCACTGATTTATGATCTCCTATCCAGTGGGAAGAATAAATTATCAGGGTTATGTGAATTTTGTTCTTTTTTTCATTATTATAGTTTGGATATTAATTCGAGTATGATTTATTGATTGAAATACTTATTTATGATTTTAATCTTTCTTCAAAGTATAAAGAGGAATATGTAAGTGAATCATTCTTTGAATAAAGGATTAAAATATAATTTTTCTGACATATGGTGTTGATTTGATGAATAGGGATGGATTCATATTTCTAAAGTTTTAATAATATATTATGTAGTGTTTTCATCAATCATATACATGAATATTATGGTGTATATTAGGGGAACATAGAAAGAAATGGGTGAGATAAATTTATTAAAACCTATATGGGAACTATAGTGAAAGTTCAGAACTTATGCATGTCTTTTATGCCCTAGGTTATAAAGTGCATTGGGTTGGAGTAGCTCAATGGGATTTAAAGATTACCTGAGATAAGGATAAATGATATAGTAGAGCCTATTTATAACCTTTTTTCATTTCTTTATTTAGGTATATATGATTGGACTATTGGTAGATATATGATAGTATGGTTTTATTATTCTTCTCTTATAGCATGAGTGTATAGTATTCTACTATTGTATTCTTTGACTGTAATATCATATTATGTACTCTAATATGTGATGTTAGTTGTTGTTTAGATATTTATTTATATTCACGTACATTGTATTCAAAGTGTTGTTGCACCAAAAAAATCATAAAATATTTCCATTGGTTGGAAGTCTCTTGCATATGGGGAGATATACTTGAGGCCATCTATTGACCTCAACTAGACTGTTGTTTGGGGGATTTTAGTTAGGGGGTTACAAAGTGGTAACAATTTAATTTTTTTACTATTTTTTTTAATTGGTAATAAAATAAAGAAATTTGAAAATTCTTATGATGGTCCTTGGGCTAGTGATTCATGAACACATGTCCATTGGTAGGACAAATATATCAGGTTTATGGGATTTCTGTTCTTGGTTTTAATTATTATGATTAAGATATTTATTCAGGACTGATGTATTGATTGAAATATTTATATATGGTTTTACTCTTTCCCTAGAGTGTCATGTGGCATGTGTAAACGCATAATACTTGTAACATAGGATTCACATGAAATTTGTGTGATGTGTGTGGTTTATTTAATTAATATTGATATAATATTATGTTTAAAGTTCTAATAATATAATATAGTGTTTTCCTACATAACTTGTTAGTGGAATTCAACTAATATAAAAAATAAATTTCAAAAGAGAGGTTATGTAGATCATATCATGGGAATTTTACTAGAAATGACTATATGGTCCCTCGATACAGGTGATTTATGGTAACCCTTGGCAGGTTGGTTTAGGCATTATATGCCATAGTGAGAGATCAATATAGGTGGGGTTTTCTTGGGATGTGTTTTGGAATGGTCACAAGTTCATGTGATGAGTTTCCAACCCTTTAAATGGTATATAAATTCATGAGGTGTGCCTTTAGACTTTTTGATATAAATCACTTATAGTTCATGTGGTATCATGGTTTGTTTTTGCAAGGATAGATCAGTATGATCCCTAGATTTGTTTGTTTTGTGTGTGGGTTTAGCTTAGATGTTGTATAGTGATACTAGATGGTCAGTTCTATGATTAATAAAGAATGGGTAGAAACATTGAGGTTTTAAAACAATTAAGGAGTGGTGGGTGACGATGTTGTTAGCCTTAGCATGACTAATACACCTCAATGTTGTTGGATAGAGAGAATAAAAAGTGCTCATGGGATTTTGTATTGATATTCAAGGGGTATATCAATGGTTTATCAAGGGTTTAAGCATATGTTTAATAGTACACAACTCATGATAGCATGAGTGGAATTGTGTTTTCAGGTAATACTATATTGTATACCCATTTTGATTCAAATGTGATCATTATGGTAAGTGGGAATGAAATTGTGAAAGGGTTATTTAGAGAGTTCACTTTGCATTGGAATGAATAGAGTGAGTGTTTTCATAGTATCTCATGGAATTGTTTGATCTATGAAGGTAAATAATTATTGGTTGTATGGGAATTATTTTAATTATGTGTTGTGTTGCAATAGGATGTGTATAGGACCATTGAGAACATTTTGGGTTACATGAGTACCCAAGAAGAGTAGTCATGGTTGTATAATGTATGTACTCCTTAGTCTCAACTACTTTGGTCAATCATGGAACTTGAGTGGGTTGGTATGTGATCACACTTATGGTGTGATCATGTCTATGATTATGCTTTTTTTCTAGTTATGGGTCTTGGACCGCTGGAATTGGTGGAATGTCAATGGGAATTGTTTCCTAGGGTTTTAATGAGAATGGGAGGTCCTTCCCCTACAATAATATAAGACATTATTGAAGAATCATAATTATTTGGTGTGTTCGACTCGAGCGTGGACATTGATAATAATTTTCAGGGATGGGATAAGCATGCATAAAAAAATATACCTTTGTGTATTGTTGGAACCTATCCAAGTTAGTGATTTGGGATCAGTTTAAGGAAATCCACGTGGCTGGGAGTGAATCAATGGTTTTTAGAGTGTGTGACCCTAATTTTTTAGGATTTTAGTGAATGCCAAGGGAAACATTACTAGTAATCTAGGAACAAGAATTGATTGGTGTTTTTTTATGTTGGTGATTAGGTATGAGTGGGTTAGTTATGTCAAAACATAAATTTGGTAATATAAGGGACATATTTATTTAATATTTGGTATGATGGTTTATTTAGATGATAATGAAGATACTTCTATATTAGGGAGTATCTTTTTTGCCACTTGTGAATTATGATTATGTAAGATTGGTCATGGTGGTGGTTGAATTAGTTTATGGATAATCAAGGTGGAATTAAGAGGTTAGTGTGTAAGTAAATCAATTTTCATTTGAAACATTAGTGAATACAATATTTTGGATTTGGATGCAGTATTGAATAGATTTTGTGTGCTAGTACCAGACTCAGAGTGGAATTTTGTGTGATTTGAAAGTGATTTAAATTAGGGGTGAATCGTTGCTTGTGGAGACAGTATGAAGGTGAATTTGGTAGGTTGAGAACCCAAATAGTAAATTACAATAAATTTCACGCATGTAATTAATTGTGGGGTTTTAGATGACTATTTTATTCCTTTAAGGGTAAAGGCTTCATTATTGGGTGTTGAGATGGAATGTTCGTGGAAGAGGTTAGTTTTTTCTAGGTATGTTTTATCAAATGGGGGGATAAATGGTATTAACCAAAAAAAATTGGTTTGAGGAAAAATTAATATTTAGTGTGTTATTTGAGATGTCGATATTGGGATTCAAGGATCATATAAGGAATTTTTTTGGGAAAATCCAATGTATCTCATCTTAGTACACGGGTATTGGAGTTGAAACTAATTTTATTCAATATATTTATTTTTTAATTGTATAAGAATCAAATCTATAGATTAGATATCTTGTGATTTTTTTGAGTTCTTATTGAGGATGAGAAACATTATGGTGGAGAGTTTTTAATAAGCTTCATCATTATGGGTTTTTATTTTTAGGAAAAATTTATATTTTGTGTCCCTGGGTAAAGGATGTTTTTATAATTAGGACCAAAATCATAATTATGATAGTGGTAGAATCTCTAGGATATTTGTTCATGTTTTTGGGTGTTTTAATATATTTTAAGTGCATGGGGAGAATGTTGGATGAGTTAGAAGTTATATTTTTTGATGAAATAATATAGAATCACACCATATTAGTGGTCATGATATTTTCATAGTAGTTCCTTGATCTATAGAGGATCAAAATATTCAAAGGTGTTTAGCATGATATGAATGAATAATTTACAAAGTAGTATCACGCCTCATCTAAGAAGGTTTGTCATGACTTGATATGTAAGATTATGTTTTCTGTAATTGATCCATATCACACCATAGTGAGGGAGATTTAACCGCGAAGGGTGCTTGAATGGGATGTTTTGTGTCACAATCTTGGGGGAGTTGCATTGTAATCCACCACATTAGGTTTTATGGTTTATTCCTTTTACAGATGCATTGTTCCATGAAGCATAAGGCCATGCAATAATGGGTGGTCATGGGTTTTAGATACGGTTCTAGGGGTAAAATTTTCATTGTGACACATGTGGTATATTTTTCAATGAAACCACAAAAGTGGGGTGTTGAATCATAACCCCTTGGGTCACACCAGAATAGGCCTCTTTCCTAGGTTTTTTAAAATAAGGAAGTCCCTTCATTTCCATGTTGACCTCCTTTGGTTTTAGGTTGGATGACCATATGGGGAGGTCCATTCCAAATATCCTATCCCTATTTCCTTTCCCCCTCTCATACGCTTTGAATATAGGTGGTTCTGGGGTGTTTTTTATAGAAATTTCGAGGTATGACCCCTTTCTCTTTCCCTCATTCTTTTTCTCCCAATTTTACACCTGGTTGGTTATAGTTTCAGGTTAATGTTTTGATGAAGATTAAACTGCGTCATATTGGAATCATCTAAATAATGTGGATTTTACATGCATTGGATATAAAATTTTGATATAAAATGTTGAGAAGTGATGAAGGTATTTCCTATTTTGATTGTTATATGTTGTAGGTTTTCCTGGTGAGTTATCGTAATTTATTCCATTTTAGTTTAAACTTTCTAGGTATTTATAAATTCTTTATAATTAATTATTTAGGTGTTGAGACTATGATTGGGGATTGTGGCATGTATGGGATTTGGAATGGTCTTGGAAAAATGGGTCTTGAGGATAGTAAATCCATTATAGAGGTATGTCGTCCCTATAATACTTATCCATATTGGTTTTTATAGATGATTATGAATTCCTATATGAGATGTGGGGTTTGGAAAAATTATATAGGATTTGAGAGTAATGTATCTGTAGTAGTTTGGTGGATTAGTTCTTCTTATTCTTGGAAAAAGTACTTATTTGTGAGTTTAGGAAAATGGAATAACCCAAAAACTATATTAGTGGGGGGAAATGATACTAGTTAAGAGTGAAAGTGGTCTAAGAAATGTACCCAAGCCTAATATAAGTTATGGATATCCTATATTGGTTCTTTCTAGGGATAGTGAGTAAGCTTAGTTGAATAGGCCTATATATGATGGGTGGGATGAACACACATCTCATGTATGTTTGGGAGTACCCTATTGAGGGTGGGTAATAGAATTGGTGCATGTGATGAGTGAGAAATTCCTATAGGGATTGATATTGTGTGACATTAAGGTTTTCCTTTAGATGGAGGTCTAGAGATATATTTTATGGGATAAGGGAGATGTGAGATAAGAACACTGTGTGTTTTGGGAATTTTGTTGATTTATTTTAAATTTGTTTCCAAATAGCCTAGCAACTATGGGCTTGTCATGCCCTATGATGATTAGTTCTAGGGAAATGATATGGAAATTTTACGGGAGTTAAAATATAACTTTTATGGCTAGATTTAGGAGAGTCCTTCAAGTTGTGGGAACACTATAGGGTGTTGGTGTTGTAATGTTGAAGCCTGATCCATCATATAAATTTGGGAAAAATGATAACAACTCATATTGTATTCCAATATCAAAATCACATAATTTAACCTCCATGATTAGGTCACTAGGGATTCCAAGCGCAGAACACCCTATAGTAGATTTGGCCAGCGACACTAACAATATACACTTTAACTAATCTAGAAAACTATATCATAGATGATCAAAAACACCAACATTAGGTATTATAGTACTGTGAACATTGTTATGGGTATTACAGAAGAATAAAATTTCTTGACATGTGTATTATTGATTTGTGGACTTTATCATCATAATTATTATAGAATAGTGGACCAACTATACATATCAAATCTATTAATGTTTTTATAAGAGATATTATCAAAGCATGAGTTTTAATTATCATATTTCGATTTATTAAATTGAATTATGGATATAGACAAATTTAAGGTAGAAATTTATCATTGTGATGGATTTGAATTCAATTATATTGCAATTTAGATCAATGATTTTCTTAATAAAAAAAGATACAATTTTATCTTATGTGTGTTAAACCAAGAGATATAGAGAATATTGAGTGGATGTTATTAGATCAAAAAGTTCTAGGAGTTGTGTCCTTTATGTTTGAAATGAATGTTTCATTAAACATAATAAAGTAGAATTTAATGGTTGGGTTGATTAAAGAACACATGAAAATATATTTAACACCATTACAAGTCAGTTTACATTGATGGAAATTTTGTTAAACAGTGATGTATGTGCACTTGTATTACTATATTTTTTACCTTACATATGGGAAGTTACTATAACAGTTGTGAGTACTTCTTTAGTGAATAAAATTATGAAGTTGAATTAAATATGATATCAAATACTCAAAGAGCTTATTTTAATAAGAGATTTTGGAAGATTCTATAGTTCTAATATGTACATAGAATGAAGAAGCATATGCATATAACAGGAACCATAGATCAGGATACAAGTTGGAGATTATTAAAATGGTGAATCCCAATCCATCAAATTAATTTTGAATAAATTCTAGTGGCCAATACTATACAATAGTCCAAAACCCTTATGGTTCAACCTCTATTGTGGGACCACAGGGGTTCAAGGGGTAACATCACATGTTGCATAGTTGACTAGTGATATTGATAGTAGGAACTATAGAATACCTAACAAACTATAGTGGATATAAATTATAAAACTTACATTAGTAGTGTTTAATTCAACATGGTTATTATAATATCATATACATTGATAACATGGGTATTGTAGATCAATATACTTTAGTAATGTTTTTTGTAAAGAAAAATTGACTAATTATATAGATATATCATTATAAAAACCCATGATACTTAGAACTATGTTTATTTATGATATAATTTTGATTTCGGGATTCAATATTGTACGTGTGACCTATAATCTTCTCCCAAAAAAATAATGAATTATTTTCCTCTCGATAGACATAAGAATTATTCCTGAACCACATAAATCTTTGTGTTTAGATTATTCTACTACTTATTTATTTTTATACATTTTAATCATATTTCTATAATTTTATATCATTGTATCTTCCAATTTTTCCATACTGTTATGAATAAAATTAATTCTAATGAGTGGAAACTAGGTTGAGTTTAAGAAACCTGTTGGATTCCCTCAAAGGAGAGATGGTAATGGTGAAAGGTTTAACGTGTTATGATTGTGTGTTCAAGCCTGTCCTAGGAACTATATCATTTGATACGAAGTCGGTGATGAGATTTAATTACATATATTGTTCAAATAAATGAGATTTTAGTGATCCATAGTAAGCAAGGTATGTAGCATGTCGATGGAATAAGGAGCGAGCCAAGAGCCAGGGCCTTGTCATGTGAGATTCAGTGTGCAAATGGATTGAGATATGTTACAAGAGAATTACCCTATGTGAGGGGTAATATAATGGGGGTTGGTATGAGGACCTACCCTATGTTATAGGTTGGATATTTTATCTTGATATCTGATGCATTTTTAATCCTCACCCTGGGTGTGAGGGTGGAGGTATGAGACATATAGTGAGATTTAGTATTGTATCTCATCCTAAGTGAGTGGCTGGTGGAATGATATGGGATATGAGATTAAGATTCAGTGGGGGACCCTAACCTAAATAATAAGGTAAAGGTTAAGATGTATTAGGACACCCTACACCAAGTATCATGGTATGAGTTTGAGTTGTGACATGATGAGGCTACTTTTCCAGCATTTGATGATGTAAGTATGTTTCGGTGTCATGGTGCCCTGGTAATCACACAATGAGTCGACACACATTCTTTTATTCCATATATTATGTTTACTTTTTTTAATAATGAATACAAATGTTTATGATAGAGTATATTAGGGTAACCCGGTGAGAATCCACTGAAATATATTTCTCATACCCAATACGAGCACTCTGATTCATGTTCAAACCTTATGTTTAGCTTTCAGGTCATAGGTTTTATTGTATAATAAGCTAGATAAAATCAAAAGTATTTGGTAATGGGATGGGATGAGACTTGAGGTTGTATTAGAAACTTATTGTTCCCATTTCCCTTTATTTTTATATATGTGACCATCATTCTGGGTGATTTATTAGGTTTTATGATTGTATGACTGCACTTTTTTTTAGTTATATCATGAGTATATGATATTATTATATGGTTTTTTCTATAATTCCATATTGTGTACTATAATATGGAACATTATTAATTTTTTTTTTTTGTGTTTTCATTAATTGATATGTTATTTAGAGAATAGTCTCCCTAACATTGATTATAGAATCTTACCATTGGTTAGTAGCCTCTGGTGTATGGGGAGGTGCACTAGAGTTCATGTGGTAGCACTGATTAGAGTTTCATTAAGTATATTTTAACTATATAGTTACACACTATATCATGGACATAAATTTTACCCAAATAATTGAAAAAATCGGTAACATTAATCAACATAAAATCTTTGACCATCATTAATCAGTCAGAAATTACACATACTGCACTATTTCTTTGAGGTGACCTCGTAAATCCTATCATGAAGTATATGGTCACATTATCCCACTCCGACATAGTAATAGGAAAATACTAATGGATAACATTTTATATTTGATTCTCATACTTACCTGGATGATGGGTGGAGTATCATGATTCCAACACCAATATGTTCTTCTACATCCTAGGCCACTAATATAGCCTTTTTATGTAATGGTACATCATGTTAAGTCCTAAGTGAAAAAACCATATTGGGGAATTTTATTACCTCATAAAATCCTCAAGATTTATAACATAAAAAATAACCAATCCTAAGATATAAAGGATCTCATCATCATCCAAGTACTAATCGAGTCATGGATCCCCCTATATATATAGTGATTCATCACTTGTCAATCTAAATTAGACAACTAAATTACCTTTAATCTATCAATATGTGATGATGTAACACTTAATAAAGTGATAATATCCTTTCTAGTAAATCTTGGACATCAAGTTACATATCAATAAAGAGGCTCCAAAACTACCACTTGCTTCTAGCCTCCTACATAGCCTGAGCTTGAACTTTCCAACTAAGTGTTTCATCCATGACAATTCCATTCCCGTAATATTGAAAATACTTCACTACCCTTATTAATTAAAGGTCCATGACACATTGAGAGAAGATTAACTTCAAGATATTATGGTCAATATAGATCATGAACCTCTCAACCAATAGGTAATGATTCCAACATCATGGAATGTTCATTATTGCATAAAACACAATATCATGTGTCAGTTGTTTACACTCATGTGGTCTTAGCTTCATGGAACCATAAGTGACTACTCACTCTTCCTGCATTATAATTTCTCCATGAAAAACTCTTAAATCATCACAATAAAATGAAAACTCTTTACCCATATATGGTTTGTTTATGATTGGTGAAAATGTTAACTTCATTCTCAAATCAAAAAAATCTCTCTCATAAGAATAAAAACATTTTAACCACAACCCATACATTTTCATTGTAATCATTTCCACTACTTATCAGAATAAGTATTGGATAAACTTTATGTAGTAACCTTCCAATCCTAGGAAACTATGGATCTCAGAGTCATTCTCAGTCCACTACCAAGAAACCACAACCTTAACATTCTTGAAGTCTATATATATTCCTATATTTGATATAATATACCCTAAGAATAATACCACAATGATCTAGAACATAATTTTTTAAAGGTTAAAATATAGATAGTTCTCTCTCAGGGTTCTTAAAAAAACTATGAAATGCTGGTCATGGTCCGTCCTTGATTGAGATTATGCTAATATATCATCAATAAGTATTACTATGAAAAAATATAGATATGTATGAGATACCTTATTCACCATGGCCATGAATATTATTGGTGTCTTCATCAAAATTATTGGAATCATAAGATACTTATACAATCCATACATAATCAATAAATTAGTATGGGGAATTTCAAGAGGCATCCCTAGAAACTAGTGATAACGAAATCATAGTTCAATCATAGAAAATAAGACATGATCACTCAAAAGGGATATTATCAGGTCCATATATCCCTACTCCACGTCGCCTTTAAATTGATCATTTATCTCTATAATCTCTATAGAGTCTACCCTATGTAGAATAATAGATATTAAATTAATTAATAGAATTATATTGATCATAAACCGGATTGCATCCTTAGGTGGAAACCTCGATAAGTCATCTAGAAAAAATTCTTGATACAAATTAACAGTAAGTGGAATGAATTACTATCTAATATACTTATCTCCTTGAAATATTCTACACAACTGGGTTAAGATAACACCCAACCACCAATGATCAAGTTCTAAATGACCTGTATAAAAATACCATTCTCTGATGTGGGTATAATTGTCACCCTCAATATACTTGATGAAAAAACATCAATGATAGAAATCGATTTGTTATTTATATTGAGTCAATTAATCAATTATAAGGATCAGATAAATGTTTTAAATATCTTACATGAAGAAATATCAAAGAATACCACACCCAATAATCATGATAGTATACTCTAAACACCTTTTAATACCAACATATCACACCACTAAGGGTGTATCAATAGAAATAAACCCATATATATCCTCTACAACAAGACACAAATGACTGAAAAATTGAGTAGATAAAAAAGTGTCCAACACATTCATATCAAATAAAACATAATCTAAATAATATTTCACCTAAATAATACCTTAAGAAATTGATATAACATCGCTTAAATTTATAGGACTCTACTCAATGGTGTCAAGTTAACATGATCATAATCCATGAGCTCTAATCACCTCACTCCCATTAAGAGAATAACCTTATTGGTGTTGATTCCCATTCCCCTGGTCACTATTCTCTCCTCCATGGTCTAAATGGGCATAAGAACCCAGATTATTAGACACATTTAAGACTACTATCCCTACACCTTTTTCCATGTGTCTACCCAAAAACAATCCCTTCAGTTGGTATTAGTGTAATATTTCAAAACATCTATAGATTCTCCCTCTCTGTAGAAAATATTTTCCTTTGAAGGCCAATGATAATTATGTTGAATATGGAATGAATACTAGAATAAGTAGCAATAAATATAATCCCACCTTCTAGGAGGAATATATGAACCCCTTCTCTGACATGCATGAAAGTCCAAGCATGAGCGAGAGTCATAATACCTCTAATTACAACTTTATGATGATCCCATTTCATCCCCTACAAATGAAGAATCCCACATTGAAGGTCTATACTAAATCAGGTTACTATAGGATTTTGATGACCTAATTCACCACCTTAGAAAACTATATCAAGTATAAGATATTGATTTATGGCTAGATAAAATGTCTCATACCAACCTCAAAAATCCTAAGTCTAGAAGTTTCACTACCTACCATCATGGGAACAAGCTGTAATAGATCTGTGAACCATGTGGTATAGTATATCTCTGGAATTACTCACTATACAAGATATATAATGTATATATCCATGTACACACTCAAAGTATCTGGAAAAATTTCTCAAATAAATGATTTTATAATTCCTTACAAGTCATGGATATATGTTAATCATCATGTATAAGGGCATACTATCAA
This sequence comes from Viscum album, assembly GCA_963277665.1. Taxonomy (NCBI): domain Eukaryota; kingdom Viridiplantae; phylum Streptophyta; class Magnoliopsida; order Santalales; family Viscaceae; genus Viscum; species Viscum album. The sequence continues at coordinate 1,238,167,176 of OY728166.1, forward strand.
TTCATGGATGGTTCACAATAAAATAGGTATAAAGTTTCACCCTACACTTTAGGTATATATCAATCTAGTCAAAGATTACCTATATAGAGTATATATAGAACCTTATACCTTGTAGTACTCCCTCTACATTAATGAGAAATAGAAGTTTCAACGAGTACTTCTTAGTAAGGACTCACATGGAGAACTCAGCTCTAAGTACCTCATGTCTCATAGACTACATGAAATAAATTATATTCTCTCATATTTTCAAATTCATGTGAGGTACATGAGGAATAGGAGGCATTGTCTCCACTACTAGTGTAGTGCGCTCATCCCCACACTTCTATCACTCTTCCAGAATTCATTATTACAACATATCAATAAAATTCCAAATAAAAACATAGAACATGACCATAATCATAGGGGTGAGTGAATAAAAACTATCAAATATTTATCCCAGTGAGTTACATATCACCACAAAAAAATTTCCTATGATAGTGATAAAGCACAAAAATATCTCCCCATCTAAATAAAATACCACCATCAAACATTACATAGTTGAACAATACATCACCACCACATTTCACCATGTGAATGAAATATCAATATCACACCTCTTCCAGGTGGGCCACATCTCTATCCCACGTCTTCTATGTATATGTTACATCAGTATCACACTGCCTCTAAGGGGATTCCATATCGCTATCACACCTCATCCGAGTTGATTATACATCATCATCCCATCCAATATTATCTAAGGGTGTATGAGTCTCCACCATTACATAACTCCCATGGGTGGGTGAAATACTATAAATACCCCTACCCTAGTATCCCAAAGCTGGTGCCTTACTTTATTACATTGATACTATGAACAACTATTTTCATCCCAAAAAACCCAATAGTTTATTAGTTTTGGAAAACAAAATACAAGCATGAGTTTTAGAATACAACATGAAAGGAAAAACAACATAGAAACTCCAATGGAAAAATCCATAACTCTTAAATTATCCCTATAATTCATTCATAATGTACATCTTCTCATCTTGGAAAAAAATAAAACATAAGAAAGGGTGAGCATAGATTCTTAGTATGGGTAAACAATACAATGTAAGATATCAGAAACATAAAAAATAAGGAAAGGTGAAAAAATGAAACACATTCCAATAAAACATAATCTTGAGAATAATATGGCTGGAATAAAAGATGAATAAATAATTCCATAAAGATAATATCATGAATCATAAACATGTATATTCTAATAGTCAAATAATCACACGATTCTTGAATTACTAATATAATAATGAGGGAATTCACAATATCAAACATCATAAAAATAACATCAAGTCCTAGGCCTAGAAGTCTGCATAAATGGGTAATACAGCTACCAAAACTCAGTCTAGTTTGTCTCATGAGACCTACCGATGCATTTTTGGGCTATAGCGGGCCCCACCCATCGCATATTAAGTCCACTGCATTACTCTTATGTCAAATAATATATTTAAAAATATATATTTGAATCAAATTTTCCCATACCACATTGAAATATTTTTATCACAATCATATATGAAAATACTCTAATAAAATCATTGATAAATTCTTGAGTGGAATATCTTTTTACTTTGGAAAGAAGAGTTCTTTTGTAAAATAATTTGTATTTGTCATAAAATCATATTGTAATCATGAATAACCCATAAATGAAAATATAAGGATAATGAAATTATGTTTGGGGAATAAATGCTTCCCCACTTAAGTGAAAACATGTAAAAATAGTTTTTAAGAAATTTTAGAAATGAGCCTCTTTAGTGGGGTTTAAGGGATATTATTAATGAGTCTTTAAAATGAAAAAAGGATTTATTTTTTGCATAAAACCATAAATAAATGAATATAGTTTTTCATGATAAAAATAGTTATTTTATAAAAAATTTGGTGTCTTAAAATATAATATGTAGTTTATTTGAAAATAGTTAAGAAATAGGGAATCTCCCTTTAACAGGGCTTGCTTATCGGGAGTAATTGAAAAGGGGAACCCTGTAAAACATGTATTTCCACATAAAATAAAGATTTAATGATTTGGATACATGGTTTTGGAACATATAAAAGGAATTTAGAAGATTTATATCAAAATTATTATTAATTACATTGGGGTAAATAGAGAGAAATCTTAACTCGAATAAAAAATGCAGGTTCATGTAGAATATCTTACAATTTTGAAAATAATCGAACCATATAACCCATAAAATTAATGATACTAAAATAATAAATTTAAATAGTTCATATAAATATATTTATGATATGATAAATAAATTGGTAGTATACATACACCACACATAAGAAATAGTGGTGATTAAATTATATCTAACATAAATAAAAGTAATATGAGAAAACCATTACCGTATGTACGAAAGTGTTCTACACTTACGCTTAATGTTTTGGATAATGAAATTAGATTACTTAATTATTTAATTTATAACATATTAAACATGTATTTGTTTTATTATAATTTTATTATGTTTTTTATGGTCTTTTTGAAGAGTTGTAAGATACAATTTTATCATTTGGGAGAATTATTCATTTGGGAGTGTTCGTTTCCTTGGTTCTCATGATTGGTTCACTTATATACATTTATGAAAGATCATTTCAAATGTAAATAATTGAATATAATTGAAATTATATGTTATTAATGATCTTATAGAAGAATAAATTGTTATATAAATCATCTCGTTATTTTGGGTGAGGATGAATCATTATATAAGATACCAGTGACAATAGTTAAGATTATTTTGTTTATTTATTGATCATCACAAAATATTTTTGTTTCATAAATTAATATTATGTATATAAACTTGTTACATAAAATTAAATAAGATTTAATAAATACATTATAATCTGTCATAACCATATTTTTTTATGAATAGATTTGAAAAATGTATTTGAATAACTAAAACACATCGTCTATGAAGGTGGTAAATCGGAACCCCATGGATGATGTTTTCATCTTTATAATAAAAGGAAGGGGAGAATGGAATTGATGTTGGATTATTAAATCAAACCAATAAAATTATAATATATAAAATATACTAGAGTTATCATGTCACTTTGGGATAGGGAGGTGAGGAGAAGATAACAAAAGAAAATAACATAAATGAAATTAAATGAAATTGAAAGAGGGGTTTACCTCTTGAACTTATTCTCCTTGAGAACCTCCTTAAGAAACTTTGATTGTGGTGTTTTTGTGAGAACAGAAATAAAAAATCACGGGGGACAGGTTTTGGAGAGGAAATGGGTATAATATAAGAAATATTCAAGGATTTGGAGGTGTGAGGAGAAGGGGTGGTATTTATAATGGATGAGATAGGCGTTTTTTTGAATATTTTATTCATTTGTTTATTATTTTGGCTCAAGACTATGAATAGTTTGAGAATTATCTCTAAATATAGTAAAAAAATTAATTATAGTTATATAATATGGGATTACTGCATCCATACATCATATATGACTCAATAAATCATATATTTTTTATATACCATAAATTACCATATTTCATTATTCATAAATATTCAAGTATTTTAGAAAAATCCCAAAAAATTACCTAAACCATATTTTGAAATGTATAATTCAAAAATAAACTCTATTTTATGAGAATAATTTTCTAAATGTGATAAATTTATTTTTTAAATAAAATCATCATTTACTCGAAAGATACAGATTTTAAAATTATTACTATTTTTATGACACTTTGAAAAATTAATTAAGGTCTCATAAAGTTATTTTATAATCATAAAAAACAAAATATTAATTTATGAGACTATTTTATGAAAATATTTTTTTACTCACCACCCGTTATCCTCACACCTTCCAATCATTGATCCATATCCAATTTCTTCCCAATACTCTTCCCAAGCCCCTACCCCATGTATAGGGGCCCTTGGTCTTATCAAAAGTCCGAACCCTTTTCCCTAAGAAGGTTCTCAAGGGGGTGAAAATCAAGAGGTAAAAACCGCTTTTGTTTTATTTTAATTTCTTTTCAAGTTATTTTATTTTATTATATTATCCAAACCTCTCTATCCCAAAGTGACATGATATCTCTAGTATTTTATATATATTGTATTTGTATTATGTTTATGTAATAATACATCATCAATTCTCTTTTCTCTCCTTTTGTTTTAAAAATGGAATCATCATCTGTGATGTATTGATTATCACATTCAAGGATGAATAGTTTTCAATTTCCATTAAAACCTTAAAGGATATTGATAAAATCATTTTTATGGTTAAAATAGAATATAATATATGTTTTAGAGCCTATTTAATGTTTTGTAACTAGTGTATATATATATAATGTTAATTAATAAAACAAAACTATTTTTTGATGATAAAAAACCACCAGAATAATCTAACAAACTATAAATTCTTTGTATATGTTTCAAAATCATATATCCAAGTAATTTCATATTTATTTGATGGGGAAATACATGTCTTTTGAGGTTCTATTTTAAAATCCCCTTTATAAGTAAGTCCAATTAATGGGAACTTCCCAATTTCATACCCATTTTCAAGTATACTACATAATTTATTTTACAAAACCATTTTTTTCTGAAATAATTCATTTCATCATAAAAACAACCATAGTCCATTTTTGGTTTTATGAAAATAATTATTCTTTTTCCTCTTTAAATAATCTTTTATATTTTCCCCAAAACGGCACCAAAGTGGTTCATTTCAAATGTTTCTTAAAAACTCTTTTTACTTGTCGTAAATAATTTATTCCTAAAACCATAATAAAATCATTGATAAATTCTTGATAGAAATTCACTTTTTCATTGAAAATAAGTGTTCTTTTGGAAAATCATTTTTCTACCATATTATTTTTATGAAAAATAAAAATAATTTTCCAAAATAACACTTATTTTCAACGAAAATGGGAATTTATCTCAAGAATTTATCTATTATTTTATTAGAGTACTTACATCGATGATTATGATTCAAAACTTTCAAGGTGGGATGGGAATCATTGATTTAAAGATATATTTTATTAGAAATATATGGAATTCATTATACTTAGTATGTGATGGTAGTGTCCCTCTATAGTCCCTCGATGCATCTGTAGGTCTCATGATACATACTAGAATGGTTTTTGGGTGAGGCCTTACCAATTATGTATACTTTTGGATGAGGCCTTGATGGCATGTTTATGATGACTAGAATTATTCATTCCCTCATTATGATATTAGTAATTATTAAATCATGTGATTATTCTACTAGTATAATATCTATGTTTATGTTTCATGTGATTATTTTTATGGAATTATTTATTTAGATTTTATTCATTCCACATTATGCACAAGATTCTGTTTTATTGGCATGTGTTTGAGTTATTCACCTTCCCTTATTGTATATATTTATGATAGCTTACAATGTATTGTTTACCCTTACTGATCATATGATCTCACCCCTTATTATGTTTTAATTTTTCCCTAGGATGAAAATATGAATATTCTGAAGGACTTGTAGGGATAATCTTGGAGTTATGAATGTTTCCAATTGAGTTGTTATGTTGTTTTCCCTTTCAATTGGAAATGTAAAACATATGTTTGTAAATAACTTTCCAAAACTACTCAACCAATAATTCCTTGTGTATTTAATCATTTTATCTATGCCAATTTATTTCATTTTTGGAACCAGCTCCGGGCTACTAGTGCCTGGGTCTTTATAGTTGGTATCAGATCATGTTTAATAGAAACCTTGGAAACTAGATTTAGAAAAAATATATTAGAGAAACTAACTCTAAGATTGACTTTGAGTATAATCATAGAATAATATCCTATAATTTTTTTAAGGTAGAAATTATGTGGGTCTTCCTAGTAATAAATTCTTCCCTGGATAATATAAGTGGATGTGGTTCTGGAATAGATGTATGTAGGGATAATAAATCTGACAAGGTGTGGTTGGCCTCACTCGGCGTAAACTGGTAAATGAAAATGATCCTTAATACACACATAGTTTGACACTCCTAGGGAATATTATTTGGATAATTCAAATTATTTTACAAAAAATTAAGAAGGACTTAAAAGTAAACACGTCCTTAAAGAAACCATGTTTATGATTATGAACATAGCTGTGCATAAATTTTCTAATTTAGGATATATACTTCACTAGTTTTGGGATTATACATTATGTTTCATAATGTTATGATCTAATCAAATTTAAGAAATTGTTTATAAATGGTGAATCACAAAAGGAATGGGATCCACATTAATTTTCATAATCGAAAGAGTAAGAATGATCATTTCTTCGACTGGTTTTATCCAGTATTTTGAAGGGAAGTAGTCTCCCAAATATTCTCATCATATGAATAAATAATATCATGTTGTAACAAGATATAAAAATAATTATTCAAGTATTATAGATTCAATGTGAAGAAAGATAATTAGAGGAAAAATGGGAAAGAAATATAAAGGGAAGAAAGTAAAGAAGTATTTTACCTCATGTGATAATTCTTGAAGGAAACACCTTCGTATATTATGAAGAGTAAAAGAAGTTTTCTTCAATTGTGGATAAAAAGGTCACCAGGCTCATAATTTAATGTAAATGAAATAATTTTCCAATGTTGAGTGCTTAAACTATAGGGACATAGAACACTACACAAATCAATGTCTCAAGCGTCAAAGTAATATATATAAAAAGATGATAATGGATCATTGTCCAGCTTATAAAACTACCTCAGATGAAGAGAAATAATTAATACTCATGTGTTTGGATTAAAGAATTATTTTATTTGAATATTTTATCTATAATTATCAATTTATATGATTCATGAGATATATATGTATTTTAATGTAGTACTTATTCTTTAAGGAATTTGAATCATGTGATTAATAGCACAAATAATCAAGAGAAGTGATTCTTTTGAATGTTAATCTTCTTGATGACACATGACTTAGAAAAGAAAAACCTAAATATGTTATTGATGTTGGGATAATAGTAAATAGATGGTTATGAAATAATATCAGTGACCCTGAAGGTGATTAGAGATATGATGGTTTATGTTCTACTATAATTATTAAATATTTGGATTTAAGGAATATATTCAAAAATTTGAGATTTTATAGTGGTAAGCATGCAAGTCTAAAGGAGATCAAGGTATTAATATTTTTGTATATTGTTTTAAGAGATAAATTCTTTTCAAAATCTTATGTTAAGATGATTTTGGTAATTTAGTGACCTTTTATCTATTTTTTCGTTGAATATGGATATGCATGATCTAGAAGAGTATTAAATTTACTAATTGTGGAATGGATTAAGTTAAAATTGGTAAATTATTGTTCATTTCTAACATATGCTAACCTTATTGATTTTAGTAAACATTTAAAGTCTAATTGAATGGATTAAGGACTATATGATTCGTTAAAAGGGATTCAGGTGTGAAAAATTCATCTTAAACATTAATTTCATGGTGCAAGAAATGAAGTAAATAATAGATCTAAGCACAACCAAATGATGTGATTATGCATATGACATGGAAAATAATTGAGTATGTTTATCATTACAAGTTCTTATCTGAACATTAAAAGAGTCCCTTAAATATATGAAAACTATTTTGGAACAATAACTTTATATGTTGAATTTTATTTCCTTTAAATCAATGGTATTTTATATGATCACAACATTTATGATTTTTTGGCGGTTACCTTTCCAATGATCATGATATCTATCACTATCCATCAAAACATATTGGTTAGATTATTCATCCATGTCGATATTTTAACTTTCTACTGAATTTAATGTATTCTAATACCTATTTTTGTGGTAACCATTACATTTCTCATTCCCTCTTATTAAGAGGATATTTTATTAACCCTATTTCTAATGTGGGTTTCCCACAAAAGAATTTTCACGTATCAACCATTGATTTTTGAAGAACAATTTTAATTTGTGAGGATGTAGTTTATTAAATAAAGGGATACTTTAACTCCCCAATAATTTACGGTATGTATCTTTATTAATTAAATTTCTTTGACAACATAGGTTTCACATCACACTATGCTTAAAGAAACAATGATATACAATTAAATATCATTATTTTAAAATGTTTTCTATAACCTAGCCATTAAATTGGAGGGAATGAATATTATTAATAAAATTTATACATTATATATTTAATAAAATGGTTTTACATTCATCCAAATTACTTTAAAGGCATGAGATAAGAAATAATCAAAATTTATGCATTAAAAGGATATATTGTTCTAAATCTAGTTTTATATCCTTTTAATGACACACTTGTATTAAAAATAAATTTAGAAACTTTTAATAATTATCTTGAACAAAATAAACTTCATTTTTAAATTCAGAATGTTAAAATTATCTTATGTTGATATTTTGGTATTTTTCTGAAAAATATTTATTTATAGTGAATAATGAAAAATCATAATTTCTTAAAAACTGTCTTTTTCATTATATTAATAGTATATTAATGATTTTAATAGTATCCATACATATTAAAGTGAAAATAAAATTTAGTTATCTTATAAATGAAATTATGGTATATTTATATCATGGAATAAGTAAATAAATGTTCTAAAATGATAAATTAACTATTGATATTTTTGGGAAAGATAAATTTTTTTTACAACTTAAAAATTAATATAATGATTTAAAAGAGAATTTATTTTCATAAAATATATTCATAAATTAATATTTTTTTATCTTATAATTATAATATAATTTTATGAGACCTTAATTACCTTTTCAAAGTGTCATAAAAAGAGTTATAATATTAAAATTTGTATTTTTTTAGTAAATGATGATTTTATTTAAAAATTAAATTTCATATAATTGGAAAATTATTTTCATAAAATGGAGTCCTTTTTTAATTATACACATCAAAATATGTTTGGGGTTAATTTTTTGGATTTTTCTAAAATAGTTGATTTTTTGTGAATAGTGAAATACGATATTTACGGTATATATATATTAAAAGTTAAATAAAATATTTCCTGAGTATTTGATGATGTAATACACATAATATCAAACTATACTTCTATATTTAATTTATTTAGTCTTATAATCATAATTATTTATTTTCTTGAGCCAAAATAATAAACTTATGAATAAAATATTTAAAAAACACCCCTCTCCTCCACTATATATACCACCCCCACCTATTCTCCCCACACCTCTAAAACATTTAAGATTTAAAAATTTAGTCCCAATAATCTTCCCTAACCTCTTCCAAATTTCCTAGAGGTTTTTTCCTAAAAAAATACCAACACCAATTTCCCTAAGGATGTTCTCAAGGAGAAGAATTTAAGAGGTAAAATTCTCTTTTTCTTTCTTTGTTTTATTTTCAATTTGTTTATTTTATTTTACTCTCCTCACCTAATATTTACAGACATTCATGATAACCCTAGTATCTTATATATAATGGAATTTTATTATTTCAATGTAAAATTCACCAGGAATTCTATTCTCCTCTTCTTTTTATTCTAAAAATGAAAACATTGTTCACAAGGTGTCGATTTACCACCTTCATTGACGATGTGTTTTAATTTTTGAATTTTTCTTTCAAGGTAGGTCATAAAACCATTTTTATGGTTAAAATAGATTATAATATATATATTACACATTATTTAAAGTTATATAAATAGTATATATACATAATATTAATTAATGAGACAAAACTAGTTCTCAATGATAAAAAACCGCCAAAATAATCTAAATGATTATCACTAACATCTTATCTAATGATTCTTCCGCACCCAAATAACCAAATGAGTTATATAACAATACAATATTATGGATTCTAATTAATAAGATATAATTTTAATTATATATAACCATTCCCATTTAATATATTCTTTCATACGTGTATACAAGTTAACCAATCATGAAAACCAAGGAAACGAACACTCCTGAATGAATAAATTGAATCTCATAACTCATTAAAAAGGCCAAAAATAAACTCCAAAAAATTATATTAAAACAAATACATTTTTAATAGTTTATTTATTAAATTATTAATGAATATAATTTCATTATTTAGAACGTTAATTATAAGTGCATAATGTTTTCGATCATAAGGTAAGGGTTTTCTCATCTAACTTTCATTTCGATGAGATATGTCTTATTCACTAATATTTATTGTGTATGATGTATCAGTACTTCCATTTTATATATAATATAATTAATATATTTTTATTCATGGTATTAAATGTTTTATTTTATTATTATTTACTTTACATGGAATATAATTTGATTGATTACAAAGTCGTAAGAGTTTTCTCATCTCACTTTTATTTCTATGAGATATACGTTATTTGCCACATTATATAGTGTGTGGTGTACGTATATTTCCCATTGATATATAATATCATTAATGTATTTATTTTCATGGTACTAAAAGTTTAATTTTATGGTCATTAATATTATGGAGCATACAGTTCGACTGTTTGCAAAGTTGTATGGGTTTGTTCCTTAACCTGAATTTTTCCTTTAGGTTACACTTTCTCTCTCTTTACCCAAATTTAATTTGTAATTATTTTTATATAATTATTCAAAATTATTTTTATATGTTCAAAAATAAAATATATAGAACATTTTAACTTTATTTTATGGTTAAATACATGTTTTACAAATTTCCCTCTTCAATTCCTTCTAATAAGAAAGCTCAATTAAAGGGAACTTTCTAATTTCATACCCATTTTCAAGTATACTACATAATATATTTTAAAAAAAAAATTTTAAATCAGTCATTTTATTATGAGAAAAATATCTTATTCAATTTCTATTTTTATGCAAATAGTTATGCATTTTCCTCTTTAAAGACTTATATTTTCCCTCAAACCCCACCAAAGTGGATAATTTCTAAAGTTTCTTAAAAACTATTTTTATAATTTGGAGATCATTTATGAATCAAATATATTTTTTCTTCTCTTTTATTTTCTTGTATATACATTTTTAAAATATTATTTTTATGATAAAAACAAATTATTTTCCAAAATAACTCTTCATTTCAAAGAAAAAGGGTATTTATCTCAAGAATTTCTCAATGGTATTATTAGTGTACTTTCATCTTTGATTATGACCCAAATATTTCAATGTGGTATGGGAAAATTTTATTTTAAGATATATTTTATTAGAAATATAAGTAATTATTTACACTTATTAAATGATTATTGGGTCCTTCTATAGCCCCTAAATGCATTGATAGGTCACAAGATACAAACTAGAACATGTTTTGGCCGATGCATTACCCATTATGTATGCTTCTTGTTCATGGCCTTAACGGTATGTTTATGATGTCCAAAATTATTAATTCTCTAATTATGATATTATTAATTTATAAATCATGTTATTATTAAACTATTAGAATATTCATGGTTAAGATTTAGGTGATTATTTACATGGAATTACTTATTCATCTTTTATTTCAGCCATATTATAACTTAAAAAATTCTATATACATAATAATAGTTAATGAGAAAAAAAATTTGATGATAAAAAATTGAAAAAATAATATAAATTATTATCACTAACATCTTCTCTAATGATTTATACTCACCCAAAACCTGGTCTAGTTTGTCTCACAAGACCTACCGATGCATCGAGGGGCTATAGCGAGCCCCACCTGTCACTTGTTAAGTCGAATGCATTCCTCATATGTAAAATAAATTATTTAGAAATATTTCTTTATTTAAAAACTTCACATACCACTTTCAAATATTTTAATCATAATCATAGATTAAAATACTCCAATAAAATCATTGATAAATTCTTTGAGTGAAATACTCTTTTACTTTAGAAAGAAGAGTTATTTTAAAAAATAATTTATATTTTTTATAAAATAATATTGTAAATATGAATATCCAAGAAAATAAAATATAAGTACAATGAAATTATGTTTAAGGAATATATTATTTCCCACTTAAGTGAAAACATGAAAAATGTTTTTTTAAGAAACTTTATAAATGAGACACTTTAGTACGCTTTAAGGGAAAATATTAAAGAGTCTTTAAAATGAAATAAGGGTTAATATTTTTCATAAAACATTAAATTAAATAATATCATTTTCTATGATCAAAAGAGTGATTTTAGAACAGTATTGGTGTATTAAAATAGATCATGTAGTATACATGAAAATCGGTAATAAATTATGATGTTCCCTTTAATCGGGCTTGCTTATCGGGAGGAATTGAAACAAGGGAACCTTGAAAATCATGTATTTTACCATAAAATTAAGATAAAAGGATATTTATACAATGGTTTGGAATATATATATATAATTTATCAAATTTATATATAAATAATTAAGAATTACATTGGGGTAATGAGAGAGAAATCATAACCCGAATGAAAAATGGAGATTCGTGGAGAATATCTTACCACTTTTCAAACAATCAAACCATATACCACAAGAAATTAATGATAATAAAATAAGACATTGAATACCATGAATATAAATAGATTCAAGATATGTTAAATAAATTGGTAGTGTACATGTACAACACACAAGAAATAGTGGTCATTAAGGCATATCTCACAGAAATAAAAGTGAAATGAGAAAACCCTTATCTTATGTCTGAAAGTGTTCGGAACAAGTGATTAATTTCATAGTTATGAAATAATATTAATTAATAATTTAATTAGAACCCTATTAGAAATTTATTTGATTTATTATAATTTTATTAAGCTCATTTATGGTCATTTTTATGAGTTATAAGATATAATTTTATCATTGAGGAGTGTTTGTTTCCTTGGATTTCATGGTTGGTTCACTTAGATACATGTACGAAAGATCATGTAAAATGGGAATAGTTATCCAGAATTGAAATTATATTTTATTAATAAAAATAATTAATATTAAATGGCTATATAAGTAATTTTTTAATTTTTGGAGAGGATGAATCATTAGATAAGACGTTAGTGTTAATCATTTATATTAATTTGGTGTTTTTTATAACCACACACTACTATTGTTTTATTAATTAGAATTATGTATATATAATGGTTCCAGAACATTAAATAGGATATAATACATATATTATAATATTTTTTAACCATAAAAAAATTATTACCATCCTTAAAGGTGTTAATTTAAATTGAAAAGTCTTCATCCTTGAATACAATGAATCAACACATCACAGATGATGTTTTCATTTTTAGAAAAAAATGAGAGGGAAGAGAATTGATGATGTATTATTCCATAAACAAAATAGAATTCTAGTATATATAATATTTTTTATATATTATCTAATTTTGGTATAGGTAGGTAATAATAATATAAGAAAAAACAATAACTTTAAAATAAATTTAAAAAATAAAGAGGTTTTTACCTCTTTATTTTCACCACCTTGAGAACCTCCTTTAGGAAAAGGGTTTGGTATTATGATGAGACCAAGGGATTATGTACATGGAGTATGGGGTTGGTAAGAGTACTAGGAAACAATTGGACAAGGATTAAATATTTTAAGGTGTGAGAATAAGGTTTGGTGAGGGGTGGAATTTATTGTGGAGAAGAAGAGTGATTTCTCATTATTTTACTCATTATTTTATTATTTTGGCCCAAAATAAGAAATAGAAATGATTCCATGAATAAATACAACAATGATAAAATTATAGTACAATATTATGTTTCTTACATAAGAAATTAATGAAGGAATAGTGTATTTAATTTATAATGTATATATACTGTAAATTATCATATTTTACTATTCACCAAAAAATCAACTATTTTAGAAAAATACCAAAAAATAACCCAAACCATTTTTCGACATGTAGAATAAAAAAATGGAGTCCATTTTTTTAAAAAAAAATTTAACTATGAGATGTATATTTTTTAATTAAAATCATCATTTATTCAAAAAACACAATTTTAAAATTAATAATTATTTTATTAAAGTTTAAATTATTAACTAATGTATCATAAATTATATTATAATCATAAGAAAAAAAATATTAATTTATGAGTTTATTTAATTAAAATAAATTTTATTTTAAATAATTATATTAATTATAAAATTGTAAATAAACTTTTTTATTTCACAAAAACAGTAATACTTAATTTATCACTTTTAAAACATTTATTTACTATTCATATGGTATAAATAAAATATATTTTCATTCATAAGATACATAAATTTTCTCTATATTATAAATTCTAGGTTAGTATTAAAATCATAAATAAAATAATAATATAATGAAAAATGATAGTTTTATAAAAATCTTGATATTCACTATTCATAAGAAAATAAATATTGTTAGAAGAATACAAAAATTTTACCCTTATCTAATTTTGAAATTACTATTTTAAAAATGTATTTTATTTTATTCAATATAATTTATAAAAGTGTCAAATTTTAGTTTTAAAACAACTGTACCATTAAAAGGAGGTAAAAATTCATTTAGAAAAATACAGCCTTTTAATGCGTAAAATTGGATTCGTTCTTATCATATGACTCTAAAATCATTTGGATATATCTCAGAAAAATAATTAAATATTTCATATATATATTTCATAACATTTTTAATATTATTCCTTTACCTCTAATTTAACAGCTTGGTTATAACGGACAATTTAAAATAACATTATTTTATTTTATATCATTGTTCGTTTGAGTTCAGTGTCTTGTGAAACCTATATTGTCATAGAAACTAAATTTAAAAAGATACATACCATAAAATGTATGGGTGATACATTATCCCCTCCATCAATAAAACACATCCTCACAATTTGAAATTTTACTTTAAAAATAAAATATTGATACTTCAAATTGTTTTGTGGGGAACCCACATCAGAACTACGGTTCACAAATGTCATCTTAATAAGAGGGATAGGGAAACAATAAGGTCACCAAAAAACATGGATTTCGTGTAGGAAGTAATTAGTGGAAAGTGATAACGTGGACATTGAAGAGAAATATAACAATCATATTATGATGGAGAGTGATAGAGAATATGTTCATTTCAATGTTAACAATCACAAAACATTAAATCATGTGATAAATTAAAAGACTATTGATTTCTAAGTAAGAAAAGTAAATAGATAATGTTTTTGTTCCAAAATAAATTTCCTATATTTTAGGTATTCATTAAATATTCAAATAAGAAATTTAGAAAATTAACTTAATTGATTATTTTTCAGGTCATAAGCATAATTTTATTCATTAGTTGGGCTTCGATATATTTTCACTTAATCCCTTACAAATAGAAATGAATTTTTAAGATGAATTTTTCATGCATGACGAACTTTTAATTAATAATATGTTCGTTAAATCATTCCCTTGACCATTAAATGTATATTGAAACTAATATGGTTAGAATATGTTAACAATGAAAATAAAATCGAAAGTTTAACTCGATCTATTCCACTAGTATTTAATATTAAGACGCGTCTAAAACATTTCTGTCCACATTCAATGACAAAAATAATTAGAAGGAAGGTCACTAAATTTCCAAATTAAACTTAACATAAGATTCAGAAAGTAATGTATCTCTTAATCTGACATATCAAATATATTAATACTTTGACACCTTATTAATTTAATGAAAACATGCATGCTTCCAAATCCATGAAAAATAAGTACTAGAGTACAATACTTTTATATCTCATGATTCTTATAATCATAATATCGTAATTCTTGAACCCAAAAACACAACTACAATAATTATTCCTCTTCCACTATAGTAATAGAATAATATTGACCATGATCCATTTTATTTTTCCAAGAAATATTTCCTAGACTCTTGAGATATTAACTTGTGTAGTGCCTCATATACTTATAGTTGAAACATTATACTTTTACATCTTCTTTCTTTCTCTTACATTCTTGATCATGGGAGACCTTTCTCCCCACACTTGTAACAAACTTCCATTCCCTTCAAGCAAGTACCAGGGTGTTTCTTGTCACATTTATCACATGTGGGAAAATACATCTTTCCCATTTTCTATTTATCCCTATATTTCTCTATCATTCTATTATTCTATTTATTTCCTAAAATTAAAAATACTTAGAGTATTCTTTCTCTATATTAATATCACACGATACAATATACTCCTATGGAGAGAATGTTTGGGAATCTAGTTTCATTTATAGAATTGGCATAAGTCCATAAAATAAACAGTCAATATTGCTACTTAGACTATGTATATAATCTACAATATGCCTTATTAACCTTGTAAATCTAGATTCATAATTTTCAACATTTTAATCTTTTTTTTCCTTAGATTCAATAATTATCTCTCTATATCTGCTCACTATTCAAGAGGGAAGTATTTTCTAAGAAACTTTCCTTAAAATATTTACATTTCGTGTTTTCTATTTCTTATACCTCCTAAATTTTTTGAATAAATGACCACAATTAATCTGCATCTCCTGGGAGATGATAAATTTACATAACAACCTTCTCCCTTTTATTACTTCTAGGAGTGTGAAATATATTCTCTAAGGAAATTCTCCACCAATCAGCTACAAATGGGTTTTGTAGTCTCATTGAATGATGAAGGTTTTTGTTGCATAAACCATTCTAACATTGTTACACTACATTGTGGATCATGATGCTCTATACAGTTAAGGTTATTATTCATAATCTAATTCAATTTTACTAGTATAGTAATAAGTTTCTCATATCCAGTTATAGATCTAACTCTGTCATTAATATCTTTTATGGGAGAGAAATACATACATGGGATATGTATGTTGATACAATTTACATTCATTTCACTAGGCCCCATTTCTAAAAAATGGCATACCGTAAATTTGATTGTGCATAATTTCGAACTATTAAAACACTTTACATAAATTGAAACTTTATTCACTACTAATCTCATAATCATAAACATGGTTTCTTTAGGGGCATATTTTCTTTTAAATCCTTCATAATGGTTTTTAAAGAAAAATTTTAATTATCCAAAGCATATCCCTCGAGAGTTTCAAACCAGGTTTATAATAAGTCATTTTTTCAAATACTAGGTTACCCCGAGTTAGGCCTGGGACACCTTGCTGGAGATATTTCCCCTATGTACATTTGTTCCAGAACCATGTCCACTCATATTATCCAAACATGTATTATTTATAGGAAGACCCCAATACTATCAACCTTACCAAAATAATAGGATTTTCTTCTACACTTATCCCTATATTATATATTATAGTTATGTTCCCTAATATATGTTTTCTAGATCTAGTTACCATGGTTTCTAATAGTTTATCTAATACTAATTGTAAAGACCCCAACCCCAGTAACCCAAAGCTGGTACCTTACATTAAATACGTTGGAATAGATATAGGAACTGAATCCTGAAGGACTAATCAGTTTAGTAGTTTTAGAAACTGGATTACATTCATGAACATTGTAGTACAATTTGAATGGAAATAGATCATAGAAATTACATTGGAAACACCCATAAACTATTAGATTATCCATGGAAGTCATTCATAATATACATCTTCACATCATGGGGAAAAAGAAAAGAAAAGAAATGTATGAGCTCAGATGCTCAGTAAGGGTAAAAAATACAATAGAAGCTATAAATATAAATAATAAGGAATGGTGAATAAGTAAAAATACATTCCATAAAAACATAATATTGAACATAATATGTCAGGAATAAAAGCGGAATAAATAATTCCATATAAAATATTCACATGAGAATAAAGAATAACCATGGATTTTCTATTAGTCGAATAATCACTTGGGATATCAATTACTAATATCATAATGAGGTAATGCATAATTCTGGGCATCATAAACATACCATCACATCTTCAACCAAGACACTATACATAATGGTTAAAAACCCAGTCTTATTTGTCTCATGAGACCTACCGATGCATAGAGGGTCTATAATGGTCTCCACCCACCACTTATTATGTCCAATGAATTCCTAAAATGTCTAATAAAAATATATCATTAAATAAAATTGTCTTGTACCACTTTCAAATATTATAATAATAATCATATATGAAAGTATTCTAATAAAATCATTGCAAAATTCTTGACATAAATACATTTTTTCTTTGAAAACAACAGTTATTTTGGGAAATGGTTTTTAACTATCATAAAAATCAGAATGTAAAAATTTATATCCCATAAAATAAAAGGGAAGAAAAAATATAATTGAATAATAAATTATTTCCTACATATAAAAATAGTTTTTAAGAAACTTTAGAAATGATCCACTTTGGTGCGGGTTAAAGGAAAATACAAAAGAGTATTTAAAGACAGAATAGAATAATTTTTTGTATAAAACCAGAAATGGACTAATAGAGTTTTTGATGATGTAATTAGTGATTTAAATAAAATAATGGATGATTAAAATATATTACAGATTATACTTGAAAATGTGTATGAAATTGGGAAGTTCCCTTTAATCGGGCTTACTTATCAGGAGGAATTGAAAAGGAAACCTCGTAAAACATTTATTTCCCCATAAAAGAAATATTAGATGACATATATATATATATATAATTTTTTAACAAATAAACATAATTTATAAGAATTTTATAATAATAATTTAGAATTACATTGGGTTAAATAGTGGTAAAGTATAACCTGGAAGAAAAATGTTGATTCGTGTAGAATCCCTTACCACATTGAAAACAATCGAACCATATGACCCAAGAAATCAATGGTAATAAAATATTAAATTCAATACCATGAGATAAATATATTTATGATATTATACATCATTTTAATTTATACATACACCACACACAATAAATAATGGTGAATAAGATATATCTTATAGAATAAAAAGTGTGATGATAAAACCCTTGATGTCCGAAAGTGTTCCACACTTGAACTTAACATCTTGTATAAAGAAATTATATTCATTAATAATTTAATTAAAAACTTATTAAACATTTATTTTATTTATTACAATTTTATTAAGTTCATTTATGGTCTTTTTGATGAGTTATAAGATTTAATTGTACCATTCGAAATTGTTTGTTTCCTTTGATTTAATGGTTGGTTCTCTTGTGTACGGGTACAAAATATCATTTAAAATGGAAATATTTATCCAAACATGAAATTATATGTTATTAATGAACGTCTAGAAGATTAAATGGTTATATAGGTCATTTAGTTATTTTTGGGAGAGGATGAATCATTATATAAGATGTTATTGATAATCATATAGATTATTTTGGCTGTTTTTTTATCATCACAAATTGTTTTTTTATTAATTAAAATCATGTATATGTAATGTTTATAGAACATTAAATAGGATATAATTACTCTATGGGGAATATTATTTGAATGATTACAAACTGGTAGGGATTTTCTCATATCGCTTTATTTTCTTTGAGATGTACCTTAATCACCACTATTTCTTGTGTGTCGTGTATGGTTCATCCTAACCCTAAATAACCAACTGATTTATATGACCATTTAATATTATATAAGTACATTAATGACATATAATTTCAATTATGGATAACTATTTACTTTTCACATGATATTTCATACATGTATACAAGTGAACCAATCACGGGAACAAAGGAAACGAACACTTTCGAACCACAAAATTGAAACTCATAACTCATTAAAAAAGAAATAAATGACCTTAATAAAATTAATATAAATAAAATAAATCTTTAATAGGTTTTTAATTAAATTATTAATGATCTATAATTTCATTATTCAGGACATTAAGCACAAGTGCAGAACTGTAAAGGCCGAGACCTCTCGGGTCCATTCCATTGCAAAAATAAGGTGTATGAGTTGTTTCAGGAGGTCAAGGTTACTCATCCCCAACACATTGCCAAATTTACATTTCTGTGAATAGTTCTATCAGTGAATAGTTCAAATACTAGACCATTGTGAACAGTGCATCAGTGACCTTCTGTGAACAGTGTCATCGATGACCTTCTCTGAACTGTTTCATCAGTGACCTTCTATGAACAGTGCAATGGTGACTTTATGTGAATAGTCACATAGGTGTCTTTTTTTGAACAGTGTCATCGGTGACCTTCTACGAACAGTGCAATGGTGAGGTTCCACCAGTGAGCTTCCAATAGAGACCTTTTTCCTTTACCAAATTATGATTTCAGGAACAGTGTTTCCAGAATAGTGAGGCTCCAATGGTGACCTTTTTCCTTTTCCAAATTTTGAGTTCATGAACAGTGTTTCCAGAATGGTTAGCTTCCAACAATGACCTCATTCCTTTTCCAAATTTTGAGTTCATGAACAGTGTTTCATGAACGGTGGGGTTCCAACAGTGAGCTTCCAATGGTGAGCTTCCAATAGTGAGATTCAAATGGTGAGTTTCATGAATAGTGTTTACAGAAAGGTGAGGTTCCAACGGTGAGGTTCATGAACAATGTTTTTCCTTTTCCAAATTTCGAGTTCGTGAATAGTGTTTCCAGCTTCTAACTATTTCTCCCCATTGATGTTTCCTTTGATGTAAAATGCATTTAAAGCCTTGTTTCAAAGACTCTAAGGCTGATTCAAAGGCTTTAAATCCTATATTAATTTATCCTAAGGCTCGATATGTTTTTACTTGGTCAAACCGCTTGGTTTAATGTAATCTGATTTAAATGGAAAACCCAGCGTATCTTAAACAATTTCTCCGTTAAATCTTTTAAAGGGGCGAGATATCTTCCTCTCTAGTTGTTCCTCCCTATTCTTGGGTGTGAGATGCTCAAACAACCCATTCCTTCCCATAGGAGTTATGCAATCAAAATTTCCTCCTAGGATTTGTTCCTCATTGCTTTGATGCAACCAAGAAATATCGATCAGTCTTCGATATAAGGTATGATCTATCTTTATTATTTCGGGTTCATCTCCTTCTTTCTCATTGCCATTTTTATTGAATTTTACCCCCATGTTTCTAATGGGATTTTCTGGGGTGTTAGCCGATGTGGTGGTGTCTCTACATCAATGGGTGGATACATTTGTCACAGGGTAGGAGATCGTAACCGGTTGTGTGGCTCGTTCTCATATAAAGAACATCGAGAACTCTTTGAGGTAGGGGATTCATTTCTTCTCTTTTCTTTTACGTGCAACTATATAGTTTACATTTTTTATTCCACTAGATCAAAATAGAACTGGCATAATAAATATTTTAACCAGATAAATAAATTGATATTGATCGTATGTTATTGCCTCTTGATTTACTAGATAGTGTGATATCTATTCTTACTTTCTTAGCTTTTTTGTTCTCAATGTAAATTGGAAAATAACATAAAGCCAGATTTAATTTATAATTTTTTGGATAAAGAAAAAGAGGCATGTAAATGAATCTGGTTCTTCTTGTTGTAATTTTATGTTAATCAAATTGGTGCAGTAAGCATGTTTAATTATTTGTGATAGATTACTGGTTAAGTTTTCTGTATTTGGAAACTATGAATAATAAATCGGTTAATCAAATATGGATTAAAGAACTGGTTTTTTTTTTATAAAAGATAATACATTTTAGGGTTTTGAGATACCCTCTTGCATGTTTAAAGGACCAAGAGCCCAATTGATATGATGGTAGTTTTCCTGCTGCTTGTGTTGTGATGTGATCCTCGAAGGCTTTTGTGATATGTGGGGGAAGGGAGGCCAATTGGTTGTGGCAGTAGATGACACCTAGAGTGGCGAGATGCTTTGGGTTAGGCATGTGGGTGTCAGAGAGGACACCAGGGATGATAGAACAGGTTGGATATGAATGTTTGTATGCTTGATGGTTCTTTGATAGGTTATCTACATTGCTTTCCCTGCTACTCAAGGAAGCTGGTCTTGCTTACCCTTATTCTGAAAGGCACGAAGACGCATGGGGTATGCTATGTGCTTTTCGTGTCTAGCTTCTCAAGGTAGGATGGGTTTACGCACTTTCTATAGGTGACAAAGACTCGATGAGAAGTTATCTACGCACCGTGTTGAGCCCCCTTCTGTTTAGTAGCATAGAATGTTTTTCTAGAATGCCTAGGAATATGGGAAAGTAATCTTGTAAATAAATAATTAAATAAATAATGTTAACCCATGGGGTTGGAGCATGCTGGAATAAAATGTTGAGGTTACAATTTTAAAGCGACAGTGGACTTTGGGTGTGATGATAATGAAATTTAATGTTTAATTGTTATTGGTTAATTAATGTTTAAATAATTAATTAACATAAAGTTGAACTGATAAAAAGGGAATTAAGTAAGGAAATAAATATCTTTAAATGGTTGTGTGCTTATAGGATACCTAATCTTAGAAGTAGTATTTGGGATTCCAAGAGACGTTAGCTATAGTTGAGTATAAGACTAGATTATGTCCATAGTGTGGTTGTGAGATATATTATATT
This sequence comes from Viscum album, assembly GCA_963277665.1. Taxonomy (NCBI): domain Eukaryota; kingdom Viridiplantae; phylum Streptophyta; class Magnoliopsida; order Santalales; family Viscaceae; genus Viscum; species Viscum album. The sequence continues at coordinate 1,238,189,425 of OY728166.1, forward strand.
CTGTACTTTTTGTGTCTCTATACGCTACTCAACCCCATCAGTTAGGGAAACTGACACCCCTGGGGTTCTGAGCCATGGGGGTGTGGTTTCCCCAACATTCTGGTTGGAGGATGGATGGCTGACTACCCCCATTAGCCCCGCTCTCTTCTCATGGTAGTTACTTGTGCCGGTAGGCACAGTGGTTAGTTTCCCCCATATATGTGTGTAGATGGATTTAATGGATTGTGGTTATTCACACACATATATTTTTTATATAGTATCCTATGGACTACTAAAGGTGTAATGTGTCTAGGCTGTGATGGTTTGAGGATCCTTACTTGGTGTATGATCTATAATGTCTTTAGGTATAATACCCAAGGTATTATAAACGTTATACGAGTTTTGGTGGCTCCTAGAAATTACATGGTTACTTTCTTGTGTGAACATAGTGGTTTTGTTGCATGAGGTGCATGTTGTGGTTCCCCACCCAAGTGTCTGTGGGCAAGCCTTTGTGGGGCGAGATGCTTAGGACGTGCGATGTTGTGGAAAAGCGTCAAACTAGTGGGGAAGTAGTAGCGGGGCACCATTGATATTATTTATTATATTATACACTCTTGTATGTGTTACTTGGTGAGAGTAACCATGGTGAGTCTGGGAACATATTATACCTGTTTAAGTGACGATTTATATTCACTTGTTGTTCATTGTGCTTTAACAAGCTTTCAGTACTTTTGCATGGGAGGATTCGGGGAGGATCCTACTGAGTATAGTATTATTCTCCCCCAATGTATATGTAAAATGCTTTTTAGGTCACTTAGAGCAGGTTGGATATCAAGTTGGTTTCTACTAGCTTGGGGTTGCAGGATCTATCCAGGCATGTGGTTGCTGTTGTTTTTACTTACTTATGGGTACTTATAGTTTTTTCCCTTTCAATTGTAGTAGTATTGCATGGCATTCCATATGTGCACTTGGGTTTTCTTTTATATTCTAGTCTGAGATGGAATTGGTTGGTGTATATCTTATCTCTCTCTTCTACATGTGTTCTCTTATAGGGTAATACCTCTCATCTGTGTGTTTACTATACCCTCGGTGCTAGTCGCCAACCTGGGGCCTACTGGAGGTGGGCCTCAAGGGTCATTATCTCACATCTCACATTTCCTTCCCATGAGGGGTACACTTTGTGGGGAGGGGGTCATGACAGAGTGGTATCAGAGGTCTAGTTGAGGGATAAGGTGGATTTTGGAGTTAGCCACAAGAGAGGTTCCATGGGTTGGTAGTGCAACAATTTCATTCATGTTTAGTAAGTGACGTGAACACTGGAGACTGGCTGAGACATAGGTGTTTAGGGGCCCCTATGATCTGATTCATGGAACTTTGATTTTATAATGGATACTAAATGAGGTGATACTAGTTGGAGGTTAGAGACCAAGGAAAGGATCATGCATCATTATTCTTTGTGCCTGTGTTTGAATGGGTAGAACTTGTGATAGGTTAACTTAAAATGAATAAAAGAAAACAATTAATTAATTAATGTCGAGTCTTCCATATTCTAGGTTTAGGAGCTCTAACTATTTTTTATTTTACAGGTATAGCTCCAGGTCGACTTCCTCATCAGGATCGCATAGAAGATGTCCAGCAGGCTGTTCTAGAAGATCGTTGTAGGGTAGAGGTTGACGACGAAGAAACTTGGAGTAGGACACTCTAAGAGTTTTAGCACTAGAGTCTGTAGAAGTATGAGGGATCTATTTTAGATGCAGTCATGGAAGATTGGTTGGTGGAGGTCGAGATTGGCTTTAGTTTTATCTATTCTCAGAAGGATCATTGGTTGTCCTTGGTTGTGACGATGTTGTATTGATAAGTGAGGCAGTGGTGGTTCTTGTTCCTCAGGAATCATTAGTAGTCAGCGATCTCATGGGAGGAGTTTTGAGACAAGTTTAGAGTTGAGTTTCTTTCTTCAACCATAAAGGCATCCAGTCGTCAGGAGCTTCATACCCTTCGACAAGGGAGCTCTAGTGTACGAGGGCATGGAATCCATTTCAGGAACCTTTTACGATATGCTTCAGACCTATGGCCAGATGAGAAGGCAAGTACGAGGCATTACGAGGAAGCTTTGTGTCTACAGATCTAGCGGCAGGTCACCCCATTTATGCCGAAGACATATCTCGAGGTGCTGGATAGGACAGAGGTCATCGATAGGACTTGTCCAGAATCAGATCATCACAAGAGGGGAGTCGTAATGATTCATCACGAAGCTGAGATATGGTCCGAGGATCCAGATTTTTAGACCAAAAGTGTTTTTGTTCCGCTGGGAGTAGGTCCTAGCCCTTAGCATCTTGTTTCATTGGGTGCAGTAGATCTCAGGCCTATGCCAAGGGATCAGGCGCTTGTTTTTCTTATGGTGGTCGAGGTCATCAACAGCGAGAGTTCCCGAACTTTCAGAGAAGTCAGCGTGCACCAGGTGGTATGCTCCAGGTTCCTCCATTGAGGTAGTTCTAGCAGAGGCAGCAGTAGTAGGTTGCACTAGCTTTAGATCAGTATAGGGTAGATGGGGAAGGTAGAGGACAAGCCTATGAAGCTCCCTGTCCTCAGATAGCATAGTGCGGCTATGGTGGTGGTCTTCATTAGGTTTTGAGAGGTCATGGAGGAGGTCGTGGTCTGCTTCATGCTTTAGCATTGTCAGCGCTAGGTGAGCCAGGCGTCATTCAAGGTACCCTTTGCTTTTTTTCTACCTTGGTGAATGCCTTGTTTGATTCAGTAGTGACACACTCCTTCATATCACCTACCATTGTCCATGCTTTGGGACTTGAGTTGGAGAGGCTTCCAGTTCCCTTGGCATTGACTGCGCTAGTTGGAGGTCGAGCTGACATGTTTGAAGTATGTAAAGACTATGAGATAATGTTGGGGAAGCACCACTCTTGGGGGGATTTTCAATGATTATGAATACAACCATATGATGTCATCCTAGGAATGGATTGGTGGTATTCAGTGCAGGCTATCGTGGAATGCTTTAGGAGGTAGGTTGTGTTCTTCGATGGGGATAGAGAGCTAGTGGTGTTCGTTGGCGAGCGAGGCCCTCGGATGGGTCAGTGGCATGTTCCGTCCTTATCATCCATGATGGCTGAGCCAATACTAAGTTCTTTAAAGGTTCAGTAGTTGGATTTTCCTAGGGTCGTAGAAGAGTACCCTAATGTCTTTCCAGAAGAGGTTTTAGCATTACCCCCTCAATGAGAGATCGATTTTGGGATCGACCTACAACCAGAAGCATCTCCTATATCTATGTCTCCATATAGGATGGACCCTTCTATGTTATGAGAGATGCATATACATCTTTATGGTATTTTATAGTGCGGTTTTGTTCGGACGAGTGTGTCACTGTGGGGTGCACCGATTTTGTTCATCAAGAAGGCTGACGGCAGTTTGCGGTTGTGTGTCAATTATCGTCGCTTGAACAAAGTGACAATAAAGAATCTCTATCCTCTTCCATGGATTGACAATTTATTTTATCAACTAAAGGGTGAAAGTTGGTTCTCAAATATTGACTTGCGGTCATGATATCACCAGATGCGTTTAAATGATGAGGATATCATGAAGACTGCTTTCCATTATTTTCAAGGGAATTATGATTTCATAGTAATGGAATTCGGCATGAAAAATGTTCCAAATGTGTTCATGGGATTGGTGAATGCTAGGTTCCTTGTATTCTTGGACAAGTTTGTTTTAGATTTCATTGAATACATCCTTGTGTACTCCACATCTAAAGAAGAGCATGTAGAGTATCTACATGTCGTTTTGGGAGTTCTTCATCAACATTAGCTGTTTGGGAAGTTGTCGAAGTGTGAGTTTGGGCTCCAGAAATCTGTTTCACGGGGCATGTTGTGTCTGAGTAGGGAGTATATGTGGATACATTGAAAATATTAGTAGTTGTGTCTTGGGAAGCCCCCATGATAGTGTCATAGGTGTTAAGTTTCCGTGGAATCGCAAGCTACTACAAGAGGTTTGTAGCTGATTTTTCATGAGTCATGACTCCTCTAAAAGCTTTGACTAGGAAGGATCAGACATTCATATGGACTGATCAGTTTCAGGAATCATTCAAGTGTCTAAAAGAGAAGTTAGTAAGTGCTCTAGTTCTTTGTATTCCAGCTGAGGGGGTTCAATTTGATGTTTTCTACGATGCTTTGCATCTGGGGTTAGGCGGTTTTCTGATGTAGAAAAGGTTAGTTGTTTCTTATGGGTCTCAACAGTTGCAACCTCATGAACGTAACTATGCCACCCATGATCTTGAGTTAGTATCGAGGGTGTTTTCTCTTAAGTGTTGGAGACATTACCTCATTGGTGAGAGCTTTGTGGTTTTTATCAATCATAATTGCCTCAGGTATGTTTTCTCCCAGCGTGACTTAAATTTATGACACTGTCAGTGGATGGAGTTATTAGAAGAATAAGACTTCTAAATATCGTATACACCTGGAAATGGGAATGTTGTAGCTGATGCACTGAGTTGGAAGTCACGTTGTGATGCAGTGCATGAATCTGGTGACTTCTATAGAGTAATGGAAGAACTGTCAGCATTACATCTTGATATGGTAGAATTCGGGGGTAGAGGTTGTCTTTTTCATTTGACTATGCATTCATCTCTAGTAAAGAAGGTGGAAGAGTCCCAGTTGGGGGATCTAGAGGTGGAGGTCTGTAGAGACCGAGTTGTTTGTGGTGATGCCCTGGATGCTTTCTGAGGATGAACAACACCGAGTGTTGTATCATGGAAGGGTTTTTTTCCCTTTGATGATGTGTGAGATGGTTATTAGAGAGTTCCATGGTTATCCTTTAGCGGTGCATCCTAGCATGAAAAAGATGTACGGAGCCTTGAAGAGCCAGTTTTGGTGTCCTGGGATGAATCATGCAGTTACGGTGTTTGTGTCTCGATGTTTGGTCTACTAGATGGTGAAGGTAAAACACCGTGTTCTTGGTGGTCTATGTCAACCATTAGATTTTCCTCAGTGGATGTGGGAGGACATCTTAATGGACTTTTTTTCTGGTTTACCACGAGCTCAGGGAGGACATAATTTTATTAGGGTGGTAGTGGATCATTTAACAAAATCATCCCACTTCATAGCAATCAAGGAGTGAAGCTCAGTGGATGTTTTGTTGAGGAAATATCTGGAGGAGGTGGTGAGACTTCATGGAGTACCAAGGACGATCATTTCTGATCGAGATCCTCATTTTACCTCTAGGGTGTGGAGAGGTCTCTAGCTTTCTTTTGGTTCTCAGCTATGCCTTAGCACTGCTTTTCATCCTCAAATGGATGGTCAAATAGAGCGAACCATCCAGACTCTTAAAGACATGTTACACTCTTGTGTCCTGGATTTTGGAGGTTCAAGGATGAGGAACTTAACCTTGGTGGAGATTGATTACAACAAAAGTTTTCACTCCACCATTGGTATAGCACCATTTGAAGCCTTGTATGGCCGAACTTTCTATTCTCCATTGTGCTGGATTGGGGTCAGTGAGTCAGCAATTCTCGGATAGGAACTAGTGAGGAATACAACGGAGATGGTTCAGGTTATTCGTGAGATGATGAAGACAGCACAAGATCATCAGAAATCATAAGTTGGTCAAAGGAGGAGACCCTTAGAAATTGATTTTGGGGACCTCATGTTTCTTAAGGTGACTCCCCGTAGTGGGCAGCTAAGGTTTGTTCATGGGAGAAATCTTTCTCCCCAGTTTGTTGGACCTTTCGGGATGTTAGCTCATGTTGTAGATGTGGCATATCGAGTAGCACTTCCGCCATAGATGAGTTGGATACATGATGTTTTCCATCTATCACATCTTCATTGTTATCTTCATGATGACTCTCACTTCATCGATTAGGGAGAGATTGATGTTGATGATGTTGCGACCTTTGAAGATAGACTTGTGAAGATCCAAGACCTCAAAGGGAAGTTGTTGTGTGGGTGCTATATTTCCTTGGTTCGGGTCTTGTGGTGACATGGTGGAAATGAGGAGAGTACCTTGGAATGTGAGTCATAGATACGTGCTCAGTACCCAGAGTTGTTTGATGTTTGACTCTTTTCATGTATCGATGTAGCCTTTGTTGTTATAGAAATTTCATGTTTACAATATGGATTTCTTTTGTTGCTTATTATGGCTTGCTCTCTTTTGAGACGTATCTTGATGGGTGGTTGTTTGGACCCCATTTCGTTTTCCCTTTAGGTGGGTTTTCAATTCTCGAGGATGAGAATGTTTTGAGTGGTATCTGATGTAATGTTCTGGACCTCTCTGGTCCATTACTTAGTTAAAATCAGGTGTATGAGGTGTTTCGAGAGGTCAAGGTGACTCATCCCCAAAACATTTCCAAATTTCCATTTCTATGAACAGTTCCATCTATGAATAGTTCCAACGGTAGACCGTTGTGAACAATGCATCAGTAACTTTATTTGAACAGTTCCATCGGTGAACAGTTCCAATGGTAGACTATTGTGAAAAGTGCATCAGTGACCTTATATGAACAGTTTTATCGGTGACTTCTATGAACAGTGTCATCATTGGCATTCTGTGAATAGTTTAATTGGTGACCTTCTGCAAATAGTGTCATTGGTGACCTTGTGTGAACAGTGAAATAGTGACCTTATGTGAATAGTGACATCGGTGACCTTATGTGAACAGTTTCATCGGTGACCTTCTATGAACAATGTCATCGGTGACCTTGTATGAATAGTGCATCGGTGAGGTTCCAACAATGATCTTCCAATGGTGACCATTTTCCTTTACCAATTTTTAAGTTCATGAATAGTGTTTCCAGAATGATGAGGTTCCAATGGTGACCTTTTTTCCTTTGCCAAATTTTGAGTTCATGAATAGTGTTCAAGAACGGTGAGGTTCAAACAATGAGCTTCCAATGGTGACCTATTTCCTTTTCCAAATTTTGAGATCATGAACAATGTTTCCAGAATGGTGAGGTTCGAATAGTGAGCTTCCAATGGTGAGGTTCCATCGGTGAGCTTCCAATGGTGAGGTTTATGAATACTGTTTTTCCTTTTCCAAATTTCGAGTCTGTGAACAGTGTTTCCAGCCTTCTATAGTTTCACCACTTTGACATTTTCTTTGACATATAGTGAATTTAAATCCTTGTTTTAAGGACACTAAGGTTGATTCAAATGACGTAACTCCTATATTAATTCTCCTAAGGATCATGATGTTTTTACTTGGTCAAACCGTGTAGTTTAATGTGATCCACATTAAATGGAAAAGCTAATGTATCTTAAACCACTACACTGTTAAATCTTATAAAGGGACGAGATATCTTCCTCCCTAGTTCTTCTTCCTTCTTCTCAGGTGTGAGACGCTCGAACATCCCATTACTTCAGGTAGGAGTTGTGAAATCAAACTTTCCTCCTAGTATTTTTTCCTCTCTGTTTTGATGCAACCAATCAATATTGATCAGTCTTCTATATAAGGTATGATCTATCTTTATTATTTTGGGTTCATCTCCTTCTTTCTCCATGAAATTTTTATTGAATTTTACCCCCTTGTTTCTAATGGCCTTTTCTTGGGTGTTGGCTGATGTGGTGGTGTCGCTACATCCTCAGGTGGATACAGTTGTCATAGTGGAGGAGATCGTAACCCGTTGTGTGGATAGTTCTCATATAAAGAACGTCAGGAACTGTTTGAGGTAGGGGATTCATTTCTTTTCTTTTATTTTATGTGCAACTGTATAGTTATCAAGATTTATTCCACTGGATCACAATAGAATTGGAATAATAAATACTTGAACATGATAAATAAATTGATATTGATCATATGTTATTGCCTCTTGATTTACTAGATAGTGTGATATCTATGCTTGCTTGATTATCTTTTTTTTCTCAATATAAATTGGTAAAGAATGTAAAGATGGATTTAACTGATAATTGTTTGGATCAAGATAAAGAGGAATGTTAATGAATCTGGTTCTTATTGTTGTAATTTGATTTTAATCAGATCGGTGCAGTAAGCATGTTTAATTAATTGTGATAGCTCACTGGTTAGTATTTCTATATTTGGAACCAATGAATAATAAATTGGTTAATCCAAGATGGATTAAAGAAATGGTTGTTTGGTAAAAGATAACTCGTTGTAGGGTTCTGAGTTACCCTTTTGCTTATTTAAAGGGCCAAGATCCCAATTGATATGATGGTTTTTTTCCTACTTCTTGTGTTGTGATGTGATCCTGGAAGGCTGTTATGATATGTAGGGGCATAGAGGCTGATTTTTTGTGGAAGTAGATGACGCCTAGAGTGGAAACATGCCTCGGTTTATGCATGTGGGTGTCGGAGAGGGAACCAGGGATGATGGAACGGGTTGAATATGAATGTTTGGATGCTTGATGTTTCTTTGATTGGTTGTCTACTTTAATTTCCCCAATGCTCGAGGCAGCTGGTCTTTCTTACCCATCTTCTGAATGGGGTGAATACGTGCGGGGTATTCCACTTGATTTACGTGTCTAGATTCTCAATGGAGGATGGGCCTACACCGTTGTTATAGGTGGAAAGGACATGATGGGTAGTTATATAATCACCGTGTTGAGCCACCTTGTGTTTAGTAGCATAGAATGTTTTTCTAGAATGCCTAGGAATATGGGAAAGTAATGCTTTAAATAAATAATTGAATAAATTATGTTAACCCATGGGGTTGGAGCTTACTGGAACAAAATGTTAAGGTTACCATTTTAAAGGGACAGTGGACTTTGGGTGTGAGTCTAATGATTTTTAATGTAGAATTGTTAAAGGTTAATTAATTTCTAAATAATTAATTAATATAAAGTAGAACATATAAAAAGGGAATGAGGTAAGGTAATAATGATCTTTAAATGGTTGTGTCCTTATAGGATACCTAGTCTTAGAAGTGTCAGTTGGGAGTCCGAGAGACATTAGCTGTAATTGAGTCTAAGACTAGGTTATGCCCATAGTGTGGTTGTGAGATATAGTATATTCTGTACTTTTTTTGTTTCTATACGCTCCTCCACCCCGTCAGTTAGGGAAACTGACACCCTGGGGATTTAGATCCCTGGGGGGTATTTTCCACAACATTCTGGTGTGAGGATGGATTGATGACTACACCATTTGGCCCTGCTCTCTTCTCTTGGTAGTTACATATGCTGGTAAGCACATTGGTTATTTTCCCCATATTTTTGTGTAGAGGGATGTAATCGCTTTTGGTTATTCACACACATATATTCTAGATATAGTATATTATTGACTACTATAGGTGTAACGTTTATAGGCTGTGATGGATTGAGGATCCTTACTTTGTGCACGGGATGTAATGGCTTAAGGCATAATACCTGAAATATGATACACATTATATTAGTTGTGGTGGCTCCAGAAAACTACTTGGTTACTTTCTTGTGTGTACATGGTGGTTTTGTTTCACAAGGTACATGTTGTGGTGCTCCCACCAGGTGTCTGCGGGCAAGCCTTTTTAGAGGGGGATGCTTAAGATGTATGACATTGGGGCAAAGCAGCAAACTAGTGGGGAAGTAGTAATGGGGTACCCTTGATATTATTTATTATATTATATACTCTTGTATGTGTTACTTGGTGAGAGTATCCATGGTGAGGCTGGGAACATAGTATACCTGTTTAAGTGATGACTTAGTTTCACTTGTTGTTTACTGTGCTTTAGCATGCTTTCTATACTTTTTCATGAGAGTATTTGTGGAGGATCCTACTGAGTATACTTTTATACTCACCCTATGTATATATAACCTATTTTTCAGGTCACTTGGTGCAGGTTTGAGATCAAGATTTATTCTACTATCTTGGGGTTGCTGGAGCTGTTCGGTCTTGTGGTTTCTGCTGTTTTTTACATTCTTTTGGGTACCTATTGTTTTTTTTCCATTCATTGGTAGTAGTTTTGCATGACATTAAATATGTTCACTTGGGTTTTCTTTTATATTTCAGCTTGATATGGAATTGTTTGGTGTCTATATTATCTCTCTCTTCTATATGTGTTCTCTTTGAGGGTAATGTCTCCCATCTGTGTGTTTACTATACCCTCTGTGCTAGTCGCCAACCCGGGGCCTACTGTAGGCGGGACTTGGGGGTCATTATCTCCCTTATCACATTTTCGTCCTAAGAGTTGTAATCTTTGTGGGGAGGGGGTCTTGATAAGAACACTTTGGGACACTATGTAAGAAAATTATTATCTCACAAATTTTTGTAAGATATGTCTAAATCACCACTATTACTTATGTGTGGTGTATCTATACTGAAAATTGATGTATAACATCTTCAATCTCTTTATATTTATGATATTCAATGTATTATATTATTGTCATTAATTTTATGGAGTATATAGTATGATTTCTTGAAAAGTGGTAAGAGATTCTCCATAAACCTCTATTTTTATTCAGGTTATGCTTTCTCTCTCTTTACCCCAATTAATTTTGGTGTGTTTTTTAAAATTACCATAGACATGGGTATTTAAAAAGAACTTTTGTGACTTTTATTATAAAATGTATATATTTTATTTTTTATTAGCCATTGGATGTTTTAAAAATCTAAAATGAATTTGAAATAATAATTGAAAATAAAAAAACTATGAAATCTAATAAAAATGTTTCAACTTTTAAGATTATAATTTAAAATTGGGTAATTAATAGATTTAAATATGGTTTAATGGAATTTGTTTCAAATAATAAATTCATTTTTTATAGTGGTGTAAAATCTAATGGAAGTGATAAATAAAATTTCTTTGATTTTACCCATATTTGGAAATATTTCTAATTTTTTTGTTAAGTTCTCACAACGTACACCAATTTTAGGGCCAAGCCATCAGTACAAAGGAGGAATTATGTGAACCTAGCTCGAGTAGTCTAGTGGTTAGTGTAAATACCCTGACCCCAATAGTCATGTTCTTGTTCCTTCCTTTATTACATTAGAAGAGATACCATATATGTATCCCAAAGGATGGATCAAATTAGTAGTTTTGGAAACTTGATTATATAAATGAACATTAAATTACAAATTGAAATGATATAAAACAAATAAAATCCATTGGAAACACCCATAAACTTCTAGATTATCCTTATAAGTCATTCATAATATATATATTCACATCCTAGGAAAAATAAACCATAATAAAGGGGTGAGCTCAGATGATCAGTAAGGGTAAGTAATACAACATAAGATATCATAAATATAAATAATAAAGCATGGTGAATAGATGGAACTCATGTCAATGAAACATAATCTTAATCATAATATGGAAAAAATAAAAGTATAATAAATAATCTAATATAAATAATCACTTGAAACTTAACCATGGATATTCTACTAGTCGAATAATCACATGATTTATCAATTACCAATATCATAATGAGGGAATTAATATTTCAGACATCATAAAATTACCATCTATTCCTTTTCCAAGACATCTGAAAATAAATAGTTAAGGCCTCATCCAAAATCTATTTCTATCTTGTCTCATGAGACTTACCGATGAACCAAGGGGCTATAGTAGGCCCCTCCCATTAGCTAATAAGTACAATGAATTCATCATATGTTTAATAAAAAGATATATTTAAATCAAAGTGTCTCATACCACTTTGAAATATTTGAATCATAATCATATATAAAAATACTCTAATAAATTAATTGATAAATTCTTGAGGAAAATAATCTTTAAACATTCCAAATCGCACACACCAATTTGATACATTTAAATCTTAATCCCAAAGAAGGAATAGAATTGAAGGGAATTTATAATATTTTAAGAATAAAAATACTAATGATTATATATATAAAATTTCAGTACATACACCACATTCATGGAATAAGTAGCGAACAATCCATATATCTCAAAGAAGTAAAAGTGAGATAAGAAAACCCCTTTTTACATTGGAAAGAAGAGTTCCTTGGGGAAATCCTTTGTATTTGTCATAAAATAATATTGTAAACATATATATACCATAAAATAAAAGAGAATTAAATTAAAATTATATTTTAGGAATAAATTATTTCCAACAAAAGTGAAAACATGTAAAAAGTGTGTTTATGAAACTTTAGAAATTAGCCTCTTTAATGCAGTCTAAGAAAAATATTAAAGATTCTTTAAAACACAAAATGAAATAATTTTTTATATAAAACAATAAATGAAAAAATATATTTTTCCATGATAAAATTATTTATTTTATAAATATATTCGTAGATTAAAACAAATTATGGGTGGTACTTGAAACTGAGTAAGAAATTGGGAAGTTCCCTTTAATCGGATCTGCTTATGAGGAGGAATTGAAAAGGAAACCTTATAAAACATGCATTTCCACATCCAAGAAAGATTAAATTATCATGATAAATGGGTTTGAAAAATATAAATATATTTTATAATAGTTTTATAAAAATAAATTATGGATTACATTGGGATAAAGACAAAGAAATCATAACCCGAATAAAAAATAAAGGTTCTGGGAGAGTCCCTTAAAACATTGAAATCAATCAAACCATATGCCCCATAAAATTAATGATCATCAAATAAAACATTTAATACCATTAATATAAACATATTAATAATATGATACATCAAGGAAGTATACTTACACCACACACAATAAATAGTTGTAAATAAGGAATATCTCATGGAAATAAAAGTTAGATGGGAAAAACCATACCTTATGTCTGAAAGTGTTTTGCACATGATCATAATGTCCATGATATTCATATTAAATACATTAATTAATTATATCATAACATTTTATACTTTTTTGAATATAATATTATTAAGTTCATGTATGTTTTTTATGAGTTATAAGATACAATTTTATCATTCTGGAGCGTTCGTTTCCTTGGTTTTATGATTGCTTTACTTGTATTAGAGTATGAAAGGTCATGTAAAATGGGGAAATATATTCCAAATTGAAGTTATATGTTATTAATAAAAATAAATAATATTAAATTTTTATTTATTGGAATTGTATATTTGGGGTGAGGATGAATCATTAGATAATATATTAGTGATAATAATTTAAATTATTTTGACGGTTTTTCTATCATCACAAACTAGTTTTGTTTTATTAATTAACATCATGTGTATATAATGGTTAAATAACATTAAATATGTGGTGATATATATATATATATATTATAATTTTTTAACCATAAAAATGTTTTTATTAGAAAACTTTAATGTTTTAATAGAAAATGAAAATGCATCATCCATGATGTTGGTAAATTGACACATGACAGATGATATTTTCATTTAAAGAATAAAAGAGAGGTTTAGAAGAGTTAAATGATTCTTTTTACATTAACATGATATAATTACAATATATAAATGATACTAGATTTATCATATCACTTTTACTAGTGATTTTAGGGACGAATAATTAAATAAAAGACATTTAAAAGAAAATAAAATAAAATAAAAAGGATTTTTACCTCTTGAATTCTTCTACTTCAGAACCTCCTTAAGGGGATCAATTTTGGTATTTTTATTAGACCCAATATCCTAGATGTAGCATAGATTCATTGGAATATTATTGGGTATAAATATTACAAGGATAATATCTTGTAAGGTGTGGGGAGAAGGGTGGTATTTATAGAGGAGGAGAGGTGTCTTTGTTCAATATTTTATTCAGTTGTTTATTATTTTTGCACAATACTATGAATAAATTGAGATTTATCACCAAATATATTAAAATAATAGAGGATATTATGAGATTCTGGACTTACATCTGTAATAAATTACTTATGACTCAATAATTCATGTATTTAACATTTATAGTAAATTATCATATTTTATTATTCACCAAAAACTCAATTATTTAACAAAAATCTCAAAAATTAACCCTAACCATTTTTTATCATGTATAATTCCAAAATTAACTCCATTTATTGAGAATAAATTATTAAATATGATAAATTTAATTTTTAATTAAAATCATCACTTACATGGAAAATTATAATTTTAACATTTATAACTAATTTTATAACACCTTGAAAAATTAATTAGGATATAAAAAAATTATATTATAATCATAAGCAAAAAAAATTTAATTTATGAATACATTTTATGAAAATAAATTTTCTTTTAAATCATTATATTAATTATAAAATTGAAAATATATAATTATGTTTATAAAAGTTATCAAGACTTAATTAATGATTTCTAAAACATTTATTTACTTGTTCTTTGTTACTATTATATCATATTAACACATATAAGATGTATAAATTTTCTTCATACTTTTATAGGTGAATTAATTCTTCTAGTGGCCACATTACTATTCCTAAGAGTCACATTATTACTACAATGGTCCAGTTGTTATTTATCAAATATGTAACTTAATTGAAAAATAACCAAAATTTAACAAAAGTAAATTTTGATGCTACATAATAAAACAAAAATGTTTATTTTGTCAAATATAATTTATAAACGTGTCAAAATATATATTTAAAACAAGTTCTCCATTAAAAGGTGTTAAAACAGTGTTTAGAAAAATATATCATTTTTAGGTGACAATTTGGATTTATTCTTATCTTATGCTCTAAATATATTTTGGATGAATGTAAAAATATTTTATTAAATATATAATTTATAAATTTCATTAATATAATTCACTAATAGTGATTAATTTAATTTATTAATATAAAATTTCATTGTGGGCATATAAATAGTTTTTATAAAAATACATCCTTTATATTAAATTGGATTTCATTTCTAATTAATTTTTATCCAATGAATTAATTTTATAAACATGTCTAATACATATATACATAACATAAATAATCTCTTCCATTCCCATAATTCTAAAATCTAGGTTATAACTATCAAAACTAAGTAATTATATTTAATCATTTTTGTAGTTTGGTATTCTGTGTAATGTAAACTATGAAGAAGATAAATATAAAAATAGACATACTATAAAATTTTGGGGTGTTACATTATCCCCTTATATAATAAATTTCATCCTTGAAATTTTAAAATTTACTTCTAATACCAAAGTTTGATACTTCAAAATTTGATTGTGGTAAACCCACATTGGAAATAGGTTTCATAAAATATCCTCTAAAAAAGAGGGTAAGGGAAATGTAGAGGTTACTACAAAACTATGCATTCAAATAGGATAACATTAGTGGAAAGGGAAAATATTCATATGGAATAATAATTTTACCATCAAGTTGTTATATAGAGTTATAGATAACCTGGTCATTATAATTTAAATCTTCACAAAGACATAAATTTGTGATCAGTTGAAAGACCATTATTTTTTCAAAAATAAAAGCAAACATATAAGGTTTTTGTTTTAAAATGTTTTTCTTAGAGTCTAAGGATTATTGTAATATACATATATAATCTTGAGAAAATAAAAATTCTTAATTACATTCCATGTCATAATCTCATTCTTTGGTTGTGATTTGATTTATCTCCACTTCATTTCTAAAATCTAGAGATGGATATTGATGAAAATTTTATGCCTGAAGAACATTTGACGAATAATATGGTCCTTAATTCATTCCTTAAACCTTTAAATTTTTAATGAATCTAAGAATTGTATCACATGTTATCAACTAAAAATAATTTCCAAAGTTTTAGTTGATCCACTACATAAGTAGTTAATCTTATGACACATCTAAAACATGTATGTCCACATTCAATGACAAAACATATAGAAGGAAGGTAACTAAATTTTCAAAATCTACTTAACATAATATTACCCAAATAATGTTGCTTTTATTTTTACATACCAAATATATGAATACCTTAATCTCCTTTAAACCATTATGAAATATGCATTCTTCCGATAGTAAAATCACAATTTTTTTAATATATTCATTTAATCCAAACAACTAATAATTCTTGAATAATGTAAACAATCAGATCACTAACCACCTTAATGGTAACCAATACTACCCCATAACCATCTATTTATTATTATCTCAACATCATTATCCTCTTTTATAAATATTATTTTAACAATCAAATCATTTATTTTCATAGTATACCTTTTCTTTTTGAGTTGAAGCATTGTAAATTGAAAAAAAAATTATTTACCTTGAAATCACAAGAATGGTGTACTCTCCCCACAATTTTAGAAAACTAACATTCCTTTCAAGAAAGTACTAGTATGTTTCATTCCACAATTATCACATTTGGGAAAATACTTCTTTATCTTTTTTCCTTTGTCCAACATTTTTCTATTTTTACTCTTGTTCTCGTGATTCTTTATGAAGGAATAATACTTATACAATTCATTCATTGTCTAATTAGCACCTGATACTATGTCCTCATATGATTATAATGTTTGGGAGACTTGTTCCCTTCAAAATATTTTCATAATACCATAAAATATATTATCCTTATTACTCTTTGAATCATGTTCCTTAATGATGTTCCCATTACTAATGCTTAGCACCAAATCTAAATGTCAATATACACTAGATTAGATCATAACCTAATGAAAGATAATATATAATACCAAAACTACAAAAATACCTATAATAAATTGAAAACTTTAGGAGTAGATAATGTCATAATCATAAACATGTTATCATTGGGGACATATTTACTTTTAAATCCTTCATAATTGTTTGTAAACAAACTATGAAATATCCTAAGCATATCCCCTAAGAGTGTCAAACCAGGTGCCTAGTAAGGCTTCTTGTCATGTACCAAGTTACCCCGAGAAGGCTTGGGACACCTTGTTCAGGTTATTACCCCTAGGTATATTTATGCCAGAATAACATCCACTTGTAATATCCATAAAGGGATGTATTTCTAGTAAGACCCACATAATCTCTACCTTAAGAAAATTATAGAATGTTGATATATGTTTATCCTCAATTTAGATATTAGGGTAATGTTCCCTAGTGTATGTTTTATAAATCTAGTTTTCCAACATTTCCACTAAACGTTCTCTGATACCAACTATAAAGACTCTGCACCCAGTAGTTTGGTGTCATTGTCTTACTTTATTACAGTGGCATAGATACATGTTGTGAATCCTAAAGTACCAATCAATTTATCAGTTTTGGAAAATAGATTACATACATGAACATTACATTACAACTTGAAATGAAATAAAACATAGAAACTCCATTGGAAATGACCATAAACTTCTATATTATCCCTTTAAGTCATTAATAATATACATCCTAGAATCTTGGAAAAAATAAAACATAAGAAAGGTCTGATCTTAGATGCTCAATAAGGTTATGTAATACAGCATAATCTTTCCTAAACATAAACAATAAGGAAATGTGAATAGATAACCCCCATTCCAATGAAACAAAATCTTGCGCATAATATGGAAATAATAAAAGATGAATAAATAAGGCCATATAAATAATCACATGAAACTTAACCATGGATATTATACTAGTATAATAATAACATGATTTATCAATTATTAATATCATAATGAGGTAATTCATATAACAGAAATCTTAAAAATTACATCGAGGCCTTAGCTATGACTTTTGAAGATAAATGGTTAAGGCCTCAACCAAAATCTATTTTTGTTCTGTTTAATTAGACCTACTGATGCATTGAGGGGCTATAGAAGTCCCACCCATCACTTATTAAGTCCAATTGATTCATCATATGTATAATAAAAATATATATTTAAATTAAATAATCTCATACCACTTTTAAATATTTTAATCATAACAATATATAAAACTACTCTAAAAAGCTACTGATAAATTCTTGAGGAAAATAATCTTTAAACATTCCAAAGTGTCGCATGCCACTTGGAAACATTTAAATATTAAACCCTATGAAAGAATAAAATTATGTGAAATATATAATATCATAATAATAAAAATAATCATGATTTGATATATCAAATGGATGTACACACACCACATTAAAGAGATAAGTGGTGATCAAGTTATATATCTCACATAAGTAAAAGTGTGATGAGTAAACCCCTTTTTACATTGGAAATAAGAGATATTTTCGAAAATAATTTGTATTTGTCATAAAATAATATCGTAAACTTGTATATCCCATAAAAAAAATTTAATGATAGGTGAAATTATATTTTATCCATAAATTATGTCCGAATAAATTGAAAACATGTAATAAAGAGAGTTAAGAAACTTTAGAAATGAGTATCTTTAATGCGGTTTAAGGAAAACATTATAGAGTCTTTAAAATGGAAAAGGGGATAATTGTTTCTATAAAAATAGAAATGAAAAAAGATATTTTTTATGATAAAATGAGTGATTTTATAAAAATATTGGTCGCTTAAAATATATTATGGGTGTTACTTGAAAATGGGTATGAAATCAGGAAGTTCCCTTTCATCATGTTTGCTTATCGGGAGGAGTTGAAAATTAAACCTGGTAAAATATGCATTTTCATATGAAAGAAAAATAAATTGATAAGGAAAAATGGGTTTGAAACATATAAATATAATCTATATTATTATATAAAAATAAATTTAGGATTTCTTTATGATAAAGAGAGAGAAAGAATAAACCGAATGAAAAATAAAGGTTTTGGGAGAGTCCTTTACAACTTTACAAATAGTCAAACCATATGCCCCATAAAATTAATGATCATAAAATAAGATATTGATTACCGTGAAGATAAATATATTAATTATATGACAAATTTATGGAAGTATAAATACACCACACATAAGAAATAGTGGTAAAAAAGTCATATCTCATGGAAATAAAAGTGAGATGAGAAAACTCTTACCTTATGTTTGAAAGTGTTCTATAGATGATATTAATATCCTGGATAATGAAATTAAACCCATTAATTAATTAATTTAGAAATTTTTTTACATTTATTTTATTTAATATAATTTTATTATGTTCATTTATAGTCTTTTTGATAAGTTATAATATATATTTTTATCGTTTAGGAGCGTTGATTTCCTTGGTTTTCATTTTCAGCTTATTGTATGTGAGTATGGAAGGTCATATATAATGGGAAAAGATATCATGAATTTATGTTACATGTTTTTAGTTAACATCCATAATATTAAATGTTTATATAATTCAATTTTATATTTGTTTTGGGGATGAATCGTTATATAATACATTAGTGATAATCATTTAGACTATTTTGGAGGTTTTTCAATCATCACAAAGTAGTTTTGATTTATTAATTAACATAATTTGTATATAATGGTTCTAGAATATTAAATAGGATGTAATACATATATTATGATTTTTTTAACAATAATAATGGTTTTATGACTAGCCTTTAAGGCATTAATATAAAATGAAAATTCATCATCCATGACGTCTATAAATTGACACATCTCGGACGATGTTTTCATTTATAGAATAAAAGGGAGAGAGAAGGGATTTTGATTATGCATATACTATTAACATTATATAATTACCTTATATAAATGGTACTAAATTTATCCTGTCACTTAGACAAGGGAGGTGAGTTAAGGATAAGAAAATAAATGAAATTGAAAAGAAAATAAAATAAAATAAAGAGGATTTCTACCTCTTGAATTCTCCTCCTTGAGAACATATTAGTTTTGGTATTTTTTTGAGACAAAGGATCTATGAAGTAGGAATTTGGGGTATTTGGAATAGTATTTGATATAATTATTCCAAGGATAAAATTTTGGAAGGTGTGAGGAGAAGGGGTGGTATTTATAGTGGAGGAGATTTGTCTTTATTGAATATTTTATTCATTTGTTTACTATTTTGGACCAAGATTATGAATAGTTTGGGAATTATCACCACATTTATTGAAATAAATAAGTATATTTCATAATTATGGGCTTAAATCATCCGTACATCACATATAACTCAATAATTTCTATATTTAAAATTTATCATAAATTATTGTATTGTACTCTTCATGATAAAATCATGTATTTTAGAAAAATCCCAAAAATTCAACCAAATAATTTTTAAAGTGTAGAATTGAAAAAGGAACTCCATTTATTGATAATAATTTTATAAATATGAGATTTTTTTTATTAAATATTTCATTTACTTGGAAGTATTAATTTTAATATTTATAACTGATTTTATAACACCTTGGAAAATTAATTAGGGTCTTAAAAAATTATCTTATAATTATAATAAAACAAAATAATAATTTATGAACACATTTTATGAAAATAAAATTTATTTTAAATCATTATATTAATTATAAAATTAAAAATAAAAATTTATGTTTATAAAAAATATCGACACTTAATTAATTATTTCTAAAACATTGATTTACTTGTACTGTGTTTTAATTATATCATATTTCCACATATAAGATCTCAAAATTTTATATATTTTTTCAAAGGAGTGATTATCGTTCTAATGACCACATTACTATTCCAAACTTCCACATTATTATTGCAATGGTCTAATTACTATTCATCGAAAATGAAACTTATCAGAAAAAAACCAAAGATTTAACCAAAGTAAATTTTGATATTATGCTTTAAAAAATAATGTTTTTTCCAAATAATTTATAAAAGTATCAAAACTAATATTTAAAATAAGTTTTCCATTAAAATGTGTTGAAACTGTGTTTAGAAAAATATAGCCATTTTATGTTTAAAATTCAATTTATTCTTATCTTATGACACTAAAAATATTTTGGATGAATGTAAAAATATTTGATTTAATATATAATATATAAATTTCATTAATATCATTCACTAATAGTGATTAATTTAATTTATTAATATAAAATATCAATGTGGGAATAAAAATTGTTTTTATAAAATACATCCTTTATGTTCAATTGGTTTTCATTTATAATTAATTTGAAACCAATTAATTAATTATATAAATATGTGTAATCTATAATTTCATAATTTACATATTTTATTTCATGACTTCCATTCAAATATCTAGGTGATAACTATAACAACTAAGTAATAATATTTAATCGTTTTTCAATTTCAGTGTTCTGTGTAATATTAGCTATCGAAGAATATAAATTTAAAGAGACATAGAATAAAATTGTGGGGTGTTACAGTCATGATCATGTATAGGGCCCTCAAATATTGTTCTGTGTATAGGCAAGTCGAATCCCGAGTGTGACATCGTGTATAAGGCTCCTATTATGGTGTGTGGTGGTGTCATCAGGTGATAGATGTTGTGCCTAGTCTTATAAGGCAGTTCCATTTTTTCCTTCAAATCGATGTGGGATGGATTATTTTTTTGCAAAATTAAATCTGAGATATTTGATAGGACCTCTCACATTTTTTCCATCTATTCCCTTCCTTGATTGATCCCTCCCTTTTCTCGGTAAGGATTAATTTTAGTCGTTCGATCGACCAGATGCAATCCAAGTCGTCCCTTCAAATTTTTTCCATGTTTGTCAATGGATACTCATTCTGCTATGGAAACCAGTAGGTCAATCCTATCGATCTCTTCCACCATCAAAGTACCTCTTGATCCATACACCATCTCAAACTCTTTTCATTCTAAAAACAATTAGAATGGTATAAAGTAAAATTGAATCATGATTCAAATTCAAACATCATTGGATTCCACTGTAAGCTTCAATTATATATATATATATATATATATGAATTTATATTTTTGATTTCATTTTGAAATGTGAAAATAAACATAGTTGTTTAAGCCTTATTGAGACAATTTTCGAATTTCCTCTTGAATATTAGGATCTAGAAACATGTAAAAATATATATAAATATACACACCTTGAAACACTTGAAATTTATTCTCCAAGTCAAACCCTCCTTTCTCTATACTTGGTATCCAACAATGAATACACCCTTCGATTCATCTTTAATTTAGGTTAGGGTTATATTTATTTTTTATAAATTAATGTTTCATTTATAAATAAATATATGTGTGTGTGTGTCTTTTAATCTATTCATATTCATTTACAAATCTTATAATATAATGGAATTGTTTATTTTTATTTATCAAAGGGTTTGATCATGTTTTAAAACAGAACTAGTTAATTAATAAAACAAAACTCGACAAATGAATTATATAAAACTAAATGATTATCACTAACATATATTTATTATATCATATAAAATTTTCTAGAACCATTATATGTACATGATGTTAATTAATAAAACAAAACTAGTTTCTAATGATCGAAAAACTGCCAAAATAATCTAAATGATTATCATTAACATATTATCTAGTGATTTATCCTCACCTCAACTAGACAAATGAATTATATAACCATTTAATCTTATGGATGTTCATTAATAAAATATAACTTAAATTCTATATATCTATTCCCATTTTAAATAAACTTCCATACTCATATACAAGTAAATTGATCATGAAAACCAAGGAAACGAATACTCCTGAATGATAAAATTGTATCATATAACTAATAAAAAAGACCATAAATGAACTTAATAAAATCGTGTTTCGTGTGTTCTAAATTAAATTATTAATTAATATAATTTCATTATCCAGGACATTAAGTACAAGTACAGAACACTTTTATACATAAGGTAAGTGATTCTCCTCGAACCTCCATTTTTCAATCAGGTCATGCTTTCTATCTCTTTACCCCATTTTAATTTTAAATGATTTTTATGTATTCGTCCCAAATTATGTGTTAATTTTCTATATAATTTTACCTATCATAATCTTTCTTCCTTTTATGGGATGTTACAAGTTTTATGAGGATCCTTTCTCAATTTTTACTTTAAACAATCCCGCTTAAAGGGAACTTTCAAATTTCTTACCCATTTTTTAAGTACACTCTATAATCTATTTTAAGACACCAATATTTTTGTAAAAATCACAGTTTTTATCATGAAAGAACTACCTTATTTCATTTCTAGTTTTATGAAATTATTTTTCCAAAATAACCCTTCTTTTTAAAGTAAAAAGTGTATTATCTCAAGAATTCCTCTATGACAACCCTGCTTTTTTATTACAACTTAAACATGATTTATTAGATAAAACTTCACTTGATACAAAAAATAAGATCAAGATGTTTAGTGTCTTTGGGGCTTAGGATCATTACATAAAAACTTAAAACATGAAATACAACATCTTTATTGAAAACCTTCTTTACATGACCACTACATTCTCTCATACTTAGCATTGCTTGGGATAACCTAAGGACATGCATAAGAAAAGGGTGAGCTATAAATCCCAGTAAGGGATCACACATGGAATAACATGAGGAGTACAATACATGTTAGACAATAGTAATATAAATAGAGCATAAAAGAAAAATGAACATACAGGAATGATAAAGCATGATAATCATCACATGGAAATGTGGCAACAACACTTAACATGGAATTAGCATGAGCCAAGGCTCATTGCACATAAAGCATGAGTAAACCCTCATTGCACATGGAGCACTAGTAAACCCTCATTGCACTTGAATTATCATGAGTCGATAATCATTGCACATGATGTATCATGATACTATACTTTACCCAATGCATTGGAGAGCTATATGGGCGCACCCTTCTTAAATATTTCATTTCACGCATAAGTGTGCCACATGGATCATAAAACATGGATTCATAAGACATAATAATTTATTCCATGATAAATTAATGTGGAATTCATACATGAATCTTTATAATCAATAAGTAAATGTTCATAAAGGTGAATACCCTTGATGGAGAAATGAGCATGGTATTCACTACACACTGACATTGGCTTAGAAAATTGACAGCGTAACAGCGTGACAGAAGAATTCATAAAAATGGTTGATGAGAGAGAAAGGTGTTACTCATCATATATACATGTAATGGATAGTAAGTAGGTCATATAGATACATTTACCAACAATTTTAATGGAATTTAGATTCATGATACAAAATAATTTTCTTTAATGTAAAAGAAGAGAGAGAAGTTCCTTTCGGAATTTCGGCATAGTAACAGGTGTACATGGGAGGCATTTAATGAGAGAGAAATGGGTCTCCCATCATCAAAACAATAATAGGGCAGTATGGGGGAGTTTAGAAACTATACCCCAACATTTATAATTGAAGTTTAAATGGAAGTACAACTTAAAGAAAATTGACAAAAATGAGAAAGGAAGAAAAAACCCTTACTTGGAAGTGTGCTTCCAAAGGCTAGATAGAGGCTTGTGAGAGGATTCTTGGGAGCTTGGGGCACATTTGGAGGATTCTATAGATATTAGGGCAGAGGTTGGACGAACTCCAAGGGATTTTAGTGAGGAGTAAGTGGGAGCTTGGGTGGGTTTATATAGGAAATGTGAGGGAATTCTTTATTATTTAGGTTTGGGTCCCCTTACATTAAATTAATCCAAACCACAAACCATCCCATTTTTTTTCCCATGGTTTTTGGAAAAGGGAAGAGAAAAACAATATTTTATAAGTCCCAAGTCCGAACTTCTTAAAATATTAGGGTTTATTATGTGGAGGTGAGTCACACTCCCATGGAAATTAATTTAAAAAGGCAAAGTGATGAATAAGTCTCGAGGGGTCCATTAATGATTTGAAAAATAATTAAAACAAACAAAAAATCACTTTATTTTAATGATAAAAAATATATTGGCCGAAAATAAGGATTATAGTATTTTATTACACCACCATTGGGTCATTATGATGTCATAAAAAACATTATATATTGAAACGGTATTTAATTTTTACCCAAAATTTGACTGTCTCAGAAAATTATGAAAAATTCACCGTTGGATAATTTTGATGTCCTGATTCCAGAAATAACATTTATTTTATCTAAATAATTTTCTAAATATGTTAATTTTCACTTTTAAAATAAAAACCGACATTTATCGAAAATTCACGGGTTTTGACAAAAATGGATTTCAAACCTTAATAAAAATTTTAATTGCATTCATAAAATTATAAGATCATTTATATTTAATAAAAAATTAATTTAATAATAATATTATTATTTTAATAAAATATTATTTAACTCAAAAATCCCTTAATTTAATAAAATAGATTTCTTAATTAAATAATAACTAAAAACACCATTTGTACTTTAAAAACTATTTACAATATATCAAAAAATGACTAGAAATTATATTCATTATTATATACAAAAATAATATACATGAACATAGTAATACTTATTTGTTACATAACCCCTTCAAACAGCCACATAAGACCTAAGGGTAGGCTGTGCGATGGTGACAGACTCTTGGGGTGGCTCAGATAACATCGTTCGAATGGTAATTTCAATCAACTTCCACTTTTCCTGTAGACGGTCCCATTCGAGCTTGACGTAGTGAAGCTCATCTTGGGTTTGGTCAAGGGAGAAGCCCAAGGATGCCACCTCTTTTCCAAGCTCTGAAAAATGGGCTTCATATGGGGCAATTCTACTAGATGAGGCCATCGCTTCTTTTGTCTGAGTAAATTGGATTTTTTAAGGTCCTATATTTATACTAATCGTGTGATCACTGTTCAACGTCTATATTAACAACGGTCAAAATTCTTAACATAAAACCAAAGAAGTTAACATTTTATATAAACATAAAGAGACATTTAATTAGATCAAGAGGGATTTCCATTAATGAAACTTTGGGTCGTTACAATATTCCCCCCTTAAGAAATTTCGCCCTCGAAATTTTCCTTTTTCCCACACTAAAACAAATGTGGGTAACTCAGCTTCATCATATCCTCCGATTCCCAAGTCACTTCTTCAAACTTGTGGTTTCTCCATAACACCTTAACGAGGGGCATTGTCTTTTTTCATAGAACTTTTTATCTACGATCTAAGATCTTCACTGGTTGCTCCTCATAAGAAAGATTGTATTCCAATTGTACCACCTCAGATGAGAGTACATGTGAAGGGTCTAGTATGTACTTCCTTAGGAGGGATACATGAAAGACATCATGCACCTTGGCCATGGTAGGTGGAAGTGCTAGTCTGTAACACCCCGAGATTTTATGAAAAATATTCTTTTTAATTTCATTAATGTATTCTGTTATACGCTACACCAAAAGGATATTTCACAACACACATCTCTGACCTGGCTTGAATTACACGCAATCGCGACCTTCCATGATAGCGTGTGTTGTACGCAACACCAAGTTTCGCTAAACAACGATATGCTATTAAAATATTATTAAAACTAGCCGTTATGAATAGTAATAACCACTTTTTGGAATTTTGTAAATTTTATTTTTCAAAATGGACTTCATTTTTGGATTCGGAATATCGAAATTAGCTTAGGGTGAAATTTTGGTGATTTTCGGATAACTTTCATATTTTGATGAATAGTGAAAATTACTAAATTTTAATTAAAAACAACTTTTTCAATCGAAATAATTAATAGTGATAAATTATTAATTTTAGTGGTTTTAAAGTATATTTAGAATATATTTTTTACTATTTAATACAATGCTGGTCATTGGATTTAATTTCACATTTAAACCAGTTATAAACAAGTGTCAATCTTTTGATAGTTATTATCTCTTAAAAACACGCCTTTTGTTTTGACGACGAGAATTAATTTTTAAATTAATTAATGCAACTGGTATGTTTTGAATTTGGTAAAATAGAAATAATTTTTGAGTTCATAATATCAAATATAGCTTAGGCCTAATTTTTGGCATTTTTCTGAAAACTTTCAATTTTTGATGAATAGTGAAACCACTAAGTGGTAGTTAAAAAACTGAATTTTTCATAAAACATAATTTTACCGCTTCTGTGAGTGGAATTTCAAAAATCCGAGAGTCACGGTTGATGTCAGTAAGTAAAATGTGGTTCAATGAGATGAAAATAATTTTTTGGTGAATAGTAACTTTTTACTATTTTTTACCACGGTTAAAAGTAAATAGGGTAATTAAGGGTAGAAATGATATTATTATTACCCTAACACATGTCCTAATTCTATTGGACAAGTGTAATTCGAAAAAAAACAAACTTAGGAATAAAATATGACCATTTAGGCCCACTTGAATTAGATTATGACATTTATTATTATTTACTTCAAAGAAGAGTTAAAAGAGTTAAAATCAAAGTTTATTTACTAAAAAATTTTCATATAGGGTTATACATATGATAAATTCGATTTTAAATATTCATTAGAAAGCTAAAAATATTTCCTACATAATGGTATTTTATTTGTAATTTTTATACATCAAATAATTTAATTTATTTATGACACAAAGATAATGCAGTAATTATCTTATTAATGAAATACTGACATAATTGATGTTATAAATACCAAAATAAATGTAATTTAGGACTTTTTATAAATTCCACTAATTTTATAGGTTAATATGACATTTTAGTATTGATTTAATTAACTTTTTTCGAACTTATCATTCTTTTATGATTTTCACAAAAATCAATTCCTAAATAGTGTCAAAATTGACATAAAATAGTTTTTAAAACAAATATTATATTATTAATTGTTATTTTATTCCTAAAAATCTAAGGTTCTTCCAAATGACTTAGATAAGGTTATATATATTAATAATAAACAAATTGGGGTTCTTTTGGCTTCTTATAGTAAGTTTATTAACCTTATAGTGTAAGAACACAAGAAGACATGGTAAAAGTAAAATTATTTAACTTAATGTTAAATCTAAATGATAAGGTTAAAATAGGAACCTAAACTTGTCTAAATTCTATTGGATGAGAAGCTTTCGACCCCTCCCCACCTTAGACTATAAATAAATCAATTTAGAGATATTTAAAACCGAACTTGACTTTATAATAAAATAATATTTTTAGTTTTTCCAAAGGAGCCCCTCTCCTCCCTTATAAAAGGGCACCTCCTCCCTCTCTTCCTCACACAACATTGAGCCTTCAAGTTCAGCAAACCCCTGCCAAATTATCTTCTCCACTTCCATAGAAACATCCTAGAGGTTCGTGTCTTCTTAAAAGACCCATTTTAGTACCCTAAAAGGAGGTCTCAAAGAAGCACTTCAAAGAATAGGTAATGTCCATTACCGATTCTTTCATCTTTATTTCTTCTCCCACTTCTTCTTCTTAGGTTGTTTCATTATGAAGTAATAACATCAGTATCACTCATATACTGATATGTTATTATAAGTATTAAACAACCCTATTTCACCATCTATACATCCTACGGAAAAAGAAATCACCGCGCGTGCGTACGTACAGAATACCGTCTCCACGCCGTGGTGTAATCTATTTTCCACAACCACCTTACATGGATGGGTATAATTGTGTAAAGAATCACTATACATAGTTATTATAACATCATATTGATTCTGATATATTGTATCATCCACTCCAATTCAATTCAATAATTATGGAAATGATATCATCGCTCGTGCGTACGTACGGACTACCGTCTCCACGACGCGTTGAGATTCATTCTCCATGTTAACCATTTAAGAATGAATATAAAGTATATATAAGCAATAATAATGAAATATATGACATTATAAAGCTACTGGATTTATGTGTATATATATTTATGTCATCTACTTAATTCCACTCAATTCAATAACGAAAAGAAAACAGCGTTCATGCGTACGTACGGCCTACCGTCTCCATGAACGGTGTATTTCTTTCCATTTATCGATCCATTATATATATGTATATTCTGAATATATATTATATATAAATCATGTTTTATATTCTATAATTATTTAATAATTATCTAAGTAATCATATGAATAATTACAAGTTAAAACATGAACGACAAATGAGACGATTTTACCCAAAACGTTAATTTAACATGAATTTACAAAAGAACGGGTAATATAAAGTTATAAGTGAACCATATATGATATAATAACAATGAATATGATTCTGTAATAAGTCAATGACATTATTTAAATCATTATACAGGAGGTTCGGACACTTATGAAGCCAATCGGACCTAAGGTAAGGGAAATATCAAAATCTCATTTTTATCTGAGATTGTTTATACTTTAGTATTTACTGTGGTGTATTTTATCATCCACATCCATGTTTCCTCAATATGTAATATTTACATCATTCTAAAATAGTTTAAATCCTATTTTACCCTTCAGTGAGTTTTTAGTAAAAGATATGAAAGGAATCTTTTGTCGTTTTTCGTACGAGGAACTTTTTTGACTTTTCCAACAAAAGTACGAGAAGAATGTTTTTTCTTAACTTATACGGCATGAATGGATTTTTAAAACATTATTTCCAAGAAGCTTCCATTACAAGTTTTCAAGATTATTTTTAATCAACTTCTTTTAGTTTAAAATTGTATGACATGTTAAGAAAGGAAAATGTTTTTGAAGTAGAAAGGATATTTTCCTCAAGAATGGGGTTCAAGTGTTTTATCAAAATTATTTTCCATCTAAGATAATAAAGGGTTCTATTTTATCCCTATTATTACATTGATGTGATTATTTTGTGATTGAATTATTTTTATGAATTCCTTTATCTTATATGAATTATTTTATGATGTCATGATGTTTAAGAATCCCATTTTTATTACATGGGTTATGCAATGATGTATGTTTTAAGATTTTGTGGCACACATAAGAATGGTATCATTATGAGATGGGTGGGACCTATATCTCCCTCCAATGCATTGGGTAAAGATTTCATATCTCATGAGATAGACATGGCTGGAATAGTAGGTTATACCGGTTCAGTGAAACAGGACTGAAACGACGGTGACTCGGTTCAGAAAGGGACTTTGTCCACTAAGATAGTCTTGGAAATGAGTCTTGACTAACAAGAAATGATTCTCTATGATTATGTGTGAATGCCACAAAGTTTCATGTTTTAAGTTATGATTATTGTAATTACATTTCACTGCCATGATTTATCCCATGTTATGAAATTATGATCTCTTTTGCAGTTTAAGATTTCCAAAAGTTATGTTCTTATGTATACGATGAGATTGATATTTCTTTTGATTACCCTTACTGAGAATTTGAGCTCACCATTTTCAGTTTTCTTTTCCCTAGGATATAAATAATGGTTTTCGGTAAAAAAAGGGAAGATCTTTATGGGAGATGTTGAAGATCTTTCACCACGATTAGAAGATTATATTCCGAGTTTCCAAAGACACTAAACTATTAAGGTCCTTATGTGTGTGTTTTTGTTATGTACTAATTATTCCACAAAAGTTTTGTAATGTATATGTACGTTAAGATATGGGTCTCTACAGTTGGTATCAGAGGAAAGGTTTAGTCAACCTTTGGAAACTAGGATGCGAGAACTTTACTGAGATCCCTAGAGATATTTCTAAGGTATGTCTAGGGATGTCTCTAAGGTTAAGTATACGTATAGGTTATAGTCCTAGAATTGCGCTAACGATCTTAGAAATTTACTAAGATGTTAGATATTGAGGGTACTCCACCTTTATTATGTTGTTTTCCCTATCATGATTTTTGCCTCTCACACTATTCTTTTTGGGTTTTAGATGATGGATGGAACCCAAAGGAACCGTGTTGATCTATGCAATGGACAATGCAATGATTGTCCTCCTGAACAAACAAATGTTATGGGAGATGGAGTGAAAAAACTTATTGCTATACTTACACAAGCTATGAATCATTCTGAGCTTCCAAATGATCAGAGAAGGGAACAATATTCTATTGAGTCCTTCATGAGGCACCGTCCACCTTCTTTCAGTGGGTCTTCTGATCCACTTGTTGCTGAACAATGGATCAGTACCAGTGAAAAGATATTTTCAGTTCTTCAATGTTCTGAACATGATAAATTCATCTTAGCAGTATATCGTTTGAAAGGTGAAGCTGATCAATGGTGGAATCTTATCAAGAATACGAGGCAAAGAGATGAAATTGAGTCCATGGAATGGGACGAGTTCAAGAACTTATTTTTCAATAAGTACTTCCCTCGTGTTCTTCGAACAATGATGGAGAATGAGTTTCTTGAACTAAAGCAAAAGGATGATGAATCTGTTGGTATATACGAAGCGAATTTTACAAGACTTGCAAGGTATGCATCTGGCATTATCATCCAACCTGAAAGTAAAGTTGATCGATTTTTCAGTGGCTTAAAACCAAGTCTTTGAAGGGAATTAGCTATAAGATACTTCAGTAGCTATGAAGAAATTGTGTGTTGTGCTATCAAGGTAGAAATGGAAGTTGGTGTTACATATCCATCTCATGGTTTTGAGAAGAAACGAAAGATGGAGTTCAAGGGGAAATCTAAAAATAATGGTGAAAAGAAGATGAATGTTTCCTTATGCACAAAGTGTGGAAAGAAGCATGGTGGAGATTGTCTTAAAGGGACTAGAAAATTTTTTAAGTGTGGAAAAGAAGGTCATCGAGCAGCTGAGTGTCGAAGTAATGGAAAAAGGGTTTCTAATGATGTGAATAAAGAAAATACTGAAGAGAACGCACCACCAACACTTCGATATTTCAAGTTCAAGGAGATGGGACATTATGCCAATAAATGTCCTAATCCAAGGGTTAGTGATGATCGACATGAGAAACCGCTTAAGGCAAAGGACAAAGGGAAGTCACATGCGATCACTATTGGTGATGTTGAATATGAAAACTATGTGGTGGAATGATTAAGTTTTTATGTAATGGGATTCCAAAATAGTGTTGTATATAGTATCGTGGAATATTGGAATATTTATGTATTGGTCTATTGTGGTTTTCAATAATTTTATGGTACCAGTAACCATGGAAAGTGATTGAGATATTTTTAGAAAAAGAATGATATGCGCATAATGAAGGGAAAACGAGAAAATGAAATATTTGACAGTATTCATGAGCTCATGATTTATATAAGGACTAAGTGATATCATGGTTTGAGTATATAGAATTTTGAGGATTTTGGTATGTGGAAGGTGTTAACTTTTAACTGCATTCATGTTTTCACTATGGTTAAATGGGTATTCAAGAGAATACATGATTAAGGACTTTGAATGTTTGGAATGTGACCAACAAAACATATCTTATGATATATGGGGATCAACGATGGTATTAAATCTCTGGTAATCATTTTCACTATGTTTTGAGAGTGGACTACAGTATTATAGATAAGCCTAAAGATTGAAATGGATTATGTTGGACATAAGTTAGTATTGTTTAAGGATAGAAGTTTTTTCGATATTATTGATGGGATGTTATAGTAATATATTTTTAGAACAAGGACAACCTGCAGGATGGGCGATAGCCCATCGCTTCGGACAAGGCTGTGGGAATCGAACCCACAACCGAAGTGCGACTGGCCTTTATCGCCTACCACTGGCCAACATAAAGTCCCTGTTTAGTAGAAACTAGTTTTATTATATTAATCAGTATGATATATGAAGTATAAGTCCATTTTAGGAACCATACATGATTAATCTCACTATAGAATGAATTATGTATATTTAATAACTTTTGCTAACCTTTTGTTTGAGATAGATGGAATGAACCGTCATTCTATCACATGATCTGCTAACACTTCACGAATAACAAATTCAACTTCATTTATTTAAGAGATGAAGTGGAAATTGTTCAAGGCACGAACAACAGTGAGATTGTACCAAAATAAATTAAGTATTTATTCTAATTCAAATTCTTCAACTTTAGGGAAACGATCTTGAAAACCAAAAATGTTGTCCTAGTGCTCTTATATATGATTAATCAGATGGTACCTTAGATCATCACAAATTTATGGCTTCGTGATTTCTATCTTTTCTATAGCCATGTTCTCTACCACTCTCCATCAGAACATGACGGTTAGATTTCTTTTCCATATCCATATTTTCACCTATGTGGAAACCCAGTGATTAGTTTACTTGGGTAACCGTTACATTTCATAATTTTGTTTTTAAAGATTGGTTTTGGTATTCCTTTTTACGATGTGGGTTTCTATTAAACAAACTATCGATTAGTAAACCATTTATAACCCCGACGAATTTCGAGGGCGAAATTCATTTTAAGGGGGGTAGAATGTAACACCCCGAGATTTTATGAAAAATATTCTTTTTAATTTCATTAATGTCTTGTGTTATACACTACACCAAAAAGAGCTTTCACAGCATTCATCTCTGACCTGTCTTGAATTACACGCAATCACGACCTTCCACGATAGCGTGTGTTGTACGCAACACCAAGTTTCGCTAAACAACGATATGCTATTAAAATATTATTGAAACTAGACGTTATGAATAGTAATAACCACTTTTTGAAATTTTGTAAATTTTATTTTTCAAAATGGACTTCATTTTTGGATTCGTAATATCGAAATTAGCTTAGGGTGAAATTTTTGTGATTTTCGGATAACATTCATATTTTGATAAATAGTGAAAAATACTAAATTTTAATTAAAAAAACTTTTTCAATCGAAATAATTAATAGTGATAAATTATTAATTTGAGTGGTTTTAAAGTATATTTAGAATATATTTTTTACAATTTAATACAATGTTGGTCATTGGATGTAATTTCACATTTAAACCAGTTATAAACAAGTGTCAATCTTTTGATAGTTATTATCTCTTAAAAACACGCCTTTTGTTTTGACGACGGGAATTAATTTTTAAATTAATTAAGGCAACTTATATGTTTTGAATTTGGTAAAATAGAAATCATTTTTGAGTTCATAATATCAAATATATCTTTGGCCTAATTTTTGGCATTTTTCTGAAAACTTTCAATTTTTGATGAATAGTGAAACCACTAAGTGGTAGTTAAAAAACTGAATTTTTCATAAAACATAATTTTACCGCTTCTGTGAGTGGAATTTCAAAAATCCGAGAGACACAGTTGATGTCAGTAAGTAAAATGTGGTTCAATGAGATGGAAATAATTTTTTGGTGAATAGTAACTTTTTACTATTTTTTACCACGGTTAAAAGTAAATAGGGTAATTAAGGGTAGAAATGATATTATTATTACCCTAAAACATGTCCTAATTCTATTGGACAAGTTTAATTCGACCAAAAACAAACTTAGGAATAAAATATGACCATTTAGGCCCACTTTAATTAGATTAGGACATTTATTATTATTTAATTCAAAGAAGAGTTAAAAGAGTTAAAATCAAGATTTATTTACTAAAACATTTTTAATATAGGGTTATTCATAAGATAAATTCGATTTTAAATATTCCTTAGAAAGATAAAAAGATTTCCTACATAATGGTATTTTATTTGTAATTTTTAGACATCATATAATTTAATTTATTTATGACATAAAGATGATGCAGTAATTATCTTATTAATGAAATATTGACATAATTGATGTTATAAATACCAAAATAAATGTAATTTAAGACTTTTCATGAATTAAACTAATTTTCTAGGTTAATATGACATGTTAGTACTGATTTAATTAACTTTTTTCGAACGTATCGTTCTGTTATAATTTTCACAAAAATCAATTACTAAATAGTGACAAAATTGACATAAAATAGTTTTTAAAACAAATATTATATTATTAATTGTTATTTTATTCCTAAAAATCTATGGTTTGGCCAAATGACTTAGATAAGGTTATATATATTAATAATAAACAATTTGGGGTTCTTTTGTCTTCTTATAGTAAGTTTATTAACCTTATAGTGTAAGAACACAAGAAGACACGGTAAAAGTAAAATTATTTAACTTAATGTTAAATCTAAATGATAAGGTTAAAATAGGACCCTAAACTTGTCTAAATTCTATTGGATGAGAAGATGTCGAAACAGCCCCCCCTTAGCATCAAAATAAATAAATTTGGATCTATTTAAAACTGAACTTGACTTTATAATAAAATAATATTTTTAGTTTTTTCAAAGGAGCCCCTCTCCTCCCTTATAAAAGGGTACCTCCTCCCTCTCTTCCTCACACAACTTTGAGCCTTCAAGCTCGGCCAACCCCTTCCAAATTATCTTCTCAACTTCTCTAGAAACATCCTAGAGGTTCTTGTCTTCTTCAAAGACCCATTTTAGTGCCCTAAAAGGAGGTCTCAAAGAAGCACTTCAAAGAAGATGTAATGTCCGTTACCGATTCTTTCATCTTTATTTCTTATTCCACTTCTTCTTCTTAGGTTGTTTCCTTATGAAGTAATAACATCAGTATCACTCATATACTGATATAATATTATAAGTATGAAACAGCCCTATTTCACTATCTATCCATCCTACGGAAAAAGAAATCACCGTGCGTGCGTACGTACGGAATACCGTCTCCACGCCGTGGTGTAATCTATTTTCCACCACCACCTTACATGGATGGGTATAAAGGTGTAAATAATAACTATACATAGTTATTATAACATCATATTGATTCTGATATATTGTATCATCCACTCCAATTCAATTCCATAATTATGGAAATGATATCATCGCTCGTGCGTATGTACGGACTACCGTCTCCACGACGTGATGAGATACATTCTCCATGTTAACCATTTAAGAATGATTATAAAGTATATATAAGAAATAATAATGAAATATATGACATTATAAAGATACTGTATTTATTTGTATATATATGTATGTCATCTACTTAATTCCACTCAATTCAATAACGAAAATAAAACAGTGTTCATGCGTACGTACGGCCTACCGTCTCCATGAACGGTGTATTTCCTTCCATTTATCGATCCATTATATATATGTATATTCTGAATATATATTATATAAAAATCATGTTTTATATTCTATAATTAAGTAATAATGATCTAAGTAATCATATGAATAATTACAAGTTAAAACACGAATGACAAATGAGACGATTTTACCCAAAACGCTACTTTAACATGAATTTACAAAAGAACGGGTAATATAAAGTCATAAGTGAACCATCTATGATATAATAACAATGAATATGATTCTGTAATAAGTCAATGACATTATTTAAATCATTATACAGGAGGTTCGGACACTTACGAAGCAAATCGGACCTAAGGTAAGGGAAATATCACAATCTCATTTTTATCCGAGATTGTTTATACTTTAGTATTTACTGGGGTGTATTTTATCATCCACATCCATGTTTCCTCAATATTTAATATTTAAAACATTCTAAAGTAGTTTAAATCCTATTTTACCCTTCAGTGAGTTTTTAGTAAAATATATGAAAGGAATCTTTTGTCGTTTTTCGTACGAGGTACTTTTTTGACTTTTCCGACCAAAGTACGAGAAGAATGTTTTTTCTTAACATATACGGCTTGAATGGATTTTTAAAACATTATTTCCAAGAAGCTTCCTTTACAAGTTTTTAAGTTTATTTTTAATCAACTTCTTTTAGTTTAAAATTGTATGACATGTTAAGAAAGGAAAATGTTTTTTAAGTAGAAAGTATATTTTTCTTAAGAATGGAGTTCAAGTGTTTTATCAAAATTATTTTCCATCGAAGATAATAAAGGGTTCTGTTTTATCCCTATTATTAAATTGATGTTATTATGTTGTGGTGTAATTATTTTTATGAATTCCTTTATCTTATATGAATTGTTTTATGA
The DNA here is from genome assembly GCA_963277665.1 of Viscum album. Classification (NCBI taxonomy): domain Eukaryota; kingdom Viridiplantae; phylum Streptophyta; class Magnoliopsida; order Santalales; family Viscaceae; genus Viscum; species Viscum album. Next base: position 1,238,225,633 of record OY728166.1, read on the forward strand.
TGTCATGATGTTTAAGAATCCCATTTTTATTACATGGGTTATGCAATAATGTATGTTTTAAGATTTTGTGGCACACATAAGAATGGTATCATTATGAGATGGGTGGGACCTATATCTCCCTCCAATGCATTAGGTAAAGATTTCATATCTCATGAGATAGACATGGCTGGAATGGTAGGTTATATCAGTTCAGTGAAACAGGGCTGAAACAAGGGTGACTCGGTTCAGAAAGGGACTTTGTCCAATAAGATAGTCTTGGAAATGAGACTTGACTAACAAAAAATGATTATCTATGATTATGTGTGAATGCCAAAAAGTTTCCTGTTTTAAGTTATGATTATTGTGATTACATTTCACTTCCATGATTTATCCCATGTTATGAAATTATGATCTCTTTTGCAGGTTAAGATTTCCAAAAGTTATGTGCTTATGTATACGATGTGATTGATATTTCTTTTGTTTACCCTTACTAAGTATTTGAGCTCACCCTTTTCTGTTTTATTTTCCCTAGGATATACAGAAAGGTTTTAGGTAAAAAAAATGGAAGATCTTTATGGGATATGTTGAAGATCTTTCACCACGATTAGAAGATTATATTCCGAGTTTCCAAAGACACTAAACTATTACGGTCCTTGTGTGTGTGTTTTTGTTATGTACTAAGTATTCCGCAAAAGTATTGTAATGTATATGTACGTTAAGATACGGGTCTCTACATAGTCGATAGGCCACATCCCCAACACGATCAAGAATCTTGAAGGGGCCGATGTACCTGGGACTTAACTTCCCTTTATTTCCAAACCTCATGACCTTTTTCCATGGAGATATGCATAGAAACACCATGTCTCCAACTTTAAACTAAAGGTCTCGTTGACGATTATCTACATAACTCTTCTGTCGACTTTGGGCTACCTTGATATGCTGCTGAATGGTTTTCACCTTCTCCACCATTTCCTCAACCATTTTTGGTCCAAGCAGCTTACGTTCACCGACCTCATCCCAACATGCCGGGGTTCTTTACCTTTTCCCATACAGGGCTTCATGTGGTGCCATTTGGATGCTCTAGTGGAAACTGTTATTATAAGATAACTCAACTAGAGTAAGATGTTTATCCCATCCTTCTTTAAAGTCCATTGAGCAAGCTCTCAACATATCCTCATGTGTTTGGATAGTCCACTCGGTTTGGCTATTAGTTTGAGGATGATAGGTCGTACTGAAGTTCAGTTCAGTATTCAGAGCATGTTGAAGACTCTTCCAAAACTTAGACGTGAATCTTTGATCTCATTCAGACACAATAGATAGTGGTACATCATGCAACCTTACCACTTCCCTGATATATATCTATTCCAGTTGATCCAATGAGAAATCCTCCCGAATAGCAATGAAGTGTGCAGCCTTTGTAAGACGATCCATAACAACCCAGATTGCATTGTTTCCTTTGGATGTCCTTGGATTTCCGATGAAAAAGTCCATGGTGATGTTCTCCCATTTCCATTCTGGTATGGGCAATGGTTGCATCATCCCCTTAGACTTCTGCCTCTCTGCCTTCACTTGCTGAAACACCAGGCACTTTGATGTATATTCAGCGATCTCCTTCTTCATATTATCCCACCAAAAGTTTTCTCGGAGATCTCGATACATCTTTGTGCTCCCTAGGTGAATAGAGAAATTTTAACTATGTGCATCCTCCAAAAGTTCCTTCTTCAGCTCCGAACTTGATGGAACACATAGTCTTTTCCCAAATCGTACAATTCCTTCTTCATTAACGTTAAACCCTGAGGATTTCCCCTTTTTGATAGCTTCCACTTTTTCCTGAATTCCATGGTCATCCTTTTGATCATCCTTTAACCTTTCCAAAAGAGATGGTTGAGCAATCATTTGTGAAAGGATTGATGATTTTCTCTTCTTTATGATTCCCATGTCCATTTTCCTCAAGTCTAAGAATATTGGATCCTTCTCAATTCTCATCATTGATAGAATTGTTGGGTCCCTTCTACTTAGAGCATCTGCCACCTTGTTCGCTTTCCCAGGGTGGTAATGTATTGAGCAGTCAGAATCCTTGATAATCTCTATCCATCTTCTCTGGCGCATATTCAGCTCTTTCTGTGTGAATATATATTTAAGACTCTTGTGGTCAGTTTATATCTCACATTTCTCTCCATAGAGATAATGACACTAGATTTTCAAGGCAAAGATCACAACCGCCAACTCCAGATCATGCGTTGGATAGTTTCGCTCATTGATTTTCAAATGGCTTGAGGCATAGGATATCACTTTATCATTCTGCATCAGCACAGAGCCTAAGCCCTTCTTTTAAGCATCACTGAATACCACAAAAAGTTCCCCACTTGTGGGTAAAGTGAGCACAGGTGCAGTGGTAGGCCTCCTTTTCAACTCCTTGAAGCTTTCTTTTTATTCATCACTCCAAGCAATATTTACTCCCTTTCAAGTTAGCTTGGTAAGAGGGTTGGACAATTGTGAGAAATTTCTTACAAATCGTCGATAATATCCAGCTAACCCCAAGAAGCTACGGATATCCGTTACCGATGTTGGTCTCAGCCATCCATCAATTGCATCTATTTTGGAGGGGTCAATAGATATCCAATTGATTGTGATGATATAGCCCAACAATGAGACCTCCTTCAACCAGAACTCACACTTGCAGTACTTCACATAGAGCTTCTCCTTGCACAAAGTCTCTAGTACATTTTTTAAATGCTCCTCATAATCCTCCTGGGTTTTGGAGTATATTAGAATATCATCTATAAAGACTACCACAAATATTTCAAGGTAATCTCTAAAGACTCTATTCATCAAGTCCATGAATATTTCTGGATCATTGGTGAGTCTAAAAGGCATTACTACGAATTCATAGTGCCCATATCTTGTACGAAAATCAGTCTTGGGGAAATCTTCCTCTTTCACCCTTACTTGATAATATCCTGACTGCAAGTCCACCTTGGAGAAGTATTATGCTCCACGCAGCTGATCAAACAATCCATCGATTCTTGGGAGAGTATACGTGTTCTTTATTTTGATTTTGTTAAGTTCATGATAATCGATGCAAAGCCGCATTGACCCATCCTTCTTCTTGACGAAGAAGACTGGTGCACCCCATTGTGAAGCACTTGGGCGTATAAACCTTTATCCAGATTCTAGTGTAGTTGTTTCCTCATCTCTTCAAGCTGTACAACAGCCATTCTATATGGAGTCTTGGATATTGGTAGAGCCCCAGGTATAACTTCAACTGAGAACTCAAAATATCTTCTTGGAGGAAGACCAGACAACTTTTTTTGAAAGGTAATGATTTAGTCAAAGACCAAAGCACAAATTATTAATAAAAAATCAAGAAAGTTACAAGAGTCTGAAATAGGGGATTTTTTTACAATCTCTATCAAAAAACTCAAATAAATCAGCTGGCAGGGAGTCCATCCAAGTCATGCGCTGGTGAACTCCTTTGTTAGCAAGAGCATCAGTGACAGAGTTCGCTTCACGGTAGGTATGGGTAACGATGAAATCAATCTCGTGGAGCAAGTTAAGGCAGTTCATCCAACGAGAAGTATGCTTCCAGGTGAGATGAATGCTGCCATTCCAGATGGTATGAATGATGGTGGATGAATCACTCTCAATCCATAGCTTCCTCTAACCTCTTTGAAGAGCAAAATGAACATCATGGATGACACCCAACAGTTCCGCCTCCAGTGATGAAGAGTGTCCACATCCAATGAAGAAACAGCCCTGACACTGACAAGAAGAATCTCTGAAGATAGTTCCACAACTGGCAGGACCTGGATTTCCTTTGGAAGCACCATCAACATTAACTTTATTCCATCCTGGCATTGGCGCCTGCCAGAAAACCTCGATGGTGCATTTTGGATTTGGATAATTACCAGGAACAGGGAGACGGAAAAGGATCTCAAAGTCCCCAACTGAGTTGTTGCAGTAATATTTCTGAATAAATGAAACATCCTGGATCACAACAAGGATCCAAGATTTTCCTGCATTAAAATTGAAATAATGATTATTATGAATAAGGTCATTTCTAACATACCAGATCTCGTGAATGAGATCTGCCACTGCCGCCAGCCAGATGTTGTTGATCTGCAAAGAAAGTTCAGGTCTAGTGCAGTTTTTAAGAAACACAGATATAGAATCAGTAAAGGACCATCTGTAATTGAAAAGATCAAAAAAAATTCCATAAGGCAGAGTCAGTCGCACAAGATAGGAAAATATGATCCACATCCTCCCTGTGTTGGTTACATAGGTGACATTTAGAACAAAGTTGGATACCAAATTTTTGGAGAATAGTATCAGTAGGAAATCTATTAAGGGAAATACGCCAAATGAGAGTGAGCCTGGAGGGTTTAATCCAAGTTTTATTAAACTGGACCACCCATATATAATTTGATTCAATGTGAGAAAAATTCTTCTTATAAAAGTTTTTGGAGTCTAGAATACCATTAGGGGCAGGTTCCCAAACCAAAAAGTCCCCATCAGGGGAAAATTAATGATTGTCAATTATCTGCATAATATTATCAGGGAGATCATGACGATGAAATTGAAGAACATCTTTTATAGATTGATTAACATCCCCAAGAATGTGACTAGAAGGTAACAAAGTTATCAAGGGGTTATCATACCATTTACCACACCAAAAGTTAATAGAAGATTTAACACTAACCATCCATCTAGATTTCTCCATGATCTTACGATAAGAGTCCCTGATAGATGGCCAGATGGAAGAGTTAATGAAATTGTTATTCCCTTTTAAGAGCTTAGAAAGAAATCTGTGGTACAAAAAATTTGAGACTTTAGAAGAGGGTTTAATAATATGCCAAGTGAGATGAGCCTAAAGAGCATAATTGAAAAGATTTAAATTTTTTACGCCAATCCCACCTTTGTCAATAGGTCTACAACAAGAATTCCAATGATTAGTGAAAAGCCTCCTTTCAAGAATACTTCCAGTCCAGATGAAATTTTTAATATAAGTATTAATTTTCTTGAAAATGCCAGCAGTCCATTTATAAATCATGAGGGGGTAGACCATTTTAGAAACAATGGTTGACTTAACCAAGAAAATTCTCCCAGCCATGGAGAGAAATTTCCCTTTCCAATTGGAAAGTTGTTTTACAATCTAATCGATGAAATTAGCGAAATAACTGGCTTTGGATCTCCCCCAGAAAATAGGAACTCCTAAATAAGTGAAAGGAATTAAACCCTCTTTCATACCCAAATAAGTGGTAGTACTATTTTTCCTACCGACAGGAAAATTCTTACCAAAGAAAATGAAAGATTTATTCCAAGAGATCACTTGACCGGAGACCTCCTCATAATGAACACTAGCTTTCTTAAGAATATGAATATTCTTTTGATCCCCTTTTAGAAATAGGAAATTTCATCAGCATATAGAAGGTGAGTGGGAGCATTAAGATTTCTAGCAACCTGTATAGGTTTAAGCTTACTTTGATCTACCATATTACTGAGGAGTCTACTGAGATAATCCTCAAAAATTACAAAAAGGATAGTAAAAAGAGGTTCACCCTCTCTAACACCTTTAGAATAATTAAAAAACCCCCTAGGAGTGCCATTAATAAGGACAGAGATGTAAGATGAAAGAAATAAGGTACTAATTCTTCCAATGAAAAGATCTTGGAATCCAAAGCTTTTTAGAACATCAAAGATAAAATTCCAATCAATAGTGTCAAAAGCTTTTTTAATATCCAGTTTGATAGCCACGCATCCTCCTCTATTATTTTTATTTAAACTGTTAAAGCATTCAAAGGAAATACAAATACAATCTTGTATGGATCTTCCATTGATAAATCCAAACTGGTTCCAAGAAACAATTTTATTGCAAATAGGAGCAAGACTATTTGCAATGATTTTGGTTATGATTTTGAAATTCGTGTTAATAAGAGTAATCGGTCTGAATTGGTGGATCTCAAAAGCATTCTCAACCTTAGGATGTAAGGTTAAGAATTGAGCGTTGATTCCGTGCAGGAGTAAACCGCGAGTGAAAACAATATTAACTAGGTTACAGACATCCTTGTGGATTATGTCCCAATGATTTTGGAAAAACCCATTTTTAAACCCATCTGGACCAGGAGCACTGTCAGGATTGAGTCCAAAGACAATGTCTTTAATTTCATGATCAAGTGGAGTGCTCAATAGCAATTCATTGTCCCTATCATCCACCAATAGAGGAATAATATCAGGTTTAAGATCAGTGTTTAAACCTGGGCCATTAAAAGGATTATAATAGTAAGAGGTAGCATGATCTGTGATGCCCTCTTCAGAGCCAGTGCTCACACAATCAATAGTATGTTTGGAGAAAGGACGATTAGTCTTTCTAATTCTTTGAAGGCAATTGTAGAATTTGGTATTACGATCTCCATCAGTAATCCATTTGGTCTGGAACATGTGTTTGCGAATTTTATCTTTGAAAGTAAGCAGGGAGTTAAGTTTGACAGAGATATTCACTTCCAATTGAGGATCCAAGATAAAATCAGAGTTTGTGTTTTGAGTTTGAAAACAACTAAGCTCTTTCTCAAGTAAGGAGATATCCAAATCAATTTGAGTGTTTGAGGATTTGCACCAGCCTTTGAGGGCCTGTTTGAGAGTTTTCAATTTATGTAGACAGGCAAAATAATCTTGTTGATGTTTCATAGAATTCCAGATGTTATGAATGAAAGCAACACAATCAGGATTCAAAGACCAAGCATTATTAAATTTAAAAGGAAGGACATATTTCTTGTCATTTGTGAGAAGGATAACTAGAATAGGATGATGATTAGAGTTGAGTCTAGGGAGAGTGACACTAGAAATATTATCCCAGTTATCAAGGATCTTCATGTTAACGAAGGACCTATCAAGCTTACTAGCAAACTTTTTATTATGGTGGTTTCTGTACCAAGTATATTTAGCCCCAGAAAGAGTGATTTCAAAAAGATTGTAGTCTTCAATAGCCGCTCTGAATTCCCTAGAGAATATAGAAAGGTTAGAGGGTCAAATTTTTTCACAAGGGCTAAGGATGGCATTGAAATCACCCATGACCACCCAAGGAGATTGTATACATTTATGCAAATCAAGAAGATCATTCCATAAGTCTCTTCTATCTTGATATCTATTCTTGTCATAAACATAAGTATAAAAAGTATGACAATCATTCCACAAAAAATCACAAGTAAAATGTTGATCAGAGGTTCTAAAAATGTTGACATTTTTCAAAGAGGTATGGAAAAAAAATCCACATAGAATCAGAGTGAGAATCTCTTTTGCAGGAGCCTAGGAAATTGTAATTATGAGAACCAAATCTCAAAATATTTGTTTTGAAAGTGAATTTAGGTTCAGAAATATCAAAAAGAAGAGGTTTTTGAGTGTTTAAGAACCTCCTAAGAGTGATGGAGGTGTCATGATTAGCCACACCTTGATAGTTCCAATATAGTAAATTCATTATTAATTGGGTTTTGGGTGAGAAACCTTCTTATTTTTTGATTTCCCGGCACCTTTCATCCCTTGAGATCTCATGACCATTGTGGAGGATGAGGGATTTTGTTTGGTATCCTGTTTAGACTCCTGGTTTTTAGAGTTTTTCAAGTCATTTGCTTTCGGATTAGAGTTAGGATTTATGATAGAGACCAGAGGATCCTTAATTTCAGACCTGTCCAGTAGGTGCTCTCCCATAGATCCATGGACAGGTAATTGATCATATAGAGGTTGTGTCACATCCAGAGCAACATGATCTAGAGTGGACATATCAGAAGTGGATGAAGGACTGGACATGGGAACAGCAACATGAGAAGAGGAATGTTCAGAATAGGAATGTGTCATAGCCTTTACCAAGGCAGAGTCAAAATATGATAAAGGTTTAGTGTTGTTTACATAACTTAAACCCTTAGGATTCTGAGGATAATAAGTGGGAATTATATTAGAAGCAGGTTTCTGTTTTCCAATAGGAAGATTGGATTCCACCCTGCTACCCAAACAGGAGGTAGAATCATGGGCAGATTCAAGCAGAGGAACAGAAACATCAGAAACTGGGAGAGACAAGTTGTGAGTAGGAAGTGAAAAAGCAAAAGGGAGTGGTATATTTTTACCAGTAGCTACAGAATTGTATTTTACAGCATGCAGATTCAACAGTGTGGCACTTTGTGAGACAGCCGAAGGCTTGGGGACTTCTATATTAGCAGAAACAGTAACATGATGTGTAATAAAGTCAGAAGCACATGCATTGTTATGAACAAAGATAGGAGAGCCAACATTTTCAATAGTAAAGTGATGCTCAAAACTAGGCATTTCAGTATTAGAGATAACAGAATTTGCAATAGAAGTATCTAATACAGGATTAACTGAGTCTGGAATTTTCCCCTTTTCACCATGTGCTTTGAAGAAAACATCAGAAGTGCCTTCCTAAGACGAAGGAGGTGAGACCTCCATGTCCTTATTAACATTTTCATGTAAAAATATAGCTCCAGAAGCAGAAGCAGTAAAAGTTGTGTTGGGGACAGTGAGAGGATTGTTATCAATGCTATTTCCAGCTTCCCCGGCCACTATGGCCTCTAAACCCAAAGCAGTATTTTCATTCCTATGAGAGGATTCGTCTTCATAAACTAAGAAACCCCAAGATTTACCTTTTAGGGAAGAAGGATCATTGATCTTTTTAAACCAAATGTCTTTCTTTTTTTTGGAATGTTCAGACTTATCAGTATAAATTTTTCCTTTTTTACCATAATTAACCTCTTTCCAATCATTGTTAATAGGGGGATCCATTTGTTTTCTAGCCACCCTGCATGTAAAAAAATTATGTCCAATGATTTTGCACACATCACAGAAAGGAGGTTTCTTTTCATACTCAATAGCGATTTCAAATCTATTGGTAGGAGTATTAAAACCGTTGGAGGTTGGTAAATCACTGGCCAGATTGACCTCAACCATTAATCTAGCATATAAACCAAGGTTACCATTCAGAGTTCTGTGGTCTATTTTGATAGGGGAACCTATGAAGGAAACTATATCATTCAATATCTCTAGATTCCAATAAAAACAATTAAGTCCATGAATCCTTACCCAAACATGTTCCATAGAATTTTTGTGAGTAAAAGGATTAAAATCAGCATCCGAATCTGAAATCCTAAGAAATCCTGGTTTAAGATGAAAATTACCAAGTTTCCATACCTGATCAAGCTCGGCTTGTGTGCTGAATAGGATGTGAGAATACCCTTTACCAATAGGAACCATCTTCCATTTAGAGAAGCCCCAGCAATGTGCAATCCGGTTTTTTAGTTCAAGCAGAGACCAGGGCCGGTCTCCTGTATTGTATGAGATTCGGCCAATAATTGAGAATTTGCACAGCTGTTCCCTTTGAACAAGGGCTTCCGGGTCTGCATCGACCAAGAAACCTCCATCTTCAAGCTTTCTGAAAAGAGGTTGTTTACATACCTTTGCTTCACTCAGATCAAATCCTTCTAAAGAATCGCGAAAGGAGATAGGTAAAATTCAAAGTGGGATTTCAGAGTTTCTGACATTTATTTTCTTAGAGTCATGATTTGTGGAGACAGTGGCGGTGGGATAAGCATGCTCCCAAGCCGGGTCAAAGCCATCCATCAACAAATCTAAGGCAAATCAAAGGAATGAGCTAGGGTTTGTCGACCTTTGCAGCACGCTTTGAGAGCTCCCCCAATTTTTATTCACCAATCAAATCGTTACATCTCACTATATCAAAATCATGATCCGGAAGACCTGGCAGTTCCTCGGGAAACACTTCAGCAAATTCCCTCACAATAGGAATTTCTTCAAGGATGGTTTCTTCCTTGGACTCAATCATCTGATCCTTATATGCATGCTCATAAGTTAGTAATATCCATTCTTGAGATGATGGAGATAAAGGAGATTCATCTTCATCCTAACACTTGTAAAGAATCGGGGGTCGATTCTCTATATAGAGTGTGATTTCCCTCTCCCGACATTTTATGTTGGCTCTATATAAGGAAATCCAATCCATGCCATGAATTGCATCAAATTCCACCATAGGGAGTACGATGAGGTTCACTGGGAAATTCAATCCATAGATTATAATAGGGGAGTACTTATACTCATGGGATGCAATGATTGCCCCATTTTCTATACTCATCTACATCTTTACTTCCATGATTTGTGGTGGTGTTGGGATTGTTCTACTAAACTTTAGAGATATAAAAGAATGCGTAGAACCTAAATAAAAAATTAGGTTCTCTATTCTTGAGTGAATAACTGGCGTACATATCACCACATCATTGTTGGGGTTCACTTCGGTAGAAGTGATGGAAAAAGCTCTTCCTTGCTGCCTTGGAGGTTGTTGGTTGCCTCCGAAAACCCTAGGTTTAGGGCACTGATTTGAAAATTGACCCGGTTCTTTGCATTTTTAGCATTGAACAACGCGTTGAGGTTCGAACGGAGTGGTCTTCTCCTCTGTCGCATCTGCGGGTCTTTCTTGCTGACAGTTAATATCTAGGTTCCCTTCTCTTCCACCCCTGAAGCATTTTCTCGTCCCCTTAAGTAAATTTACAGGGTGCTTCTTTCTGTACTTTTGGAAAGTGGGGTGTTGCATCTTCTTAGCACCATTGGATTTATCCATCGGACCACCAGCATTGATGTCCACCTTACGCTTCTTGTCCCCATGATACCCCTATGATTCCCCTATCTCCATTTCGACCTTAAGGGCACATTGGACAATTTCATCATAGCTTTCAAATTCACGGATCGCTAATGCTTTCCGCAAGCTAGGCTTCAGCCCACCAAAGAAGTGATCAACTTTTCATTTGGGGGTAACGAAAAAGCCGGAAGTATATCGTGCAAGCCCTGTGAATTTTTCGTCGTACACTCCAACAGATTCCTCATCTTTTTTCTTGAGGGAAAGGAAGTCCCTTCCCATCTTAAGCCGGAGGGTGTGCGAAAAATATTTATCGAAAAACATCTTCTGGAAATCCTTCCATTCAAAATCCTCAATCTCCTCCCCAGGCTTCGTATTTTTGATCAACATCCACCATTGATCAGCTTCACCCTCCATACGATAAGACGCCAGGAGAACCTTCTCTTGTTCAGAACATTGGAGGATGGAGAAGATCTTTTCAATGGAGTTGATCCATTGTTCAACGATCATGGGATCAGATGATCCACTAAAAGTAGGAGGCCTTTGTCTCATGAAGCTCTCGGTAGCAACATGTTCTTTCTTAGGGGGTTGAACATTCCTCTTGACCCGTTTTTCTATTCAAAACTTGAGTTAGCTCAGAGAGAAGTGTGAAAAAGTTTGCGATTCCCGCTCACATTGGATTTGGCATCTCATTAGTACAGTCATCACACTGATCTTCACAACGGTTGTTAGCCCGAGTCCTCCAATTACCATCCATTGGCTGGAATAAAAGAAAAGTTAGGGGTAACAAATAAAGGGTAATCCAAAGACAAAAGTTGATGACTCATAAATAAACTTTTATTTCCTTAACTCATGAGTCTATAGGCTTCAATCTAGGCTTTTCATCATCTACTTTCTAACATATATTCTTATAGGAATTTTTTAATTACCTAAGGATTCATACTAAGCTTTTGAATTTATCAAATCACATCCCCCGGGAGTGTCGTAACCAAGAGTGCAGCAAGGCCCGTTGTTGTGCACCAGTTCCTGTTCGTGTTTAGCTCAAAGCGGTGTTTTTGGGTTTTACTCCTAGGATACATCTGTTCCAGAGCCACCTCTACCTGCCCATATCCAGATAGGGATGTATTTGTTTTATAAACCACTTACTCAGTACTTACCAAAACTTAGGGATGTTTTTATTATACTTAGTCTTGTATCTAAGGCTTTACTAGGGTTTCCTAATCCCAAAAATAACTACACCTATCCTCTAATACCAACTATGACAACCCTCCTTTTTTATTACAACTTAAACATGATTTATTACATGAAACTTCACTTGATACAACAAAGCAGATCGAGAGGTTTAGTGTCTTTGGGGCGTAGGATCATTACATGAAAACGTAAAACATGAAATACAACATCTTTATAGAAAACTTTCTTTACATGACCACTACATTCCCTCGTACTTAGCATTGCATGGGATAACCTGGGGACATGCATAAGAAAAGGGAGAGCTATAAAGACCAGTAAGGGAGTAAACATGGAATACCATGAGGAGTACAATACATGTTAGACAATAGGCATATCAATAGAGCATAAAAGAAACATGAACATAAAGGCATGATAAAGCATGATAATCATAACATGGAAATGTGGCAACAACACTTAGCATGGAATTAGCATGAGCCAAGGCTCATAGCACATAAAGCATGAGTAAACCCTCATTGCACATGGAGCAGGAGTAAACCCTCATTGCACTTGAATTAGCATGAGTCAACAATCATTTCACATGACGTATCATGATACTATACTTTACCCAATGCATTGGAGCGCTATAAGAGAGCACCCTTCTTAAACATTTCATTTCACGCATAAGTGTGCCACATGGATCATAAAACATGGATTCTTAAAACATAATAATTTATTCCACGATAAAGGAATGTGGAATTAATACATGAAACTTTACAATCAATAAGTAAATGTGCATAAAGGTGAATACCCTTGATGGAGAAATGAGCATGGTATTCACTACACAATGACAATGGCTTAGAAAATCGGCAGCGTAACGACGTGACATAAGAATTCATAAAAATGGTTGATGAGAGAGAAAGGGGTTCCTAATCATATTTACATGTAATGGAAAGTAATTAGGTCATATAGATACATTTCCTAAAAATTGTAATGGAATTTAGATTCATGATACAAAATTATTTTCTTGAATGTAAAAGAAGAGAGAGAAGTTCCATTCGGAATTTTGGCATAGTAACAAGTGTACATGGGAGGAATTTAATGAGAGAGAAAGGGGTATCCCATCATTCAAAAAATAAGAGGGAAGTATGGGGGAGGTGAGAAACCATACCCCAACATTCATAATTGAAATTAAAATGACAATACAACTTAAATAAAATTGACAAAAATGAGAAAGGAAGAAAAAACCCTTACTTGGAAGTGTGCTTCCAAAGGCTAGAGAGAGGCTTGTGAGAGGCTTCTTGTGAGCTTGGGGAACCTTGAGAGGATTCTAGAGAGATTAGGGTGGAGGTTGGACGAACTCCAAGGGAGTTTAGTGAGGAGGAAGTGGGAGCTTGGGTGGGTTTGTCTAGGAATGGTGAGGGAATTCTTTATTATTTAGGTTTGGGTCCCCTTACATTAAATTAATCCAAACCACAAACCATCCCATGGTTTTTGCCCATGGTTTTTGGCAAAGGTAAGAGGAAAAAAATATTTTATAAGGCCCAAGTCTGAACTTCTTAAAATATTAGGGTTGCTTATGTGGAGGTGAGTCACACTCCCATGGAAATTAATTTAAAAAGGCAAAGTGTTGAATACGTCTTGAGAGGTCCATTAATGCTTTGAAAAATAAGTCAGACAAACCCAAAATCACAGTATTTTAATGATAAAACATATAGTATCCAAACATAAGGATTATACTATTTTATTATATCACCATTGGGTCATTATGATGTCATAAAACACATTATATATTTAAACGGTATTTAATTTTTACCCAAAAATTTTACTGTCTCAGAAAATTTTGGCAAATTCACTATTGGATAATTTCGATGTCCTGATTCCAGAAATAACATTTATTTTATCTAAATAATTTTCTAAATATGTTAATTTTTACTTTTAAAATAAAAACCGACATTTATCGAAAATTCACGGGTTTTGACAAAAAAGGATTTCAAACCTTAATAAAAAATTTAATTGCATTCATAAAATTATAAGATCATTTATTTTTAATAAAAAAATAACTTTATAATATTATTATTATTATATTAAAATATTATTTAATTCAAAAATCCCTTAATTTAATAAAATATATTTCTTAATTAAATAATAACTAAAAACACCATTTGTACTTTAAAAACTATTTACAATGTATCAAAAATGACTAGAAATTATATTCATTATTATATACAAAAATAATGTACTTGAACATAGTACTACTTATTTGTTACATAACCCCTTAAAACAGCTACATAAGACCTAAGGGTAAGGTGTGCGATGGTGACAGACTCTTGGGGTGTCTCAGATAACATCGCTCGAGTGGTAATTTCAATCAACTTCCACTTTTCCCATAGACGGTCCTGTTCGAGCTTGACATGGTGAAGCCCAGCTTGAGCCTAGTCAAGGGAGAAGCCCAAGGATGCCACCTCTTTTCCAATCTTCGACAAATGGGCTTCGTATGGGGCAATTCTACTAGATGCGGCCATCGCTTCTTTTGTCTGATTAAATTGGATTTCTTAAGGTCTTAAATTTATACTAATCATGTGATCACTGTTCAACGACTATATTAACAATGGTAAAAATTATTAACATAAAACCAAAGAAGTTAAAATTTTATATAAACATAAAGAGACATTTAATTAGATCAATATGGATTTCCATTAATGAAACTTTGGATTGTTACATCCTCGATGATTTTATTAGAGTATTTTCATCTATTTCAAGACCCTTTATTGAATCTTTTGATTAATGGAGATTAGTATTTCATGATATCATACACTATATTTTATTGAGTGGTGTATGATTAATTTTAATATGGTTTTATAATTTTTATACCATTCTCCATATTACTCTGATGGTTTATGATTATGTTTATCATTTGGAGAAAGTTATTTACATTTAATTTTCTATATTTAATATGAATGTATATATTGATTTTGTTTTACCCATTTCATATGAGAAATTAATTGGGCTCAGTAAGTGATGAGCATGGCCTGATATAGACCCTTTATACATTGATAGATCTTATAAGACAAACTATACCTATTTTTTACTCATTATGTATGGTTTCTTGGATGGTGCCTTGACTGTAAATTTACGATGTCCGACAATATTCATCCCCCCATTATTATATTAGTAATTAATAACCCACGCGATTAATCGACTAGTATAAAATTGAAGGTCATTTTTCATTCTCATCTTAATATTTTATATTGAATTATTTATTTATATTTTATTACTTCAATATTATGGTCAAGATTGTGTTTTAATGGCATTTATTTTTAGTTATTCACAATTCCTTATTATTTATCTTTATAGATTACATTGTATTTTTTACCCTTACTGAGCATCTGAGATCACCCATTTCTTATGTTTTATTTTTTCCCTAAGATGCGAAGATGTAAATTATGGATGAATTGAATGGATAATCTACGAGTTTATGGGTGTTTCCAATGGAATTGTTATGTTGTATTTCATTTCAAGTTGTAATGTAAAGTTCATGTTTGCAATATGTTTTCCACAAAAACTCAATTGATCAGTCCTTCGGGATTCACGTCTTATATCTATGCCAATGTACTTAATGTAAGGTACTAGCTCTAGAATATGAGGGTTATAAACAAATACTATTTTTTAAATGTGGTATTAATTTTTTTAGAAGATTATTTTAATATATATATATATAATTGATTTTCTTATAAAAATAAAATATTTGAATAAGTACAATTCTTTAAAAATTAAAATGATTACATTTTACACATATGTAATGAAATTTATATATATATCTAATTTAATATTTATGATACTAATTAAAAAAAATTTACTATTATTTTGAAATAAATAAAATATGAAAATTATAAATTTTTTTAATATTTTAATAATAATAATTATTATTATTATTATTATGGGTAAAAAATAACTTTTAGGAATATTATTATTACTATTAAGATAATATATTTTATAAATATATGAAAATATATTGTGCTTTTGTTTTATAAAATTAATAAATTTTAAATATATATAATTACTTTGTTATAAAAATGTGCATTGTATTTGTGTTTTAAAAAACATGAGATTTTAATTTTTTAATATATATAAAATTTAATTTATATATATATTTAAAAAAATAAAAGTTTTATCTATATTTTAAAAAAATGAGAAAACAATTAAGTTAAAAACATTAAATCAAAATATAATAATATGTTATTATAATAACATTAATGAATTTCCAAATAGTGAGATAAGAATAGAAAAGTAAGAAAAAATGTGCAGAGAGAGAGATTGGTTGGAAAGGAAGGAAAAAATGCTAATGTACACGAAAAAAGAGAAATAAAACAAAAGTTTACAAAGTCAAAAATAACGACCATAAAACAAATGATAATGAATATAGAAGTTAATGATTTTATTTAAAATATAAATTTCTCATATTTAGAAAATTATTTTCATAAAATGAAGTTCATTTATGAATTATAAACATCAACAAATTGTTAGGGTTAATTTTTAGGATTTTTCTTAAATACTTGAATTTGTGCTGAATAGTGAAATACTATAATTGACAGTAATTAACAAATACACGATTTATTGAGTCATATATGATGTGTGGATGATATAATCCCATAATCATAAACTATCCTTCATTATTTTAATATATTTCGTAAAAATTCTAAAACTATTCATAGTCTTGATCAAAAATAATAAACAAATGAATAAAATATTCGAAAAACACCACTCTCCTCCACTATAAACACCACCCTTACCTCCACTTCTCCCCACACCTCCAAAGCCTTAAATCATTCTTATATTATTCCCATTTTCTCTCCCAAACCTCTCCCCCACATTTTTCTCTTGCAAGTCTCACCAAGTCCTTCAATCTTTCTTACATCAACGATGACTCAAGAACTAGTGTATTTAACTTATAATGTATATATACCATAAATTATAATATTTCATTATTCACTAAAAAATCATATATTTTACAAAAATATCAAGAATTAAGCCTAACCATTTTTTTATACGCACAATGATAAAATTAATTCCATTTTATGAATTTTTTTCCAATTATGGGAAATTTAATTTTTAAATAAAATCATCATTTACTCGAAAAATACTGATATTAATATTATAATTGTTTTTATGACACCGAAAAATTCATCAAGGTCTTATAAAATTCTATTATAATAATAAGAGAATAAAAATTTTATTTTTGAATCTATTTTTTGAAAATAACATTTCTTTTAAATCATTATATTAGTTAAAAAAATTAAATAAAAATATATGTTTCACAAAAATACCAAAACATAGTTTAACATTTTTAGAACATTTATTTACTTATTCCATGAAATAAATATAACATAATTTCTTTTATAAGATAATTTTTTTTATTACTTCATATGTGATGGTATTATTCAAATCATAAATTTATTATTAATCTAACGAAAATGAATGTTTTATAAAAATAAGGATTCTTCACTATTCACTATCAAATATATATTTTTAGAAAAATACCAAAATACAATCCTAAGATAATTTTGACATTATTCTTTTAAAAATGAAGATTATTTTGTTTAAAATAATTATTAAAGGTTTTAAAATTTATTTTTAAAAGAAATGCGTCATTAAAAGGTGTTAAAACTACCTTTAGAAAAATATAGATTTTTAAAGCATAAAATTGGATTAATTATTGTTTTCTGCAAATAAAATCATTTTTATGAATGAAAAACATTTTATTAAATATGTAAAATATAAATTTCATTAATACTATTCACTCCCGCCAATTTGACATTGATGTTCTAAATTTCATTTTAAAATGATGATATTTAATTGTATATAATTGTTCGTTTAATCTTGGTGTTTTGTGAAACCTATATTGTTGAAGAAATTAAATTCAAAAAATACATACCATAAAATCATGGTGTGTTACATTCCCCCATCCTTTAATAAATTACATCCTTGAAATTTGATGCTTTTCTTCAAAAATAAAGGTTGATACTTCAAAATTCTTTTGTGGGAAACCCACATTGGAAATAGGGTTCATAAAATATACTCAAAATAAGAGGGAAAGGGAAATGTAGTGTTTAAAACAAAACTAGGTATTAGAATAGGATTAAATTAGTGAAAAGTGAAAATATAGACATGTAATAATAATCTAACCATCATTTTCTAATGGGGAGTGATAGAGAACATGGTCATTAGAATTTTAACAATCACAAATCCATAAATTTGTGATTGGTTAAAAACCTCTTTCGTTTTATTTTAATTTATTTTTATGTTATTTTGTTTTATTATATTCTCTTTACCTCCATTTCCCAATGTGACATGATATCTCCTATATTTTATGTATACTGGGATGTAATTTTTTTGAGGGAATAATACATCAACAATTCTATTCCCTCTCCTTTGGTTCCAAAAATGAAAATATCATCCAAGATGTGTTGATTTATCGCATTCTAGGATGAAGAGTTTTCAATTTCCATTAACACCTTAAAGGATAGTCATAAAACAATTTTTATTGTCAAAACAGATTATAATATATATATTACAAACTATGTAATGTTTTGGAACAATTATATATACATGATGTAAATTAATAAAACAAAACTAGTTTGCGATGAAAAAAGAAACCAAAATAATATAAATGGTTATCACTAATGTCTTATCTAATGATTAATTCTCACCCCAAATAACCAAATGACTTATATAACCATTTAATATCTTGAATTTCATTAATAATAAATAATTTCAATTCTAGATAACAATTCCCATTTTACATGACATTTCGTACATGTATACAAGTAAACCAACCCTAAAATCTAATGAAATGAACACTCCAGAATGATAAAATTGTACCTTATAACTCATAAAAAAGATCATAAATTAACTTAAAAAACTATACTAAATAAAATAAATGATTTATAGGTTCTTAATTAAATTATTAATGGATCTATTTTTATTATCCGATAATTTATGTAAAAGTTCATAACACTTTTGAAAATATGGTGAGGGGATTTCTCATATCACTTTTATTTCTATGAGATTTTCCTTATTCAATACTATTTATTGTGTGTGGTGTTTTTATTCTGCAAACTGATGTATCATATAAATAATTTATTTATCTTCATAGTATTCAATTTTTATTTTATGGCCATTAATTTTATGGGGCATATGGTTTGATTGTTTTCAAATTGGTAAGGGTTTCTTCCCGAACCTTGATTTTTCCTTCGGGTTATGCTTACTCTCTATTTTTCAAAATATAATTCATAATTATTTTTATATATATATTAAACATTATGTTTATATGTTCCAAATTCATATATCCAAATCATTTCATATTTGTTTTTTTTGAAATAAATTTTTTATATGGTTCCCTTTCCAATTCCTCCTGATTACCAAGCCCAATTAAAGTGAACTTCCCAATTTCATTCCCATTTTCAAGTATATTACATAATATATTTTAATTATCTATTATATTTTCTAAAATCACTCATTTAATCTTGAAAAAAACTATCTTATCCCATTTTTGTATTTATGGAAACAATTATGCCTTTTCATTTTAAAGACTCCTTCATATTTTCCTTTAAACCAAACCAAAGTGAATCATTAATAAAGTTTCTTAAAAAATATTTTTACATGTTGAAAATAATTTATGACTCAAATATATTTGTTTATTACTTTTCTTTTTTGGGATATACATGTTTAGAATATTATTTTTATGAACAATACGACTTAATTTTCCAAAATAACTATTCTTTTAAGGAAAAAATGGTATTTCACTCAAGATATTTTCATTGATCTTATTAGAGTACATTCATATATGATTATTATTAAAATATATCAAAAATGTTATGGGACAATTAGATTTAAATATATATTTTATTAGACATATGAGGAATGAATTGGGCTTAGTAAGTGACAGGAAGGGGCCACTATAGCCCCCCGATGCATTGAGAGGCATCATGAGACAAACTAAAACTGATTTTGGATGAGACCTTACCCATTATATGAAGGTGTCGGGAACAGCGGAAGCACATGGGTGGATGTTCCCACATGGATTTATTTCATTAACATTGATCAATCCAGGATCAATACGACGATAAACGCCAGTCTCCGCGGATAGAATCATAGAAATAGACAAAGAAAAGGAAAGTCCCAAAACTAAAATGTAGGATTGTTACAGGTTGATCATAATTAATTTAATTAATTGACAAGAAGTACCTTTTTGTGTGTTCCTTCTTCATTGATGTTCTTGATCACATTCCGATGTGATTCGTCGTTGCTTTGCAGAAGCCAAGTGTAGACTTCCTCTAGCGGTGATCCACATGTGCACTACGTATCTATGTACATCTCCAAAGGAGTCTCCGGGTGCTAGCATGAAGAAACCTTTTCTTGTGTTTTCCTCCATAGATCATCTTGATCTGATGGAAGAGGATCTCTCTCATTCTTGAGAGCGTTCTTGGAAGAAGAGGTTCATTAGGCCTTGAAATAATTCTCCATAATTGTTGTGCACAACGATTCTCTTGTCTTAGGAAAAGAGTTGGGGTTGTGGGGATATTTATAATCAAGTTTGAGGTTGTAGAGTTATGAAAATAAATAAATGTGTTATGAGTTTTATTTATTAACTCTTTTGAAAACCCCATGTCGAGTCATTAATTCTTTGACATGCACCCACACTGATTATAATAAATATCATTTAATAAAATGATATTCCCTCAAAATCCTGACTGGAAAAACTACACGGCGTGTAAATTCAATGTACATGGCACGTATATCTTGTTTTCATTTATTCATTTCCTTTCCAAAATAAAAACTACACAGCGTATACATTTAATAATATACACCATGTACTTGTTTTTCAAAATAAAAACAACACAGTGTGTAATCATTGATACAAGGCGTGTACTTGTTTTCATTTTATTCTTCCTCCAACATTAAAACGATTTAGGATTCCTTGAATAATTATTAAACCACATATGAGAATAATCTTTATTCTACTTGAGACGGGCATTCTCCCCGTCGCAAATATTATTCCGTATTTTTGTAAAAAACTTTTTAAACAGTTATTGCGACGGGCCCGTCGCAAATACCTTTTGCGACGGGACCCGTCGCAAATAGTTTTTTGCGACGGTCCCGTCGCAAAAACTCTTTTTTAAAAAAATAAAAAAAAATTAATAATACTAGTATTTGCGACGGGAACCGGGACCCGTCGCAAATACTCTTTTAAAAAAAAATAAAAAACTATTAATAATACTAGTATTTGCGACGGGCATAGTATCCCGTCGCAAATACTATAAAAAAAATAAAAAAAATAAATTATTAATAAATTATTTTAATTAATATAATAATAGAATTATAATTTACAAATGAAAATAATAAATTATTTTAATTATTATAATAATAGTAGAATTATAATTCAAAAATAAAAATAATAGAATATTAATAAATAATTTAATTAATATAATAATATTATAATTATAATTCATAAATAAAAAAAATATTAATAAGTTATTTTAATTAATATAAAAATAATAGAATTATTTTACATTCAAATATTAAAATAATTCAAGTATTACAAAATAATAATTAAATTATAATATTATAAAATTTTAATATATATATATAATTTTATTATATAAATAAAATTTTAATACATATATAAAATTTAATATTATAAAATATAAATATTATTATTATTCATATTAATATTGTTATTTAAAAATATAATATTATTAATATTTTATAATGAGACAGAAACTACGAATAGAAAAAAAAAATATTTTGATTTCACAAATTTTATAACAGAAATACAAACTCTAATCTGTAGGAGGGGGGAGGGGGGGAGGTGGGGGATCTGCAGATGGTGGTGGAGGAAACTCCATCCCTAAAGCATGAGTGAGTCGGCGCATGTACTCCATCTGCTCCTGATGCTGCTGCTGCCACCGACTCGTCTGCTCCTCGTACAGCTGCTGCTGGCGTCGACGCTCCTCCTCATGCTGCTGACGCATCTGCTCCTGCTCCTGTCGGAGACTCTCTATCTGTGCAGTCTGAGATCGCAACTGCTCCTCATACTGTGTAGAAGAAGATGCACGAGCTCCTCTCGAGCTGGACGCCGACATCGCAGCACTGCCATAATAATCTCCGGGAGTCAGTCGAGAGCCGATACCAACTACCCGGCCCTTCTCGAAGGCATACTGGGTGGCCTGCATCCATGCCGCCTCATCAAACTGACGGGCAGTGGTCTGATCTGATGCCTCGGCCTGACTCTCAGGCCGGGCCTGTGCCGCTGCAGCCTCATATGACTCCTATAGTTGCAATTTAAAATTAAAATTGTGAATATATTATATGCAGTTAATTTTTAAACTTGAAAACAAATAATACTGACCACGATGTGATGCTGACGGTCACCTCTGAGCTCCCCAGTAGCAGGATCACTATACATCCTCCGATATACGTCGTACTCTGTAATATCGGGGTGCTCGACAGCCTATAAGAATAAAAAATAAACTGTTAATATTTATAGTTATATAAAATATTTATAAATAATGTACGTACCAGATGCTATCTATGAGTACTAAAAGAACGACTCCCAGCTCGATGATTCACCTCCTGCCTCCCCCGATTCTGCCTCCCCACCGATGATCTCCTCTGGAAGGCACCACTCAACCAGTGCGCACATAATCCATCCCATACATGGGATGAAATGTACTCTGGTCGGTGTGCTCTACATGACTCATCAAAATCTGACACTCCTGCTTTCTTCATCGCAGCTTTTCTTAAATTGTGCAAAAACTGACGAAGGCGATCACGCATGGCCACCTCCCATGCCTCGTGGATGGCGTCACGCATGGTATCCTCGATCGGATACCATAAACCCTACAAATAAATCAAAATATCAAGTTAGAAATGAAATAATTTTCAAAATAAAAATTATTTATTTACGTACGTACCAACCAATGGCCGAACATGGCCTGCTGCACATCAATGGGAATCTGCTCCCATGTGGTCCATGGTTGAGAGAAATAGTTGCGCAAAATAGCACTGCCCTGTCCGACTGCTATATGCGAAAAACTGAAAAAATAATAAACATTTATTATGTGAATAGATTAATGAAATCTTAGTCAAATTCACAGGTTATTACACAGGTTATCACACCTCCGGGTGTGCGGATCAAACCCAAGACGTGGACGTCACTCGGGGACGGGGTCAGGAATCATCAATCGTGCAAGACCGCGCCCCCTCCGCGTACTCCCTGGAGCGCCTACAGGCTGAGGGTCATCTGCCAGCGACTCATCCGCATCGAAAGGCAGGTCAGCCTCCGCCAACTCACGAAATGTGGCCTCGTCCATCTGAAACAGAAAATGTTAATATTAGCAAATAATTGATAATTACTATTATATATACATATATACATATTATGATTGTATATAAATACCATGGAATTCTATAAGTGTTCATCTTCATCATCATCTTCATATATGTCAATGTCATCTTCATATTCCTCCTCAACATCATCGATATCCATTCGAGTTGCGGTTGCTTCATCTCTTACCATTTCAAATTCATGTGTGACATCATTAACATCATCGTCATCACCGACTCTTAAATGTGGGGTGTCGTCATCGATACTCATATCTCTTTGTAAAAAAGATTGATTTTGAGTACTCTCTTGAAAAACTTCAATTCTTTGCACATCAGTGAAAGCACATTCACTTTGACTAAACTGATTGTCTCGAATTTTGATTTTTATTACACTCCACCAATCAGTCAAGTCTATTGATGTTGCACAGTACTTTGCATAATAAACTTGATATGCCTGTTGAGCCAATAAGAATGGTTCATTTACTGCGAGAACACTTTTACATTTAATATCAATGATTCCATGAGTCGGATGAACACGCACGCCTCTCTCTGTATCCAACCACCGACATTTGAACATGGTTATGTAATGTTGTCCAAGATAACAGAGTTCAATGATTTCATCAAGTATGCCATAAAAGTCAACTTCATTTTCTCGATGATGAGATCCTCTCAAGCTAACTCCATTGTTCATTGTTTTTTTCGATTCCCCATATGCATGTGTGTGGAATCGAAATCCATTCACCACATATGCATTATAAGTATTAACAAGTTTGGAAGGTGGGTTACTCAATACACACAGCCGTTTGTCAATTTTATCAGCATGTCGAGACACCTGAAGATTTGTGAAATAATTATCAATATAGTAAACTATACATTGAATGAGTTGCTAAATGATAAAGAATTTATGTTACCAGTTTTTGAAACCACTGAGAGAAATTTTTCAGTCGACGTTCTTCGAGAGCAGCTGCTGTAATTTGTGGAATTTGTTTCTTGATATGATTATCATACAACCTATAAAAACCAAAGTTATTTACTGTAACATAAATGATAGAATAAGTGATATAAACACTTACAGTACAACTGATGTCATCTCTTCACAGTTGAGCAGAACATACGTATGAGCTCTATGATGTTCATCATCTGAAAGCCAGCGTTCAGAAACTCCACCAAAACCAAGCTCTGACTGGTTGAAAACAGATAATTGATTGTCGATTTCATCAATATTCCTCTCATTCCGTCCCATTCGGTTGTGTTTTGAAGGATACTCAGATTCAAAATAATGGGAGCAGAAAAAAGATATTTCCTCTTGCAAATAAGCTTCTGCAATAGATCCTTCAACAGATGCTTTGTTGTGTACTTTTCTTTTCAATTTTTGCATGCATCTTTCAAATGGGTACATCCATCGAAACTGTACCGGACCTCCACATTTGGCTTCATATGGAAAATGTAACATCAAATGTTCCATTGAGTCGAAGAAAGATGGCGGAAATATTTTTTCCAGTTTACATATAATTACAACAACATCTTTTTCAAGTTTGCCTAGAGCATCATAATCTGCCGTAGCCGCACAAATTTCCCGAAAAAAATGAGACATGTCTGTTATGGAATCCCAAATCACAGAATTCAACAGACCTCTTAATCCAATGGGTAGAAGTCTCTCCATTATAACATGACAATCATGACTTTTCAATCCAGTAATATGACCATTCTTTACACATCTACCCAAATTGGAAGCACAGCCATCTGGAAGTCTCAAATCTGCAATCCACTGACAAAATAATAAACGGTTTTCTTTAGACAGTGTATAAGCTGCTTTTGGTTTCAGTAACCTTTCTGTTCTGACATTCTCAAATAGTTCCAATTCTGGACGCCTGCAAATTTGGGCAAGATCTAAACGTGCATTTACATTGTCTTTGCTCTTTCCTGGCGTATCCAAAACTGTATGAAACAAATTATCAAAACAGTTCTTCTCAATATGCATGACATCTAACATGTGTCGGAACAACAAATCAGACCAATATGGCAAATCCCAAAATATGCTACGTTTAATCCAATTGTGTTCTTTCCCAAAACCAGAAATTTTCTGTTGGTTTATTGTGGGACCAAAAGTGATGGGAGGTAATGAAAATACAACTGATTTTAACTCCGAACCTGATAGCATTTTTGGAGGTCCATCCCTTTCAGCTGTTCCTTTTCTGAAATGAGATCTGTTTCTGCGAAAAGGATGATCAGCTGGAAGAAATCTGCGATGACAGTCAAAATAACAAGGTTTCTTTCCATGAATGAGCATAAATGCTTTGTTCTCTCCCATACAGTAAGGACATGATTTCTGACCATGTGTACTCCAGCCAGATAACATCCCATAAGCCGGGAAGTCACTTATTTTCCACATCAATGCTGCTCTCAGTATGAAATTCTGTTTCGTTGCAACATCATATGTACTGACACCATTACTCCACAATAAATTTAATTCATCAATCAATGGCTTCAAATAAACATCAATATTTTTCTTCGGATGTCCTGGAATTAGTAAAGTCAAAAAGATATATGGCTCCTTCATCAACATCCATGGAGGTAAATTATACGGAGTTAAAAAAACAGGCCAACATGAATATTGACTACCATAAGATCCAAACGGACAGAAACCATCAGTGGAAAGGCCCAGTCGAACATTTCTAGCTTCTAAATCAAATGATGGATGCACTCTATCAAAATGTTTCCATGAATCACCATCGGCTGGATGATTCAAGCTTTTATCGGTTGAAATATTCTCTTTATGCCATGACATCATTGTCGCTGTATTCTTAGACATGAATAAACGCTGAAGTCTGGATGTAAGCGGAAAATATCTCAACTGTTTTATAGGAATCAAACCAGACTTCCCGTGTTTTCCTTCTTTATATCTCAGTTGCCCACATGTGGGACAACTATCCAACGACTCATTTTCCCCTGAATATAAAATGCAGTCATTTGAACATGCATGAATCTTCTGACAAGTAAGTCCCAAATTTCGAACCAACCTCTTACTTTCATAGTAATTTTCAGGTAAAACATTTCCTTCGGGTAACAGTGTTTTCAGCAATGAAAATATCTGGTCAAAACATGTGTTTGACATTCCGTTATCTGATTTGATAGCCATAAATTTTGCAACTGCTTCTAATTTGCTCATCTTGCAGCCAGGATATAATGCATCCTCAGTAGACTTCAACAACTCATAAAATTCAGACGGTCCCAACTCAGGATTTGAAGCTATATCAGCCAGAGTTTCTGTATGTTGAACAGATGAACCTGCAACATCATGTACTAAATCTTGAAACCGGGATGGATCTGGAATCAAGTTGGTATCACCTGCTCTGGAACTGCGTTCACCATGTTGATACCAAAAAACATAATCTGCTTGAAAACCAAAACGCAAGAGATGTTCCCCCACTTTGTCAAACGTGTCAAACGTTCTCAATGCACATTTTCTACAAGGGCATTTTATCTTTCCTTCTAAAACAAATTCTGAATTTGATGCCGCAAATGATAAAAAAATCTCCACACCCTCTATATATACTGGATTTAAACCAGAACCGTTTGGATTTCTACGTTGATTTATCCATATGCGGTCATCTAATAATGACTGTTGACGACCTCGTTGTTCCATATTTTTCTATAAAATATAAAAGCATTACTGGTTTTGAATAATTTGTCAGAAAAAACACTCAAGCAAAGATTGAATATATTGAGAATAAAGCAAAACCTGTTACAAATATTGATAATTTTAATAATATATTGATTTTTTATTTTTTTTAATATTACTAATATAATTTTTTTTATAAATATTAATTATATAATAATAACATCATTACATTATTAGTATATTTTATTATTAATATTAAAATAATATAATTTTTTATATTATATACAATTCTCCTTTCATCTGTGTGTTTCACATTCTGTCTCCACATGTAATAAGGTAATTATTCCTAATTATTCCTAATTATTCCTAATTATTACAATCTATTACAATTTATTACTAATTGTTACTAATTATTACAATTTATTACTAATTATTACAATTTATTGCTAATTATTACTATTTATTACTAATTTAGCAATACTTAGCAATACTTAGCAAAAGGAAAACTGCTTGAATAATGAAAGGAAATTTGGTAATCATCGTTGTGGAGATGATTATAAATTTTACCTTCATTATCCAAGCATATTTCGTTTACTAATTATTAGTAATAAAAAAAATATTATCAATATTTACGAAAAAACAATATTAATATTATTAAAATAATAACAAAAATTAAAAAATATTAAAATTATCAATATTCATAACAGACTTTGTTCTATTATTAACATGTTCAAATCTTAAAGGGTCGCTAATTATTACAAATTATTGGTAATTATTGGTAATTATTCCTAATTATTACTAATTATTCCTAATTATTACTAATTATTACTAATTATTCCTAATTATTCCTAATTATTACAAATTATTGGTAATTATTGCAAATTATTGGTAATTATTCCAAATTATTGGTAATTATTCCAAATTATTAGTAATTATTCCTAATTATAGGTAATTATTTCTAATTATAGGTAATTATTCCTAATTATTGGTAATTATTCCTAATTATTGCTAATTATTCCTAATTATTGCTAATTATTCCTAATTATTGATAATTATTGCTAATTATTGGTAATTATTGCTAATTATTGGTAATTATTGCTAATTATTGGTAATTATTGCTAATTATTCCTAATTATTGCTAATTATTCCTAATTATTGCTAATTATTGATAATTATTGCTAATTATTCCTAATTATTGCTAATTATTCCTAATTATTGCTAATTATTCCTAATTATTACTAATTATTCCTAATTATTACTAATTATTCCTAATTATTACTAATTATTACTAATTATTCCTAATTATTTGCAATTATTTGCAATTATTGGCAATTATTTGCAATTATTGGCAATTATTACCAATTATTGGTAATTATAACCAATTATTGGTAATTATTGGTAATTATTCCTAATTATTCCTAATTATTCCTAATTATTACTAATTATTCCTAATTATTCCTAATTATTCCTAATTATTCCTAATTATTCCTAATTATTCCTAATTATTCCTAATTATTCCTAATTATTCCTAATTATTCCTAATTATTCCTAATTATTCCTAATTATTTGCAATTATTGATAATTATTACTAATTATTGGCAATTATTGGTAATTATTGGTAATTATTGGTAATTATTCCTAATTATTACTAATTATTACTAATTATTACTAATTATTACTAACTATTACTAATTATTCCTAATTATTACAAATTATTGGTAATTATTACAAATTATTACAAATTATTACTAATTATTGTTAATTATTGGTAATTATTCCAAATTATTGGTAATTATTCCAAATTATTCCTAATTATTACTAATTATTCCTAATTATTACTAATTATTCCTAATTATTCCTAATTATTGCTAATTATTGCTAATTATTGCTAATTATTGCTAATTATTGCTAATTATTGCTAATTATTGCTAATTATTCCTAATTATTTGCAATTATTGGTAATTATTGGCAATTATTACTAATTATTCCTAATTATTACTAATTATTCCTAATTATTACTAATTATTCCTAATTATTACTAATTATTCCTAATTATTACTAATTATTCCTAATTATTACTAATTATTCCTAATTATTCCTAATTATTCCTAATTATTTGCAATTATTGGTAATTATTGGCAATTATTACTAATTATTACTAATTATTGTTAATTATTGGTAATTATTCCAAATTATAGGTAATTATTACTATTTATTGTTAATTATTACTAATTATTACTAATTATTCCTAATTATTACTAATTATTGGTAATTATTACTAATTATTACTAATTATTACTAATTATTACTAATTATTGGTAATTATTACTAATTATTAATATTTATTCTTAATTATTAAAAATTATTACAAATTATTCCTAATTACCATTAACTATGAACAATACTAATAATTTAAATTTATTAAGTAAGAAAACAATATAAACATAATTAAATTACAACTAATCAAAAATAATTGAAATTAATACAAAAATAAAAATAAATATTAAATTAAAATGAACATAAATACCTTGAAAATTGATGAGCTCTGATAGTTCTTCAAAACTTTAATAACAGCTCCGAAGAAAAAAATTAAACTGAACAAAAACTCAAATTTAGAAATAGAAATTTTAGAGCAGAAGAAGGTGGAGAATGAGAATGATTTGAGAAAAACGGATGAGGGTATTTATAGGTTAGATTATTAGCGACGGGTCCATTTGCGACGGGATTCCCGTCGCAAATAGTATTATTTGCGACGGGCACCGTCGCAAATACCTTCGCCCGCATTTATTACGGTCAACCGGTAAATAGTTATTTGCGACGGGACCCGTCGCAAATAACATACTATTTGCGACGGGAATACTTTCCCGTCGCAAATACCTTTTACCGCCGCCGGTTATTTGCGACGGGAATACTTTCCCGTCGCAAATACCTTTTACCGCCGCCTGTTATTTGCGACGGGGAAAGGCATCCCCGTCGCAAATAGTTTTCCCCGGGTTTGGCGCCAAAGCCCGGGAAAACTATTTGCGACGGGATAGGCTTCCCCGTCGCAAATAGTTTTCCCGCGATTTGGCGCCAAATCGCGGGAAAACTATTTGCGATGGGGAAGTCTATCCCGTCGCAAAAGAATACTTATTTGCGACGGGTAAAGACCCCCGTCGCAAATAAGTTTTTAACGGGACCATTTGCGACGGGATTTATTCCCGTCGCAAATAACCCGTCGCAAATACCCATTTTTCCCGTATTGAGAGTCTCGTCTTCTTACGAGTACTCGTACATGATGGTCTGTATACTATGTGTCCTATCATAGTATGTCATCCAACAGCAGAACTCTATTTAATAATATTCTTATAGCATTTCAAGGTTCTCATCATAGTGGGGATCTTCCATGACCTTATTAATGCAACAAATATTCTAGGACATTATTATATTATAGTCATGTAGAACAATGAACAACATATAATAAGTGAACATTCATATAATCAAAGTACAAAAACAGTTGGTTCTCAGGACACCAACCCTTACAAACTCCCACTTGGACTAGAGCCAACTGCCTATGAATTTTAGTCTTCTAGACCTCACATGATGATCATGTTTCTACTGAGTCATGTATTTAGTCAAGGGGTCCGCCGCGTTGTCTTATGTGGAAATACAACTCACTACAACTTCACCTCTCTGAGAAAAATCCCGCAAGAGATGATACTTCCAAAGTATGTGTATTTTCCACTGATTTGACCTTGTCTCTTTTGTATGTGCCACTGCTGCATTATTATCACAATAGAGTGTGATAGAATCTTTACTGGTTGGTATTACATCCACCTCTTGGATGAAGCTTCGCATCTATACTACTTCTTTATCTGCCTCAGAAGCTGTGATATACTCGGAATCTGCTGTAGAATGTACCACTACATTTTGCTTTGAGCTCTCCCAGCTCACCGCACCTCCATTCAAACTGAATATCTATCCAGTATACAACTTCATGTCATCTTGATCAGTCTGGAAACTAGCATCTACATGTCCTCTAATGAATAGTTCCTAATCTCCTCCATAAACCAGGAACATATCCTTAGTATGCCTTAGATACATAAGGATAGTCTTGACTAGCATCCAATGGAGGTCTCCTGTATCATCTTGATATCTGCCTACCACACTTAATGTGTAATCAACATCCAGCCTTGTACATAGCATAGCATACTTGACTGAACCAATCATGGATGCGTAAGGGATCCTTTCCATTTTCTTTCTTTCCTCATGTGTTTGAGGACACATTTTCTTGGAAAGATGAATGCCATGTGACACTGGCGACAATCCCCTCTTGGATTGTTCCATACTAAAACTTTTCAGTATTTTGTCAATGTATGTACATTGACTCAGGCCGAACACTATCTTAGATCTATCATGATAGATCTTGATCCCTAGAATGTATGCTTCCTCGACCAAGTCTTTCATGGAGAATAATTTATGAAACCATGCCTTAACTGACTATAAGACATGTACTTCGTTTCCAATTAGTAATTTTTCATCAATATATACAATTAAGAAAATGACTACACTTTCACTAAACCTTTTGTAGACACAAGGCTCACATTCATTCTTAACAAAGCCAAATTCTGTTACAGCTTCATAAAAATGAATGTTCCATGACCTTAATGCTTGATTTAATCAATAAATGGATTTTTGTAAATTGCATACCTTGTTGTCATCCTTTGGAGTCACAATCCCTTCATGTTGTGTCATGTAGACATCTTCCTGGAGGTTCCCGTTAAGGAAATCTATTTTGAGATCCATTTTCCAAATTTCATAGTCAAGTTAAGCAGCAATGGCCAATAGTATTCTAATGGATTTCAGTATCACAACTGGTGAAAAGGTTTCATCATAGTCAATTCCTTGACGCTGTCTAAAACCTTTTACAACCAGTCATGCCTTCTAGGTGCTGAATTGCCCCTCCATGTCCAGTTTCTTCTTGAATACCCATTTATTACCAATAGGCTTTACATCAGCTAGAGGATCTACCAAAATCCAGACTTGGTTTTGGTACATGGACTCCATTTCAAAATTCATTTCTTCTTTCCACGTGAAAACTTTTGTGCCTTCAACTAATTCCTTGTAGGTAAGAGGATCATCATTGTCAACCAATAATGTGTCACCATCCTCGGTGACAAAAAAACCATATCGTTATGGTTCTCTCACCTCTCTCGTGCTCCTATGTTGTTTTTGTGTCTCTTGAATAGATTATTCTTCCACGGGGATTTGTGGAATCTGTTCTTGTACCAACTCCTGTATATATTGAGTCTCTACTTCATTGAAGTCTATCTTGCTCCCACTATTACTTTTGGAGATGTGCTCCCTCTCATGGAATTTGGCTTGTCTTGCCACTGTGACATTTTTTTCTAAGGGGTTGTTAATGTAATATCTCCTTGTTTCTTTGGGATATCCTATAAAGATACACTTTGTGCCTCAGGGTGCAAGTTGGTTACTTGAAGAGGCCTTAACAAATGCTTCTCTACCCCACACATGTAAATTCGATAACATGGATTTGCGTCCACTCCATAACTCGTATGGAATACCATTTATCGATTTTGTTGGTACTTGGTTTAGTATGTGTGCTTTTGTTTGTAATGAATATCCCTAAAAGGGTAATGGAAGATTCGCTTGACTCATCATTGATCTCACCATGTCCAACAGGGTGCGGTTCCTCCTTTCACTTACACAATTCCACTGAGGTGTGTAAAGAGAAGTGAGTTGAGATAGAATACCAAACGCCTGTAAGAAATCAATGAAGTCCTGATTTAGATATTATTCTCATTTGTCTGAGTAGAGTTTCTTAATCTTCTTACCAAGATAGTTCTCAACTTCATTATTGTATTCTTTGAACCGATCAAAAAAATCTGACATATACCTCATTAAGTAAATATATCCATATCTACTAAAATCATCAGTAAAAGTTATGAAGTACGAGAACCCACCCCTTACTTCAACTGAAAATGGTCCACAGTAATCTGTGTGAACTAATTCTAGAATCTCTTTAGCTCTTTCACATTTCCCACTAAATGGGGATTTGGACATTTTGCCATGTAGACACGCATGACATACCCCAAGTGGTTTTAGTTCAAAAGAGTCTAAATACCCATCTTGATGTAATTTTGTCAGATGTTTCTCATTGACATGACCTAGCCAGTGATGCCAAATTTTGGTGAGGTATGAGTCATGTGAATTTACTTTGTCATCAATTTCCATTACATGGTTTCTGTTGTCTAACACATAAAGCTCATCATATAAATGTTCCCTACCAAAACAAATGCTATCTTTATAAAAGTAGCAACATCCATTTCCAAACTTGAACATGAATCCATCAGTATCTAATATGAATACTAAAATTATGTTTTTAGTAACAGAAGGAACATAATAACAACCATTTAACACCAAGATCATTCCAGTTGGAAATTTGAGGTGGTAGTCCCTGACAGCTACATCAGCAAGTCTGCCTCTGTTGGCTTCTCGTAGATCTACCTCACCTCAATCAATCTTTCTGAATCTACTTGGTTACTATATTTGGATATAGACGTGAGCACCACAAGCAGTATCTAATACCCAATTGGTAAAAACAGATAGATTTCATTCGATAACAAACTCACCTGAAGCTTCCCCTTGCTTCCTTGGCTGGGTGCAGTTTTTCTTCCAGTGGCCCTTCTTGCCACATTCGAAACAAACAGCCTCCTGTTCTCTTGCCTCCATTTTGATCTTCCTTTTCATGGAAGGCCTTGAAGAAGATTTGGGATTAAATATATTCTCCTTTCCTTTCCTTTTATTCACTATGAGGGAAGAATGATTTTCACACTTAATGTCATTGTCTACTTGGAGAATGAGGATCTGAAGATTAGACAGGGAATTCTCAATGTTGTTCATGTTTAAGTTCACAACAAAGTTTGAGAAGCTCTGGGGGAGTGATGAAAGAATGAGATCAGTACCCAGTTCTTCAGGGAATTTAAACCCTAGAACCTCCAGGCGCTCAATATAGCTGATGAACTTGACTGCATGAGGCCCATCTAGGGAACCCTCTCTAAGCTTTCTCTGAAATAGAGCCTTGGATATCTCAAACCTTTCCAGTCTTTCTCTCTCCTGGTATAGACCATAGAGTTTCTCGAGCATGATGTAGGCATCCATGTCTTCATGAGACTTCATGAGCTCACTAGAAATAGATTATAGCATCAAACATTGAATGTTGAGTGCATCGCTCAAATGTTGATCATAGACCATGAAATCTTCATCACTTTCCCTTGGGCAGGCGGATCAGGAAGTGAGGACTCCAGCACGTAAAACTGTTGTTCATGGTGTAGGATAACCCGAAGGTGCCTAAAACATTCCTAAAACTTACTGCTAATGAGAATATTTTCATTAACCATTATTGATCACAGAGACAATGTGGTTGACGAGTTTTTCATTTTGATTCTACATATTAAAAGAGCATATTTATCAGTACTTTCTTGATTACATTTTTATGAGAAATAATAAATTTTATTAAGTCTCCCACTATTTTATCAATTCCCAATGGCCCTCACTATTGAACTTGGAATTTCCAGTTTCTTTGACATTCTTGTGGAAAGGATCCATATTCCCCTTCGCAGAACCCCAACAAGGGTTGGTCAAGCTATTTTAAGGTATTTAGGTAGGCATGTATTTGACAACTGTGAGCTTACAGTTCCTTGATCTATTGAGTGGACTTCGCAATCCTGAAATCCTGACATGGATTTCCTCAAATCGTGCCTCCATTATTACATCATGTCTAGCAAGGGTTACTCCTCTTGATGTAATATGGTTAAGTCAACCTAATGTTGTACATCTCGTTCCCCTCGTTGTTTGATTTTCATGATCAAAATCACCTTTCTTATTTATCTAATATTGTGTTTTAAGTGTTGTGGATGATAGGCAAGAGATTGCCAAAGGAAATGGGCCATGAAGCACATCAAGTGGACTGAAATTCAGTCCACCGGCCAACCGGTGTGATAGCACCGACCAGCCGGTGGACCTGGCAGAGGCATTTCCCACTGCCAGGTTCCACCGGTCAGCCGGTGGCTTGACCACCGGCCAGCCGGTGGCATCCAGCCAACAGTGTGAGCTACTGTCTCCCCACCGGCCAGCCGGTGGCTCCTCCACCGGTCATCCGGTGGAGCCTGGACCAAAACTCCTCTCCTCTGCCAAGGCACCGGCCAGCCGGTGGAGCTGTACCGGCCAGCCGGTAGCCCAGTCAAACTAGCCGTTGGCTTTGACCAGTCAACCTTCGTTTGGCCTCCAATGGCTCCGAGGACTTCTCCAACGGCTCTGAAGGCCCCCAGTGGGTTCCATGCCTATAAATAAAGGCCAAGGAAGCCCCGGACACTAATCGGATCATATACCAAGCGCCCGGACATATTGTTGCACATTTGGCGAACCTCCGGCGCTCCACCTTCAAGGATCCTCAAGTGCTCCAACCAATTTCCAATCCAAGGAGCACCTCAAGAAGCTTGGGAGAGCACGCTACATCAACTCCGTCATCCAATTGGCGCCCAATTCTTCCTCCAATATGGTTTTTCTTGTTTATTTATTTTGAGCTTAAAATTGGGTTTGTGCCTACAAACCCCAACACCTTTTCTCATCCCCCTTTCTTTTGGGTTTCACATCACCATTAAGGTGTGAAGAGGTTTCTTCAAGCCTTTCCTTTTAAAAGGCTTGTGTCACCGGTGAGCTAGCCTTCACACGTTAAAAAGGTTAGTGGGTTCTTGCTATTCCATTGAAAGCAAGTGGGTTCTTGCTTAACCACTAAAAGCAAGCTGTAATAGGTCCTAGTGCTACCTCAAAGCCTAGTGGGTTTCTTGCTAAAACCATTGAAAAGCAAGAGGTAGGAATCTCTCAACGGTTGAGTTGGGAGCGGAGACGTAGGCCGGGTTTTGTCCGAACTCCGTTATCAATTTCTTGTGTGATTGCCTCTTTACTTTCCGCTGCATTCTTTACTTTGATTTTAAATTGTTAATCATTTTTTAAAGGGCAATTCACCCCCCCTCTTGCCATCCTTCTCGTTTTTTCCGACCCAACAATTGGTATCAGAGCACGTATTTGAATAATTACCTAACCGGTTTTAAATTAAAGATCCTTTTTGATGGCTTCTACCGCTTCAACCTCTTACGCCCCCGAAGGCTTTTCTTTGGATCGTGCTCCATTCTTTGATGGAACCGATTATAGTTTTTGGAAAACCCGCATGACCACATTTTTTAAAAGTATTGGCTATCCTATTTTTAGAATTGTTATGCTTGGTTTTACCCTCACTTCCCCCGATGAGTCTAAATGGACCCCCAATGACATTGCTTATTTTGAGCTTGATGGCAAAGCCATGAACGCTCTTCATTGTGGTCTTGACCGTAATGTTTTTAATTGCATTTCTACTTGCTCTACTTCTTACGATCTTTGGAAATTTTTAGAACTAACCTATGAAGGTACTAGCGAGGCTCCAAAGCAAAAATCCGATCAAAAGCAAGAACCCGACGAAAAGATCAAGCCCGTTTGCCCACCTCACAAGAAAAGGGCCAAGAAGAAAAAGAAGAAGGCTTCAAAGGCAACATGGAGTGATAGCTCCACCTCTTCATTCTCCTCCTTCTCCTCGAGCGACCAAGGTAAAAAATGCCTAATGGAAAATCATTAGGTAACATCTTCCGACTCCTCCTCCTCTTGTTCTTCAAATTCAAATTCTTTAAATCATCTTTCTTATGAAGAACTCTCACACGCTAGAGACCAACTAGAAAAAGGTTTTCATGCTTTATCGTCAAAATTTGTTGCTTTAAAAAAGTCTTTCAAAAAACTCTCCTCCGAAAAAGAACAACTTCTCAAAGAGAAGGAGGAGATGTCCCTCAAAATCCAAAATTTCCCAAATGTTGATTCCATGGAATCAACCATCAAATACCTAAGGGAGACGCTTGCTAAGTTCACCCAAGGGGAACAAAATTTGAACAATCTCCTAGGTTCCCAACGAATTTCTAGGACCACTCAAGGACTTGGCTATACCAACCAAGCTTCCTCCTCCCATGCACCCACTGTTTTTGTAAGGGGGAGTTCTTGTTTTAAATTTTGCAATTATTGTAAAAAACCCGGGCACCTTATTTATGAATGTAATTGTAAAAACGCCCGGTATGGTCAACCCAAAAGTTTTTTCTTTTCAGACGAGTTTTATAGGAGAAGACCCGCCATGAGACAAGTATGGATTGAAAAATCCCTTCTAGCGAGTCTCTCCGGGCCTAAAATTGTTTCGGTTTCAAACACCTCTCCCCGGTGATTTGTTGTTTTTATTTAGGGGGAGTTAGGATCGTTTAAACCCTTTTTAATTTCAATTTCAAAATTTTCGATTCCAACTTTCAATTTCAACAATTGGTTTCAAATTTTCATTCAAAATTTTCATTTCAATTTTGATTCAAAACTTTCAATTCAAACTTTTATTCATATTTTGATTCAAATCTTTCAATTTCCAAAATTTCAATTGATTTTCAAATCCCATCTCTTGTTTTTCAAAATTTCCCTCAATCAAGTTTTATGCCCCATTCTATTTTGATAATCACAAAGGGGGAGAAATTTCTTGATTGATTGGGGGAGAATCCTTTTCTTCATGCTTAGCATTTCCTTTCAATTTCAGTATTTTACATTAATTGTTTTGGTGATTGTGATCATCAAAATAGGGGGAGATTGTTGTACATCTCGTTCCCCTCGTTGTTTGATTTTCATGATCACAATCACCTTTCTTATTTATCTAATATTGTGTTTTAAGTGTTGTGGATGATAGGCAAGAGATTGCCAAAGGAAATGGGCCATGAAGCACATCAAGTGGACTGAAATTCAGTCCACCGGCCAACCGGTGTGATAGCACCGGCCCGCCGGTGGACCTGGCAGAGGCATTGCCCACTGCCAGGTTCCACCAGTCAGCCGGTGGCTTGACCACCGGCCAGCCGGTGGCATCCAGCCAACAGTGTGAGCTACTGTCTCCCCACCGGCCAGCCGGTGGCTCCTCCACTGGTCAGCCGGTGGAGCCTGGACCAAAACTCCTCTCCTCTGCCAAGGCACCGGCCAGCCGGTGGAGCTGTACCGGCCAGCCGGTAGCCCAGTCAAACTAGCCGTTGGCTTTGACCAGTCAACCTTCTTTTGGCCTCCAACGGCTCCGAGGACTTCTCCAACGGCTCCGAAGGCCCCCAATGGGTTCCATGCCTATAAATAAAGGCCAAGGAAGCCCCAGACACTAATCGGATCATATACCAAGCGCCCGGACATATTGTTGCACATTTGGCGAACCTCCGGCGCTCCACCTTCAAGGATCCTCAAGTGCTCCAACCAATTTCCAATCCAAGGAGCACCTCAAGAAGCTTGGGAGAGCACGCTACATCAACTCCATCATCCAATTGGCGCCCAAGTCTTCCTCCAATACGGTTTTTCTTGTTTATTTATTTTGAGATTAAAATTGGGTTTGTGCCTACAAACCCCAACACCTTTTCTCATCCCCCTTTCTTTTGGGTTTCACATCACCATTACGGTGTGAAGAGGTTTCTTCAAGCCTTTCCTTTTAAAAGGCTTGTGTCACCGGTGATCTAGCCTTCACCCGTTAAAAAGGCTAGTGGGTTCTTGCTATTCCATTGAAAGCAAGTGGGTTCTTGCTTAACCACTAAAAGCAAGCTGTAATAGGTCCTAGTGCTACCTCAAAGCCTAGTGGGTTTCTTGCTAAAACCATTGAAAAGCAAGCAGTAGGAATCTCTCAACGGTTGAGTTGGGAGCGGAGACGTAGGCCGTGTTTTGGCCGAACTCCGTTATCAATTTCTTGTGTGATTGCCTCTTTACTTTCCGCTGCATTTTTTACTTTGATTTTAAATTGTTAATCATTTTTTAAAGGGCAATTCACCCCCCCTCTTGCCATCCTTCTCGTTTGTTCCGACCCAACACCTAAAACCTTTCATAAGGGATTCCTTTATAAAAGTAAGTGTCCCAAGAAGGGTTGGTCAAACACATAGTTTTATTGAGTCTTGCACTTAATCAAGTAACAGAAGGCTTGGTCTGACTTAATATGGTATTGAGGGATTTTAATCCTTTATGTGTAGTTTCACATTATCACATGCTTGTTAATATTAAGTGATGCTTTCTTAAGTGATTAACCATGATCTGATAATGTTTACGCATAGTCCGGTTTTTTATTTTTTCCATCTTTCCATGCTTGTTTATTTATGTGATCACAACAACACATACATAATAAATAAACTATGAAATCAGACAGAATTAAAATAAGATGGCATGATCATGAGCTTCTATTGGTTAGCTTATCCAGCAGTTTTGATAAGATAACCCTGACCTAGGGAAAACAGCTTGAACCTGATGGTTTGTGTTTTTCAGCTCCCACTTGTCCACCTTTGTATCTTCTTGTGTTGGTTTCACCTCATCTTCATATTTCAAACCGTCTCCTCTGGCTTAGGAGATCCTTTATTACATGGGGATTACATTAAAGAAACCATGGCCACGTAGGCCCTACATTTTATTGGAATATGGCTCACAACCCAACAAATTTAAATTAAAAAAATTTAAATGAAACCATACTCATATACAAAGGGTCTTTGGTCTAACTTATGATCATCCATTGCATGCAATGACATTTACGCATATTTAGAATTCAAATTATTTTAATTGTTATTTCACTTAAGATAAGTTGTGATCGAATTCAATTAATTATGATCTTATAATTAATAAATTCTTCATCTTAAATTCCTTTCTTAATTTACTTGAGATTAATCTCATCCATATTCCTTGTACAGGTCTTTTTACTTTTGAAGGATACCTGGTGAAATTTCTTGAAATTTCACGGTGTGTTGTTTATATTTACATGGCGTGTATTTATTTCCACCCTTTATCCAAAGTACACGCCGGGGGCTTTGGCGTGTTTTCTGCACTTTGGAAATTTTGGAGTACATGGTGTGTAGATAAATCAGACACGGCATGTACTTCTTTGTTATGTGGTAACTGGCCTGCCAATCTTGTGTACGTGGTACGCGGCTTCTCCTTTGTACACGGTTTCACTTGGTCTGGATCGGACTACACGACATGTTTCTCCAACATACATGTCGTGTATTCCAGTTCCCACACGCCGTTTAATTCTGGTCAACACGGCGTAATAAAAACTTAGGCATACTCAATTCACACAGTGTGGTTTGGTGGACCAGTACTGGTTCGTTGAACCTCAGTACATGGCGTGTATTTTTCATTACATGCCATGTATTTTTGTGTTGTACAAACATAAAGAGTGGCTCCTCCGAATGAGTTCCCCATTTTTATTTTAATCAAAATTAAAATTAAAAGGCAATTTATTTGATATGAATCATGAAATGAAGAAGAAAGAATAGATATCATTTATTCAGATTTATAGAACGATTTATTTTGAATTGAATGAAACATAAATCCGTAAATTATCAACAAAAATTAAATAACTATAATTGACATTGTAACCTCGCTCTGATACCAATTGAAGTTTCTGGGCATAGCGAAAGCGCATGGGTGGATGTTCCCACTTAGCTTTTTCTCATTAACAATGATCAATCCGAGATCAATACGACGATAAACGCCAGTCTCCATGGATCGAATCATAGAAATAAACAAATAAAAGGAATGTACTGGAACCAAAAAGTAGGATATTTTCAGGTTGATTATAATTAATTTAATTAATTGACAAGAAGTACCTTTTTGGGTGTTCTTTCTTCATTGATGTTCTTGATCACGTTCTGATGTGATTCGTCATTGCGTCGCAGAATCCAAGTATAGACTTCCTATAGCGGTGATCAACACATGCACTACGTATCTTTGGATGTCGCCAAAGTAGACTTTAGGTGCTAGCATAGAGAAACCTTTGCTTGCGTTGTCCACATTTGATCCACTTGATCCGATGGAAGAGGATCTCTCTTGATCTTGAGAGCGTTCTTGGAGGAAGAGGTTATTTTGTCCTTGAAAGAATCCTCCAGAATTACTGTGCACAATGATTCTCTTGTCTTAAGAAAAGAGTTGGGGTTGTGAGGATATTTATAATCGGGTTTGAGGTTGTAGATTTATGACAATAAATAAACGCATTACGCGTTTTATTTATTAACTCTTTTGAAAACCCCATGTTGAGTCATTAATTCCTTGACATGCTCCCACACTTATTATAAAAAATATAATTTAATAAAATGATATTTCCTCAAAATCCCGAATGGAAAAACTACACAGTGTGTAATCATAAATACTCAGCGTGTACTTGTTTTTTCATTGAAAACTACACCGCGTGTACATTCAATGTACACAGCATGTATATCTTTTTTTCATTTATTCATTTCCTTTCCAAAAGGAAAAATACATGGTGTGTACATTTAATAATACACAGTTTGTACTTGTTTTCAAAATAAAAACTACACGGTGTGTAATCATTAATACACGACATGTACTTGTTTTCATTTTATTCTTCCTCCAACATTAAAAATATTTAGGCATCCTTGATTAATTATTAAACCATGTTTGGGAATAATCTTTATTCTACTTGAGATACTCGAATGTACTTAGTGTGTGACCCTCTAGGCCTCTTTCTCATTGGCATTAGGTGGGCTTTCCTAAAGTCCAAGATTACTTTCTAGAAACGGGTCAAGGCACCCAAGAGAAAGAAGTTGACGCTGCATTGACGCATCACCTCATACGAACGCTTACTATGTAATTTAATCCCTTTGTATCAATATCTCAACAAGCAGGTTTCATGGAAGTGTCATAAACCTATATGCTTGATCTTTCATTCTTTGACTTCCAGAAATAAACTCATCGTGTCACCATGGCCATATAATTTTTTCGACAGTTCTATTTCATTCAAAGGGCCTACGATATATACTTCCATAAATATGGAAGGGAAAAATCCTTCCTCTACTTATCCATTAACAACATTTCATTCGTCATCCACCCAACATACCCTACTTCCCGCTAACTCTCTTCATGACGGTTTTCATCAGAAAATCTAAGTGCGCAAGTCATGACATGAGTTAATGATAATCATCCAGTCTAAGTACCATTACACACACACACGTAGATAGAAATGTCCAATGACACCAAGACATGCGGAATCTCTACTGGCAGGTCTTTTCTCGTAATCCCTCATCTTGGAGATTTCCAAGTGCGAACTCTATGAGAGAGAGTCTCATCTTCTTACGAGTACTCGCACATGACGGTCTATATACTATGTATCCTATAATAGTATGTCATCCAAACATAGAACTTTATTTAAGAATATTGTTATAGCATTTCAAGGTTCTCATCATAGTAGGGATCTTCCATGACCTTATTAATGCAACAAATATTCTAGGACATTATTATATTATAGTCATGTAGAACAATGATCAATATATAATAAGAGAACATTCATGTAATCAAAGTACCAAAATAGTTGGTTCTCAGGACACAACCCTTACACTATATACACTTCTTAGCTAAGTCGTTGATGGTATGTTTATGATGTCTAGTATTATGCATTCCTTCATTATGATATTAGCAATTGATATCACACATGATTTTTGACTAGTATAAAATCAATGGTTATGTTTCATTCTCATGTGATTATTTTATATGGAATTATTCATTCATCCTTTATTCCTATCATATTATGCTCAAAATTATGTTTTAATGGCATGCATATTTAGTCATTAAACATGCCTTATTATTTATATTTATAGATTTCATTGTATTTCATACCCTTATTTATCATCCGATCTCACCCCTTATGTTTTTCCCCATGATGAAAATATTTATATTATGAATGACTCGTAGGGATATTCTAGGAGTTATGGATGATTCAAATGGAGTTGTTGTGTTTTTTTCCTTTCATGTTGTAATGTAGAACATATGTTTGTATGTGATTTTCCAAAACTACTGAACTATTTTGTCCTTTAGGATGTGAAAACTAGTCTATAGTACCAGATTAATAAAGTAAGTCACTACCTCCAATATATTGGGGATGGGTCTTTAAAGTTAACTTGCAGGGATAATCATGGAGTTATGGATATTTCCCATGGAGTTGATATGTTGTTTTTCCATTCAATTTGTAATGTAAAACTTATGTTTGTATCTGGTTGTCAAAAATTACTAAAATATTTGGTCCTTTGGGATTAGAACACTTGTTCATTGTACCAATGTAATAATATAAGTCATTGTCTCTTTGATACTAGGATTATTGTCTTTG
Organism: Viscum album; assembly: GCA_963277665.1. NCBI lineage: Eukaryota > Viridiplantae > Streptophyta > Magnoliopsida > Santalales > Viscaceae > Viscum > Viscum album. The sequence goes on from OY728166.1 coordinate 1,238,268,665, forward strand.
TAGTTTGAATTATAGGAAGTTTAATAGAAACCTCGGAAACTAGATTTAGACAACATAGATTAGAAAACATAACACTATGATAGAATTTGGGGATAAGAATATAATAATATCCCAAAGTTTTAGTAAGGTATAGATTATAAGGGTCTTCCTAGAAATACATCCATGTCTAGATACTACTAGGGTATGTGGTTCTAGAACAGATGTACCTAGGGGTAACAACTCTGACAAGGTGCATCGATCATGACACGGGAAAACATGGTACATGACAAGAGGCCATAATGCGCACTTGGTTTGATACTCCTAGGGAATATTCATTGGATAATTCACATTTTCTTTACAAACTATTAAGAAGGAAATTTCCCCAAAGAAACCATGTTTATGATTATGATATTAGCTACGCATAAAAGTTTTGAATTCATTTTAATTTTTTCTCTATATTTGGGATAATAAATTATGTTTCATAATGTTATGATCTAATATAGTGTATTTTATTGTTTATAAATGGATACTAGTGGAAGGAATGGGAACTTCATCAGTTCACATATTCCAAATAGTAATGATGGTTGTTTCTTCTATTGGTTTTATCAAGTATTTCGAAGGGGAGTGGTCTCCAAAATATTCTCATCATATTAAAATATAATATCATATTATAACAAGATATAGAAATAATTAACCAAGTCTTATCGATTTATAGTGAAGCAAGATAATAATATTAAAGCTAGGGAAAAGATAGAATAATTGAAGAAGGTAAAGAATTATTTTCACTCATGTGATACTTTTAGAAGGAAACACCTTGGTATATGCTTAAGAGGAAAAGTAGTTTTCTTCAAGTGTGGAGAAAAAGGCCACCATGATCATGATTCTAAGAAAAACTATTTTCCAATGTTCAGTACTTCAACTAAAAGGACATGGGACACTACTAAAATCAATTTCTCAAGCATCAAAATAATATACACAAAGGAGGATAATGAATCATGGTCAAGATTATTCTACTACCTTAGAGGAAGAGGATTGATTAATATGCATGTATTTTGATTCAAAAATTATGTTATGTGAGTATTTTATCAATAATTATCTATTTATAAGATTCATGATATATATATGGATTGCACTATAGTAATTCTTATTGAAGGAATTTGAAGAATGAGATAAATATCCGTAGTAATCAAGAGAAGTGATTCTGTTGTAATTTAATCTTCTCGAAGACACATGAACTCTGAGAGATAACCCTAAATATGTTTTTTTTAATATTAACTAAATGGTTATGGGATAATATCAGCAACCATGAATTTTTGTAGAGATTTTTTGTTTTACAACATGCTGGAATTGTTATATATTTTGTGTAATGTCCGATATTTCTCCATTTATTATTTTTAAATATTATATGGAATTAATTTGTGATCAGGTGTTGAGGCAGCATGCGATTTAGAGGATTAGTGTTCCCAAAAAATTTAATTGAAAAATATTAAAATTTTAAAAATCACACGCACATAGTTTTCCTAAAAAAGTGAAATAACCTCTAAACTGGTACCAAGATCAAAAATATGCAGGATCCATTGCGCTCAGAGTAATAAATTTACCCTATGCGAGGCCTAACATCGGCCAGTGTGGGTCGGCTGTAAAAGATATTCTTGGGACATTTTAAGGAATAAAAAAATTAAGATTTATTTTATTTATAATTTTTATTGTCAAATGATGACATAGTTTGTATTTTTTTAATAATCCTTTAGGTAGGGACCAATTTATAGAGTAATAACCTCGGAATTTCCAAGAGGCTTTGGAGAGTACACTAGAGAACTCGCTTGATGGAAAATGACAGTGGAGCTTCAATCAAGGATCAACAAACACTATTTTTGATATATATCATCAATTATAGTGATGCGAATCGATACTCATTAGAAGATGATCCATCGTCAAGGTAGGGTGTGTTGTTTTGATTTCTTTTTCCCATTATTAGATTCAGTGATGAATGTGGACCAACCAATAAACAGGTTGATCCACAGTTCAATCTTTCTTGTGGGATGGGCTTTAACTATGGGATTTATGGGGTTGATTTGTTGTTTGAATTTTTTATCATTATTATGGTAATTAATTGAGACTATAACAAACAATGGATGAGGTATGTTCCTCTGGTTTCTTTCCTTATTCATATTTCTTCTCCCTGACTTGTTCTAAAAATTATTCATTCTTCATGGATTATGAATGATTGATTGTTGCACATCTGTTTAATGTAAAAATGATCCAAATTTAATTATATGGCATTGAAAACACCTAGAGGAGGTGGGATGATGTTGGCTATGGATGGATCAAAGTGATTCAGGAGATATCGTTCTTCGAGCCATTTTCATACGAGTGATCAGAATCAGTTTTTGAAGGTAATTGAAAGCCTATAACCCATAGATTTAGTGTTGAAATGGAAATATGACCTTGGATATCCATTTTAGAGGTGAAAAGATAATTATATCACATAGAGTAGGATTAGATGAGGTGTGTGGAGTAAGAATGATGGTTCTGGAAATTCACGATGAACATAACATGTAGTTCGGTATACACGGTGTGTGGCCCCCACAGAGTGGCAGCTAGGGTTTCAAGAGGTAGTCAAGTGTCACATGACGTGTAACCCATGTCACATAGTGTGTGGGACCTTCCCTGAGACCTAGCATGTATCTCAAGAAATACACATACATGGGGAGGAGTACACGGTTTGCCAACACGATGCGTACTCCCCGACACGACTTTGCTGAACCGGTTACATAGATAACCTCATGCACTGGCAGACATAAAGATACACACAGATTGACACCATGTACTATCACATGTCCAAAGTAGATGGTTTGATCCCAGTTGGAAGTGAATGTAGTGTAAGTATTTCTACACATTGTGTACTCTCTTTTTACAAGACATGTCCTAAACGACATGGGTCGTTGTACGCGAGCAGTACCCAGGGTCAAGAAACATGGAATGTGTCCCTACTACGCGTCATGTATACCTTTCAACATGGATTCATTATCTTGTAATCCATTTATTAGAACAGTTACATTATGTTTCATTCCCCTTATTTCATCTATTCAGATTTGTGGGTATCATTACCAAATCATAAAAGTATGATTCCTTCAGCTGAACTTCTTGGATAGAGTTGTTGGAATCCCCTCCAAGTGGTCTGAAGTAGGATCCTCAATTCATTCTTCATTCCCTAGGAATATTCCTTGGTATTGAAATTACAAACATCACTGGGTGTAAATCCTCTACTTAGAGGGTTAATCCATATGGAGTTGTTGGTATCACCCCATGGCCCTGACTGTTATCCTCATCTATATATCATAATCTTCCGGACTCATAGAGTGAGTTCTCCTAGAAAAATTGTATCATATCTCCCTTCGGATCTATTAGTGTAAATATATCTCATGACACTTCCCAACGATCCATACTTCTAGGGTGGACTTCATCTGTGCTATCAAACTCAGGAGTGTATTCTCCCAGATGAGTGCATTGTGGAATCTTCAGACAGAGTCCCTAGTATTGGTATGTAGTATTTGTGACCAACCTCTAGACTGCGTGTCTTATTTTAAGTATATATAGATACTCTTTTTATATGTGTTTTAGACATATACTATGTATATTTTATTGTATCTCTCTCTTTGTGTATTTCTTTTTGGTTTTTGGGTGTCCTAATAAGTATTGTTATACTCACCCCTGTATGGGCTTTTCCCACACATGTCATGTCTTGTGCAGACGAGCAACCTCTTAACAAAGACTAGGGTGGAATAGAACTAGATAGATCATTCTGAGTTCATGTAGGCCAAGGTGTTCCTATGGATTCAAGTAGCAATCTCAGTGCCTATTCTTCTAATAGGTTATAATTTTTAGTTACAAACTCTTTCTTTTGGTGGGATTATATTCTGGACCAGTTTCATTTAATGAATTTTACTTCCCAATGTACTCTGTTGGTTGGGATAGTGGTATACATGCATTTGTTTCATAGTGGTTTCTATTTTTCATCATTTATGGGCTTTGAGATGTGTGTGTGCATATAGGTACATAGGCAATGCCTCTCATATTAGAGATATGACTACTCAGTGCTAGTCACTATTCACTAGCATCCTGTAGGTGGGCTTGGGGAGTCGTGGTATGGACCCCGCTAGGATGGTCCATGAAAGAGTGGTGTCAAAGGTGGTAGGATCTACCTTAGTACCATGAGTAAGTGAGGTTGGTTTGGGTAAATAGTGTTAAGTGCTTCTAATTCATCTTTCAGTCAGGGGACTCCAGTGTTGGTGCGTTTGATAGATGTATCCATACACCAGGACTCAGATTACCTTCTTTTCATCTCGGTACATGGGAACACTAGTTTCATGGAAAATAATTGTGCACGAATCATATAGAAATGGGTTTTGGTTCTATTTCCTTCTTGAGTCATCTCTCCAGATATACTCGCTGGCCATTGAATATCTTGTTTTCTTATAGGATTTCCCTAAAATGCATACCAGATAGGATTCATAAACTCAATCATGAGGATAACCCCCTTAGTGAAGAGGCTTTGATACATTTATTTGTTCCCTAGATGTCATTTCCAGGTGGTTCACTAGACATACCACCACCTATGGAGCGGAACTTGGTGCACATAGTACTAGCAAATTATGAGCACAGGTTGATCATGATCCATGAGTTTTAGAGATAGAGAATCCTCATGTTCCTAGGTGAGCCCTATCCTCAAGTGGTTGAGGACTAGATTGAGGTGGTGACCCAAAATTTTGTGTCCTTTTAGGACACAAGAGGGTCAGATTGTGGTCCCAATGGCGAGACTTCTACATGGATCGGTAGGGAGATGGTGGAGTCTGGATATCTAGACTAATGAAAAGTTGAATCTTTTGCAAATATAGTTTGAGCGCCTCTTTAGAGAGGTGTTCTCACCATTTATAGTGAGATCAGTGCATATAGTATAGCTTATTCAGATCTAGTGTGGCATATTTACTTTGTATAACTATTCATTGAGGTTCACTAACCTTTACAGGTACTCGATGGATATGTTCAGAGATCAGTACTTCAGGGATCAGACCTTTAAGCGAGGTCTGCATAGAGAAATTTTATTCAGCATTATCCATCTATGAATTCTGGTGTATGATGGAGTTCTTGAGTAACCTTTAGTGTTCAAAGTCTTATTGGATGATCAGATATAGCTAGTGATTGTCAGTAGTGGATGATCAGGTTCTGAAATCTCAGCAGCAGGAAGCCAATGTTAGTCACATGAATTCATACATGGGAGACATTTTAGGAGGATATCCTAGGACAAAGGATCTGCAATTCATGGATCACGGTCCAGTTATCCTAAGGAGATGTGGTGCTATTAATTTAATGGTAGGGGAAATCTCACTCGAGATTCTCCAACCCTTAATGCTACTGAAAGGGAATTAGTGGATGTAAAACCATGGTAGAGACATTGACAAGAGAAGGAAGATCTAAAATTTTGTGGATGTGGAAGAAGATCTAGGAGAGTACCAAGAGGTGTTTGAAATTTTTACATGTTACCACCACCACCCCCATGAGGTCCATGCCAGGTTTAGGGAGCTAGATGATAGGGGCAGGGATAGCTGCATGCGGTTGAGGCATATGACCAAGGGGCTCCAAGAATGATTTAAGGTATGATCTATGTCTTTTATTCTTTATTTATATTATTTATAGATGCATGTGCTACTAATTACTTTCTTAATACATACCTTTTTTGAGACCTAGATATTTAGGTTGAAGAGTTTACTCGACCCTTACAATTGGAGACACCTAATAGAGAAGACGTAGTGATGAAACATCTATGAGGATAGTGTGATGTGAACCTTGGAGATGATAGTTTTTATTGGAACCTATTGGTGGAAACGTTGAGGCCTTACGATGTTATTTTTGGTATGGATTGGTTATCCATAGTTCATTCCCAAGTTGATCATTTTTGGAAAAGGGTGGGGTGTGTCCTTAAAAATAGAATGAGGTTTTCCTTTGTTGGTGGAAGTGAAACCTAGGTAGCACAGAATGGGCCCATGTATAAGAGGTTGAAATGGATTACTCATCAAATCACTATCCTAACCCTTGATGAAACAGATGTTATGAGTTTTTAGTTCCCAGTAGTAGTAGAGCAGTACGAAAATGTATTACCTAAAGATGTTTTAGGGTTACCTCCCCACCGAGAGATAGACTACTACATAGACTTACACCCCACAACAACACTGATATCAGCACTATCATATTAGATGGATCCTGAAGTGATTTGTGAGTTGAGGGTGCAGTTGGAGGACTTGTATAGGAAAGGATTTGTGAGGCCCAGTGATTCACCCTGGGCAACCCAAGTTTTTTTTTACCAAAAAGGCAGACGAGAGCTTGAGGTTGTGTGTGGACTACCAGTTCCTAAACCAGGTGACCATGAAGAACAAGTATCCACTATGAATAATTGATTAACTCTTTGATTAGTTGAGAGGGGAATGATGGTTTTGAAATTTTGACCATTGATTGGGCTATCACCAGTTGTGAGTACCGGATGAGGATATACTGAAGACAGCTTTATAAGTCTCTACGGTCACTATGATTACTTGGTGATGCCCTTTGGAGTGATGAACGCCCCTACAGTGTTCATTGGACTCATAGACCATGTATTTCAGCCTTACATAGACTAGTTTGTGGTAGTATTCATCAACGATATCCTTATGTACTCAGCATCTAAGGAGGATAACCTGAGACACCTAAGGATGGTTCTAGATGTACTCTAAAAGCACCAGATTTATTGGAAAAACACGAAGTTCCAACTATGGATTTAAGTGGTCCACTTTCTAGGACATGTTATCTCTATAGATGGAGTGACAGTGGACCAAACTAAGGTGGAGGTAGTGTTAGCATGGGAGCCACAGAAGAGAATGATGGAGGTGCAAATCTCCCTTGGGCTAGTAGGATATTACCTAATATTCATACATGACTTATCAAAGATATCATCACCCATGAAATATTTTCCTTGAAATTGTTAGTATTTCGTGTGTACAGAAAAAAATACTAGCATGATTTTCAAATGTTTAGGATGTGTTTGATGAGTGCACTGATCTTGAGATTTTACAAAGGAGGGTGTCGAGTACGTATTGTTTTGCAATGCATTAGGAAATGGGCTTGGTTGTGTCCTTATAAAAAGGAAAGAAGTGATTGCATATGATTCATTCCATTTGAGGCCACATGTGTAGAACTATGAAACCAATGATCTTGAGTTAGCAGTGAGATTATTCACATTGAAGATGTGGTGACACTACATGATGGGTGTGTGGTTTATCATCTACTCTGATCACAAGAGTCTCAAGTATATCTTCTCTCAAAAGGATCTAAACATGAGACAAATTCAATGGATAGAGTTCATCTTGGACTATGACTTTGAGATTATGTAAACTCTTGGGAAGGGGAATGTGGTGGTTGATTATCTCAGTAAGAGATCTAGTTTGTAGTTATTGAAAGAGGGTTCAAATCATTTAGACTATTTACACATATCCTTTATGGATGGAGATGGATTACCATACCCGAGTTTTTGGTTTTCACCCCTCCACTCTTACAGAGAGTTAGGGAGGCACAACTTGTGGATACTGACTGTGAGAACCTACATGCACAAATGTCTGTAGGACATACGCGAGATTGATATTCACAAGTTGGGGAGCACGTTATTCTTTTCAGAGGACTCACATTTGTGCCAGTGGCATTGCAGTAGTCGGTTCTATTGGAGTTTCATACATCCACTTTGGAAGTACATCGTGGAGTGGAAAATATGTACTAGGACATATGATGTTAATTCTGGTGGTCAGGGATGAAGAAGGCAATGGAAGAGTTTGTTTCTCAATTCCTGACATTCCAGTAGGAGAAGGTTAAGAACCAGTTTCCAGAATGTTTAGCTCAACCCCTTAAGGTTCTAGAATGGAAGTGGGATGGGATATCAATGGAATTCATGATGGGTTTAACATGCATATCAAGGGGTCACCATGCCATCTGGGTGATTTTTGATCGACTCACCAAGTTGACCCACTTCCTAGAAATCGAGGAGCAGAGTTCAATAGAGATATTGTAATACCTCTATGTTCATAAGATAGATCAACTCCATAGAGTCCTATCGATGATAGTTTCTAATCGCAATTCTCATTTTATATCCTGGGTGTGTAAGGGATTGTAAAGTGCATTTGGGACTTAGTTATGCTTGAGAATGGCATTTCACCCCCTGACAGATGGCCAGAAAGAGAGGACCATTCAGGTCCTGGAGGACATGATATGGGCCTTCATGTTGGACATCGACCATAGTTGGGAGGATCAACTACCTTCGGGGGAGTTCACATACAACCAAAACTACCATTATTCTATTGGAATGGCACCATTTGAGGCCTTGTTTCGGTGACCCTAACATTAACCACATTACTAGACTAACCCAAGAGAGTAAAAAATCATGGTATTGAAATTGGTTCTAGATACTAGAGAGAAGGTTCATATCATCAAGGAGTAGATGAAGACTGCAAAATTCCATCAGAAATCTTATAATGACATGAGGCAAAGGATTTTGGAGTGAGAGGAAGGATACCATGAGTTCCTTCGAGTTTCAACTCGATGGGGATTGTAGATATTTGGATGGGGGGAAAGTTATCTTCGAGTTTTATTGATCATTTTCAGATACTACATAGAGTTAGTGAGATGACTCACCTCCTGTATCTACCCCAGTAGTAGGATCAGGTAAATGATGTCTTCTGCGTTCTACAACTGAGAAGGTATGTGGATGATACATCTCACATCATCAACTGGGACGTGCTGGAAATTGATGATGGTGTGACTTTTTTGAGTTCCTAGTGTATATTATGTATCGATGGGAGTGGATTATTTGTGGGTGAGTGATTCCCTTATTGTGTGTCCATATGAAGCATGGGAATCTCCAAGATAACATATGGGAGCTGGTGGCTCAGATTCATGCACAATACCCATATATTTTTGTATATAATTTGTATTTGGATTTTCGAGGATGTAAATCCCCATGGTGGGGAGAATGTAATGTCTCATATTTCTACATGTATTAATTTTAAATATTGAATGAAAATAATTTCTGATCAGGCGCTGATGCGGCGTTTGATTCTGAGGCCTAGTCTTCTCGGAACAATTTATTGAAAAAATTTAAAATATTAAATAGCACACACACATAGTTATCTTGAACAAGTTGACTAACTTCTAAACAGGTGCCTGAATCAGAAATTCTACGGAACTGTTGCATTCATAGTATTAGATTTACCATAGCTGAGGCCTAGCATTGGCCGAAACGAGTCAGCTGAAAAAGATAGTTTTGGGCATTTTTAAGAGTAAAATAAATTTAAGATTTATTTTATTTTGACGTTTCACAATGACACAATTATGTTTTTTCTCTTTTTGAGTAACCCTTCAGGAAGGGAAAAGGGTTAGACTCATTACCCTGGAATTTCTTGTAGGTTATGGAGAGAACCCTAGAAAAACTTTCTCAAAGTAAAACGATGACGAAGCTTGGATAGGAAATTAGAAAACCCTTTTTCTGATGGATCTATCTAACAACAGAAACATGGAGATTGATACTCTTCAAATAATGATCTAATGATGAGGTAGGGCGTGTTGTTTTGATTTCTTTTACCCTTTTTGGATTCAACAAAAATCTTGGAACAACCAACGAATAGGTTGATCAACTATTCGATCATTTGTTTCGGGATGAGATTTTACTGGGGGATTTATTATGTTGAATTTTTTTCATTATTATGGGAACCGATTAAGAATCAAAAGAAAAACGGTTGTGGTATGTTCCTCGGGTTTGTTTCCTTGTGCGTATTTCTTCTCCACCATATGTTCTAACCATTCTTCATTCTTCAGGGATTATGAACGATTGATATTTTATCCTTTTTTTAATAGAAAAATGATCAAAAATTGAAGATACAACATCAGGACAAACTATCAGAGGTGACATGATGATGGTGATGGATATATTAATGTGATTTGATAGATATTCTTCTTCGAGTGATTTTCATCTTAGTGATTGTAATCGGTTTTCAAAGTCAATTAAAAGCCCAAAACCCATTGATTTAGTGTTGAATTTTTGAGATAACCTTGGATATCTAGTTTCGAGGAGAACATAGCATTAGATCGAACACCATAGGAACGAACAAGGCGCACCGAGGAAGAATAAAGATTCTAGAAATTCATGATTCACACGGTGTGTAGTCCAGACTACCCGACATATGGCCCCCAAAGAGAGATGACTAGGGTTTTAAAAGGCAGTCAAGTGTCATATGGTAGGTGACCCCTATCACATGGAATGTGGGCCCTACCTCAAGACATGGCATGTATCTCAAGAAATACACGGACACATGGAGGAGTACACTGGTTGCCAACATGGTGTGTATTATCCCACATGCCTTTGTAGAACCGATTACGTAGATAACCTCATGTACTGGTACAAGGGTAGAGGAAAAAAGGTTGACATTATGTACTGCCACATGGCCAGAGTACACGGATCGACCATGGATGGAAGGGCACGACATATAAGTCTTTCTTCAATCTGTGTACACTCTTTTTACAAGACATGTTCTAAATGACATGGGACATTGTACATGAGCAATAACTGGGGTTAAGGAACATAGCATTTGACCCTACTACACGCTGTGTGTACCATTATATATGGATTGATTATCTTTTCCACCATATCTTGGACAATTTTTATTAAGGTTCATTCCATTTATCTCTTCACTGAAGGTTGGTGGGTGTCATTTCCCACTCATAAGAGTATGATCCCTTCAACTTGACTTCCTGGATAGAGTTGTTGGAATCCCCTCCGAGAGGCCTGGAGCAGGATCATCTATTAATTATTCATTACCTAGGTAGAGTACTTGGTATTGAAATGATGAACTTCACCAAGCATCAATCCTCTTATTAACAGGTTAATCCATATGGAGTTGTGGGTATAACCTCATGTACCTGGTTGTGATCCTCATCTGTGTATTGTAATCTTACGGACTCGTGGAGTGAGTTCTCCCATAATGAGTGAATCGCATTGACGCATACCAATCATTGGGAGTCGAAAAACAATTATTTACTAAGTTAAAATGTAGTAATGTGGTTTTCCTAGGATGTCTCTCGAAAAGGAGTGCACACAAAACAGTTTGTCACTTTCAAATGAGGGCAAAAATGGTGTGTTTGATAAGAAAATGATTGAATGTAAATTCAAATTCAAATGATTGAAAACTATGATATTAAAAGGGTGATCAGTTTGGTGTCAGTTTCCCAATTGTAATTCAATCCTTGTTTAATTTAATTAAAACCTCTTCTTCTTATTTGATTAAAGTGAGATTCCACAATCGTTTCCTCTCACTTCCTTGGTGAAATTATGTTGGTGAGAGAAAACCTTACCCAGATCTAAGTTTGCTCAAATCTCATTCCATATGAAAAATAGTTGTATTGAATGTCCTCAATTGACAAGGTAAATACCCTATTGGGTCTTTTTTGTCCCAAACAATCAAGAACATTCACTACCCTTTTTACACGTACTGACGATCATCGAGTACTTCACCATTAATTCCTGGTCTATTCCATCGTATATAAACTAGAAATTAGTGGAGGGAGATAATGATTATTTTACCAAGGAAAAATTAAATAACGGAAATAAAATTCAAGAATGATCGCACTTGATACTAAAATCCACTATATTAAAATGAAAACAACTTTGAAGAAGAAATAAATTTCATTAAGTTACGTACAAGAACTCAAGCATTACAAAATAGAAAACCAACCCTTCCCCAATCACTCAAAATGTTTACCCTACCATGGTAAGGGTAATCGATATGAATGGGGAAGAAGGAGGTATTACAAAACTATGGAAAATAAAATAAATAAAAGAGAAAGCTGAAAATTTCTCTTCCTTGGTGTCCCATATGGAATGGGATGGAATGAGAGATGCTTTGAGAGAGAGGAGCTCTCCTCCTTTTATAGCGAGAATTTTTTCCCCTGAAGGTTTTATGCATTTTATCCCCATTATATGATGTAGTCATATGTTAAACCCTTCTTCAATGTTGTTCATAATTTTCTTAGGAGTTTCCCGTAAAAATGTCAGAGGATTGAGACAAGTATTCCTAGAATTATTCTCATTTTACTCTGACCATTTATTCTGTCCACTCAGACTCTCCAAATCGAAAACCTCCGGATTATGATGATTTAATGACCAATTAAATAGTCAATTCACATGGAATTTCCTTCATTAAATATATTAAAAAACTCCTTTAGTATACCCCCATAGAATTTAACAATAATTAGGCCCACCAAGAATGAGTTATGAACCCCACACCACAATATGGATGATCTTTGAACAGATTTCATGCTCCCAATTGTGAGCGTCTTTTGAGCTTCCATATGGATGATTTAGATTTTGCTCAAAAAAGATGAAATGAATCCCTGAATTTGGTAATACAAAAAATAAATAATTCTGTAAGTTGGATTAGTAGAGAAAATTTTATGTTCAAACTGCATAAATAATTTAAAATAGTTAAAAATCTGAAAAGGGCCATTTTTATTGTTCCTCTCAAAATAACACCAATATGATAAAAATAAATCAATTCATCTTATAGTGACACTTTTGGGGGTTTAAAAATATAAAATCCAATGTAAATTTAATTGAATATAGTTTCTCTATCAATTCCCCCACACTTAGCACTTGGACTCTTAGACAAGTAAACATCAAAATCGAATCAACTCAAATCCAAAACACATAACAATGAGATCTACCAAATCCATACTAAGAAACAAAAAAAATATCATGACCCATCAAAAATAAATATTTCATGTTCTCCCTTTTAGATTATATAATATATTTCCACTTCATTGCAAATCCCACACACACAAAACACCTTCCTCGCATGAATGTTTTCTCATCTCACAAATGTAAATGTTCGACAAGGCTTTTCTCATCCAAATTCACACAAGAGTCACCATAGGATTGATAAATTTCTAATTCCCCACCCAATGTGATTCAAGGTCATATGTTTCTCATGAAGACTTTTCGGAGTTGTTCTGTGGATTTTGGTTGGTAGGATTTAGATGTTAAATATTATGAGGCCAAAAAAGGAGGGATTGGCTCTTTTAAAGAAAAAATTGAAAGATTCTAATTTTCAGTCAATCATGGTATCTTTCTCTTCCCATTTTTAGAAATTAGGGTCCATCATCCTGAGAACTCAAGGAAGTTTCATGATAATATACCATTTCACCAGCAAAGAATTCTTCTCAAACATTGTTTTTTTTTCTTGAAAGCTCCAGAAAGGCACATTTTATTTTATCATGAAAGCTCTAGAAAGGCACAAATTTTTAAAAAATAAACTCTTCAATAGAAACATAATCTCTTTAAAAGTCTTTATTCCACTAAAAATATCACCAAATGAGGTAGTACACCACAAGGCATCTTTCCCCACACTTAAGTTCAACTAGATCATACAATTTCATTTCAAGAGTAGGTTGGATAGGGAAAATTGGCTTGTAATGTGGCTAACATAATAGGATATTCATGGATTCTAATGGCTAAAATAATTAATGTATAAGGTAGTCCATAATGAAAATGATTATTTTTAAAAGGGGGATTAAAAACAAATAAATTCTTCAATCATTTAAAACACAAGTACCTCAAACCATCAAGTTTTGACAGGAATAAATCAAATTCTAGTTAAAGAAAACATGGTATAGTTCTCTCAAGAAATGATTTTAATGTAAAGAATATGAAAAAATGGTAAATAAGCCTTATAGGTTAGTGATTTTAAAAATACATACAGTGAGATATAGCATGGGATTTAAAAATTAGAGTACTTTTCATAAAATTCCAAAAGATATGAACTTGCAACAAAGTCATTTCAGCATTCATTTAATCTTAGTTTAAATGAATAGATTAATTCACTCATTGGAATGGGTTTAAAAAATATAAATGACAATAATTTTAGCTAAATGTTTTTGAAAAAAAACTAAAATTTAAAAATAAACACACAAAAATTCAAAAAACACATTACAATGTTTTTTGAAAAACAGTAAAACAAACTACAAATGAAAATCATTAACTACAAAGGTTCCCTCACCCACACTTAAATGATGTAGCATCCTCAATGAATTAAAATAAATTTAAAATGTAATAAAATTTTAAAATGAATCACAAAAAGAAAGAAAGTGTAAAGGAGATGTTCGACCTAACTTATTCGCAAAACAATACCAAGTTATTCCCATAAGTGTTGCTCTTTGAAAACCTATAAATGGTAAAAAGATAACATAAGATATTTATTAAATGAAATGAAAATATAATTTGAATGAGAAAATAAGGATAAATCTTGGTTCAATCCCCCATGTGGGCCCACGGTTTTGACTACCTCGAGAGGGGAAGTTCTAATTGGTTATCCCTAATATGATGGTGGGTGATGTTTCTTGCTCATGAACCAACAAAAAATTTTCTTTCTAGGTTGAACTTCTTACTTTTTCTTGAGGACTCCATGGATATAGTATACCAAGTCCACCCTAATTGTAATGAGATACAACATGCATAGTGGGGTAAGTAAAATTAATGAGTCCTCCTCTTTCTTAGATTCCACTTGCACAATTTATTTTTCCTTCACCAGTGTGTTCTCAAGGTATGCTGATATCAGTGGAATATTCAAAGGGAATTTCATAGATTAATTCTATTTGAAAAAAATTAAAACATGAAGTTTCAATATCATATTCTTGTATTTCAATGTCTACAACTTTTGTCTCATTCTTATCAGGAAAATCCACTTTGATCTCCTCTTGAACACCCTCTAATAAATGTTCAACAATTTTGGGGAGCTCCATATGTTCCTCTTCAAATGAATCTTCTTTCTCTTTGTTTTCCTATAATGAAAAACATGTATTGGATGAATATGAAAAATTAAAACAAGGGGAGGTAATACTCAATTCAGTTTCAAAAAAATCAAAAGATAACGAGTTCATGAAAAGATTATCTCCCTGAGTTTGTTCATCTTCAATCTATTATTCACTTGGAAACTCCTATTAGAGTTGAGTAGTGGCAGGTAGAGGTAGGTAGTCAGTCTCCACTATATCTTGTAACTCCATATAAAAATCATGGATGACTAAGGGGAGGTCTTCTTGGACCTTGTAAACTACATAAAATTTTGGAAAGTATTGCTATAACTCAGTTAGCTTTCAGGACATCGTTTAAAAAACATCTTCGTTCATGTCTTCCCTTAGTCCATTTATGAATTCTTTGAATGGTTTCTCATCATTATTTGTTTTCTAAAATAAAATCACCTGTCTAGCAATAGAAGAAACACCATCCTCGATAGAAAAGGTTGAGTCAATAATTGGTTCATTTATCAGTGGGTAATTTTTCCATGAATTAAAGAAATGGTCATTTGAAAACCACATGGCATGTGTTTTTTTGTTTTTTTTTAATTTTAAAAGAGTCAATTATTTATAATTAGGTTGTGGGACTGTCTCCCCAGCAACGATGCCATGTTTTATGCACACCTATCATAGGGAGTGTCAAAATAATTATTTCCTATGTTAAAATGTAGTAATTTGGTTGAACTAGGACGTCTCCCAAAGAGGAGTGCACACAAAACAATTTTTTACTTTTATATGAGGGTAAAAATGGGGTGTTTGATAAAAAAATGATTGAATGGAAATTAAAATTCAAATGATTGAAAACTACGATATTAAAAGGGTTCTCAGATCAGGTTCAGTTTCCCAATTATAATGTAATCCTTGTTTAATTTATTTCAAAACTCTTCTTCTTAGTTGATTAAAGTGTGTTTCCACAATCTTTTCTTCTCACTTCCTTGGGAAAATTATGATGGTGAGAGAAAACCTTACCAAGATCTTAGTTTGTTCAACTATCTTTCCATGTGAAAAATAGTTGTATTGAATATCCTCAATTGACATGGGCAATACCCGATCAGTTCTTCTTTTTCCAATACAACCAAGAACATTCACTACCATTTTTACATGTACTGATGATTGTTGAGTACTTCACCATTAATTCATGGTCTATTCCATCCTATATAAACTATAAATTAGTTGAGGGAGATAGTGATTATTTTAACAGGGAAAAAATAAATAGTCGAAATAAAATTCAAGAATGATCGCACTTGATAGTAAAATCCACTATAAGAAATTGAAAACAACTTTGAAGAAGAAAGAAATTTCCTTCAATTACGTCCAATAACTCAAGAATTAAAAAATAGAAATCCAACCCTTCCCCAATCCCTCAAAATATTTACCCCACCATGGTAAGGTTAATTGAGATTAATAGGGAAGATAAATTCATTAAAAATTATGGAAAAGAAGATAAATAAAATAGAAATCTGAAAAGTTCTATTCCTTGGTGTCCCATAAGGAATGGGATGGAATGAGAGATGCTTTGAGAGGTGGGATCTCTCCTCCTTTTATAGCTAGAATTTGTCCCCCAAACTTTAGACAGATTTTATCCCTATTAAGTTGAATCTTAATGCATTTCACCCTTCTTCAATGTTGTTCATAATTATCCTGGGAATGTCCCCTCAAATTTTCATCGGATTTGGAAAAGTATTCTGGGAGTTATGCCCGTTTTACTCTGACCATTTATTCTATCCAGTCAAACTCTCCAAATTGAAAACCTATCGATTGGGATGATTTAATGACCTCTTAAACGGCCAATTCACATGGAATTTCCTTCATTAAATATGTTAAAAAACTTCTTTCTTCCTCCAAAAACTCAAGCATTAGAAAATAGAAAACCAACCCTTCCCCAATCCCTCAAAATATTTACCCCACCATTGTAAGGGTAATTGAGATGAATAGGGAAGAAAAATGCATTACAAATTATGGAAAAGAAGAGAAATAAAATAGAAATCTGAAAAGTTCTATTCCTTGGTGTCCCATAAGGAATGGGATGGAATGATAGGTGCTTTGAGGGGGGGATCTCTCCTCCTTTTATAGCGAGAATTTGTCCCCCAAATGTTTGATAGGTTTTATCCCTATTAAATTGAATCTTAACGCATTTCACCCTTCTTCAATGTTGTTCATAATTATCTTGGGAATGTCCCCTCAAATTTTCATAGTATTTGGAAAAGTATTCTGGGAGTTATGCCCGTTTTACTCTGACTATTTATTCTGTCCAGTCAAACTCTCCAAATTGAAAACCTATCGATCGAGGTGATTTAATGACCTCTTAAATGGACAATTCACATGGACTTTCCTTAATTAAATATGTTAAAAAACTTATTTCATGTCCTCCCACTTTAACAATAATTGGACCCACCATGAATGAGTTATGGACACCACACCAAAACATGGTAGATCTGTGAACAACTTTCATGCTCGCACTTGTGAACTTCTTTTGAGCTTCCATATGGCCGATTCAGCTTTTGGTCCAAAAAGGTAAAATGAATCCCTAGATGTTTAGAATCTGGAAAAGAAATAATTTTTAAATTTTTATTAGTGCAGAAAATGTTATGTCCAAACTACATAAATAATTTAAAATATTTAAAAATCTAAAATGGGCCATTTTTACTATTCAGCTCAAAATAACACCAATATCATAAAAATACATCAATTCATCTAAAATTAACACTTTTTTTGGGTTTGAAACAATTAAATAAAATGTAAATTTAATTGAAAGTATTTTCTCTATCACACATCAATATACATATCTATCATCATATCTATCTCTCTTGATGGTTCCTGAATAGTAGTACTTCTTGGGAGGACATAATTAGTGTTATCAGACTCAGGAGTGTGTTCTCCCAAATGAGTGATTTGTGGAATATTCGGACTGAATCCCTAGTGTTGGTATCTGGTAGTTGCAACTTACATCTAGACCAAGTTTCTTGGTTTGAGTATATATGGATATTCCTTTTATATGTGTTTTATACATATACTGTATATAGATGACTGAATCTCTCTCTTTGTGTATTGCTTTGTGTTTTTGTGGTATCCTACTGAGTACTATTATACTCACCCCAACATGGGATTTTCCCGCACATTTCATGTCTTTGGCAGAAGAGTGACCTTTTGACGGAGTCCATGGTGGACCAGGACCGAATAGAGCATTGTGAGTTTAGGCATGCCAAGGTATTCCTATGGATTTGAGCAGCATTGCCATTACTTATTTTGTTTATAGGTTGGACTTTGTAGTTATAGAATATTTTTTTGGTGAGATCGTATGGCCCATTTTAGTTTATTGAATTTTACTTCCTATAATATTCTTTTGGTTGGGATATTGGTATGCATGCATTTGTTTCTTAGTGGTCTTTAAATTTTAGTATTTCTGGGATTGTAGATGTGTGTTTGTGTACACGTACCTAAGAAATTCCTCTCTTTTTAGTGATATGCCAACTCAGTGCTAGTCACCAGCCCCTGGCCTATTAGAGGCGGGCTTGGGGAGTCATGGAACGGGCCCCACTGGGACATTCCATGACATTTGGATTTAAGGAATATATTCAACAATGTGAGATTTTATTATTGGAAGCATTCCAGTTTAAAGGAGATCATGGTATTCATATATCTGGTATATGAGGTTAATATCAACATTATTTGTAGAATTTTATGTTAATTTTATTTTGATAATTTAGTGATATTCCATCTAAATTGTTTTTGGTCATTGAATATTGACATACACGTTTTAGATGAGTCATAATATTAACTACTTGTGGAATGGGTCAAGTTAAACTTTGGAAATTATTGTTTATTGATAACATATGCTCACCTTCGTGGTTTCATTAAACATTTAATGGTTGAAGGAACGACTTAAGGACCATATGAATCATTAAAAGTGCTACATGGGTGATAAATTCATCTCGAACATTCATTTCTAGGTGTAAGGGATAAAGTGAAAATAGATTGAAGCACAACAAAAGGAAAAGATTATAATTATGACATGGAAAGTAATGAAGTGGGTTTATTTTACCATGTTCTTATCTAAATATTAAAATAATCCATCATCTCTATGAAAATTATTGTGGAACAAAAATGTTATCTATTTACATTTATTTTATTGAACAAGATTTACAATTTTTTATGGTTAACTTTCTAAGGACCATGTTCTATATCACTCTCTATCAGAACATGATGGTTAGATTATTCTCCCATGGCCATATTATTATATTGCACTAACTTTATCCTATTCGTATATCTAGTAATGTGGTAACCTATTCATTTCCTTTTCACTCTTATTTAGAGGAAATTTTGTTAACTGAGTTTCTGATGTGGGTTTCCCATAACAGAATTTACAAGTATCCACCTTTTACCTTTGAAGTATAATTTCCAATTGAGAGGACACAATTTATTAAATTAGGGGAGACTGTAACACTCCATGATTTTATGGTATGTATATTTTTTAATTTAATTTCTTTGAAGACATAGGTTTCACACAATGAAAAGATTAAATGAACAATGATATACAATTAAATATCATTATTTTAAAAATGAAAGTTATAACCTAGTCATTAAAATGGTGGGAATGAATAGTATTAATGAAATTTATATATTATATATTTATTAAATTATGTTTACATTCATCCAAATGATTTAATCTGTTTAAGATATGACTGAATCCAGTTTTTTTCTTTAAAAGGAACTATTTATCTAAATGTAATTTTACTATCTTTTAATGCTTCACTTGATTGAAAACTAAATTTTGAAACTTTTACAAATTCTTTTGAACAAGTTAATTTTTAAAATAAGGCTATCAAAATTATCTTAGGAGGATATTTTGGTATATTTCTGAAAGTATTTATTTTAAAGTGAATAGTGAAAAATCCCGATTTCTATAAAACTTTATTTTCAATATTTTAATAGTTTATTTATTATTGGAATACTATCCTCACCTATAAAAGTGTAAATAAAATATAGGTTTCTTTTAATGAAAATATGATATATTCATATCGTTGAATAAGTAAATAAATGTTTTAAAAATGATAAATTATGTGTTGGTATTTTTGTGTAACAGAAATATTTATTTAAAAATTTATAATTAATATATTGATTTAAAAGAAAATTTATTTCCATAAAATATATTCATAAATTAATATTTTTTTCGTATGATTATATGATAATTTTGTGAGACCTTAATTAATTTTTCAAAGTGTTATAAAATCAGTTCTAATTTTAAAATCGGTAATTTTCAAATAAATTATGATTTTATTTTAAAAATATATTTAGAAAATTTAGAAAATTATTTTCATAAAATGTATTTCTTTTTTTAATTATACACATGATAAATATTTAGGGTTAATTTTTGATATTTTTCTAAAATAGTTGAATTTTTGTGAATAGTGAAATGAGATAATTTACGGTATTTATTAAATACATTAATTAATGAGTCATTGATGATTTATAGATGATTTAAGCCCATAATCTTGAACTATAATTTATTATTTTAATATATTTAGTGATAATGTTAAAACTATTCACATTATTGAGTCAAAATAAGAAACAAATGAATTAAATATTCAAAAAACACCCCTCCCCTCCACTATAAATACCACCCATCACCAACCCTTCTCATCACACCTACAAAGACTTTAATCTTGTCCAAATTCATCCCATTTCCACTCCCAATACTCTCTCCCAAGTCCTAAATTTTCTAGTCTCACCAATATACCATTTCAATGTTTCTTAAGGAGGTTCTCAAGTAGTAGAATTCAAGCGGTAAACATCCCCTTTTGTTCTTTTATTATCCTTTCAATTTTTTTTATTTTATTATTATTTTCATACCTAATATATCAAAATATTCATGATAAATCTAATATATTATATATAATTTAATTTGGTTTATGATAATGTGATATCCAGAATCAATTCTCTTCTCTTCCCCTTTTGTTTTAAAAAACAAAAACATCATGTGTGAGGTGCAAATTTACTGCCTTCGTGGATGATGAGTTTTCATTTTTCAATTATAAATTAATGGATGGTAATGAAACCAGTTATATGTTTAAACAATATTATAATATATTTCTTAAAGAATACTTAATTTTATATTAGAATTATATATACATGATATAATTAACGAAACAAAACTTGTTTGTGATGGCCAAAAACTTCAAAAAATTATTCTAAATGATTATCACTGACATGTTGTTTAATGATCTATCTACACCCCAAAAAACCAATTGACATATATAACCATGTAATATTATGTATTTTTAAAAAAAATATAATTTTAATTTTTTTAGCTATTCCAATTACACATGATCTTTTGTACATGTATACAAGTGAACCAATCATAAAAACCAAGGAAAAAACACTCTCAAATGGTAAAATTGAATCTCACAACTCATAAAAAATGCCATAAATGAACTTAAAAAATCATAATAAATCAAAAAAAATTAAATAGGTTCTAAAATAATTAATTAATGAATCTAATTTCATTATTTAGGATGTTAAGAACAAGTATAGAACACTTCCAGACCTAAGGTAAGGGTCTTCTCATCTCACTTTCATTTATGTTAGATATGCATTATTAACCATTATTTATTATGTATTGTGTATTTGTATATAAAATTTTTGTATCATATCATGATTTTATTTTTATTCATGGTAATTACTGCTTCATTTGATTATTATTAACTTTATGGGGCATACGATAAGATTGATTACAAAGTGGTAATGGTTTTCTCTTCTCAATTTTATTTCCATGAGATTTTCCTTATTTGACATTGTATCTTGTGTGTGGTGTATTTATATTGTCCATTGATGTATTATATCCTGAATATATTCATTTTCATTATATTCAATGTCTTATTTGATGATCATTAATTTTATGGGGTATATTTTTTGACTGCTTGCAAAGTGGTAAGGGTTTCTTCTCAAACCACGATTTTTTTCCTTATGGTTACGGTAAATCGCTATTTAGTGATAATACTCAAACTATTCATAGAAACAACCCAAAATAATAAACAAATTCATAAAATATTTAAAAAAACACTCATCTACTCTACTATAAATACCACCCCTCGCCACATCTTCTCCTCACACCTTCATAACTTCAAAGTTTATCCAATTTATGAAAATTTCCTCTCCCAAGACTCTCTCATATTTCATAGACCTTATGGTCTAACCAAAATACAATTTCAAATTTCCATAAGGTGTTTCTTAAGGGGAATAATTAAATAGGTAAAAATACCCTTTCATTCTTTTATTTTCCTCTCAATTTATTTTCTTTTCTTATCATTTTCTTAACTCCTCTATCAAAACATGCATGATAACTCCAATATCTTATATATACTATAATTTTCTTATGATAAAGGGATATACCACATCAATTCACTTCAATTACTCTTTATTTCAAAAAATAAAAACATCGTCCATGAGGTTCCAATTTATAGCCTTCATGAACGATGAGTTTTTGTTTTTCAATTCCTCTTTCAAGGATGATCGTGAACCTATTTTTATAGATAAAACAGATTATAATATTTATTTACATCCTATTTAATTTTTTATAACCATCATATATACATTATATTAATTAATTAAAAAATAGTTTGTGATGATCAAAAACCACCAATATAATCTAAACTATTATCATTAATGTCTTGTCTAGTGATTCATCATCACCCCAAATAAAAAAATAACTTATATAACCCTTTAATATTCTGTATGTTAATTAATAACATATATTTTAGATTCTAGATAATTATTCCCATTTTACATGATCTTTCATACGTGTATACAAGTGAACTAATCAAGGAATCCAAGAAAACTAACACTCCTAAATGACAAAATTGAATCTCGTAACTCATCAAAAAGGCCATAAATAAACGTTATAAAATTATAATAAATAAAATACATGATAAATAGGTTATGATAAAATTTATTAATAAATATATTTTTATTATTTGGGAAACTATGAACAAGTGCAGAACACTTTCATACATAAGGTAAGGGTTTTCTCATCTCACTTTCATTTCGATGAGTTATGCCTTATTCACGGAAATTTATTATGTATGGTGTATTTGTAATTTACTTTGATGTATAATATCATGAATATATTTGTATTCATTTTATTGGATGTTTCATTTGATTATTATTGACTTTATTGGGAATAATATTGAATTGATTACAAAGTCGTCAGGGTTTTTCTCATCTCACATGTATTTCCATGAGATATGCCATGTTCACCACTATATCTCATATGTGGTGTATGTTTGATGCCCATTGATTATAATATCATGAATATATTTATTTTCATATAATTACATGTCTTATTTTATGATCATTAATTTTATGGCGCATATGGTTCGACTATTTACAAAGTGGTAAGGGTTTCTTCTCGAACCTCAATTTTTTCATTCGGGTTATACTTTCTCTTTCTTTAACCCAATGTAATTATTAATTATTTTTATATAATTATTATAAATTCTAAGTATATGTTCCAAAATCATATATCCAAATTGTTTCATCTTTATTTTGTGGGGAAATACATGTTTTAGTAGTTTCCATTTTCAATTTCATCAGATAAGCAATCCCAATTAAAAGGAACTTCTCAATCTCATACCCATTTTCAAGTATACTACATGCTTTGTTATAAGAAACCATTAGTTTTTTTTAAATAACTCATTTAGTTATAAAAAAAAATATATTATTCCATTTATGGTTTTATGAAAATAATTGTGAATTTTATTCTTTAAAGCCTCTTTAATATTTCCCTTAAACCCCACCAAAGTTTCCCATTTCTAAAGTTTCTTAAAAACTATTTTTACATGTTGGAAATAATTTAATCCTCAAATAGATATCTTCTTCCCTTTTCTTTTTTAGGATATAAATGTTTAAATTCTGACTTTTTATGAAAAATAAAAATGATATTCCAAAAAAATATTCTTTTTAAAGAAAAATGGAATTTCTATCAAGAATTTATCAATAATTTTATTATAGTACATTAATCTATAATTATGATTCAAATATTTCAATGTGATATGAGAAAATTTGATTTAAAGATGTATTTTATTAGATATACAAGGAATGAATTGGACTTATTAAGTAATGGTTGGGGCCTGTTATAGCCACTCAATGCCTCAGTAGGTCTCATGCGACAAACTAGAATGGGTTTTGGCCAAGGCCTTACCCATTAATTAGACTTATTGGTCCAAGCCATAATGTTATGTTTATGATGTCCAAAATTATGAATTATGTCATTATTATAATAGTAATGATAAATCATTTGATTATTCGACTAATAGAATAGACATTTTTAAGTTTCATGTGATTGTTTATATGGAATTATTTATTCAACTTGAATTCTTATCATAGTATACTCAATGTTATGTTTCATTTCCATGTGTTTTATTTAGTCTCCATCCCTTATTTTTTATCTTTAAAATAGCTTCCAATGTATTGCTTACCCTTACTGAGAATCTGAGCTGACCCCTTTATTTTTTTTCAGGATGTCAGGATGTATATTATAAAAGAATTTTAGGGATAATATATGAGTTTATGGGTGTTTCCAATGGAATTTCTAAGTTGTATTTCCTTTCATGTTGTTATGTAAAGTTAAAGTATGTAATCTGTTTTCCAAATCTACTAAACAGATCAGTCATTGGGTATTAGAGTCTTGAATCTATGAAATTTTATTTAATGTAAGGTACTAGTTCTAAGATACCAGTGTCATGGATGTAGGATTTGAAAAAAAAACACGTCATCCATGAAGGCGATACATCAACACCCCATGGATGAAGTTTTCATCTTTAGAATAAAAGGAAGAGGGAATGAGAATTGATAATGGATTATTCTATCAATATAACAACAATACATTATAAAAAAGATGCTAGATTTATCTTGTCTCTTTGGGATAGAGAGTTGGGGTGAAGATAAGAAAATAAAAGAACTTAGAACAAAATTAAAAGAAATTGTTTTACCTCTTAAACTTCTTCTTCTTGGGAACCTCCTTAATGAACATTGAAAGTGGACATTTGGTGAGACCAATAGGACCAGAACATGGGAGATAGGTTTTGGAGAGGAAATGGGATGAATATAAGAAAACATCAAGGATTTAAAGGATTTAGGAGAAGGGGTGGCATTTATAGTGAAGGATATGGGTATTTTTTGAATATTTTATTAATTTTTTTTTTATTATTTTAGTTCTTGAATATGAACAGTTTGAGCATTATCACTAAATATAAATAACATATGAGGGATAGTTTGAGATTTTGGGCTCAAATTATCCATAAATCGTCTATATCTCAATAAATCATGTATTTGTTAAATACCATAAATTACCTTATTTCACTATTCAATAAGAGGTAAACTATATTATAAAAACCCCAAAAATTCATGCTAACTATTTTTTGACATGTAGAATTAAAAAGTAACCTCTATTTTCTGAAAATAATTTTCTAAATATGAGAATTTAAAATTTTAAATAAAACCATCATTTAATTTAAAGATACTAATTTTAATATTATATCTATTTTTATGACTATTTGAAAAATTAATTAAGGTATCATAAAATTATGTTATAATCAAAATATAACAAAATATTAATTTATGAATCTATTTTATGAAAATTAATTTTATTTTAAATAATTATATTAGTTATAAAATAATAAATAAACCTTCATGTTTTATAAAAATACCAACACATAATTTATCATTTTTAAAAATTTTATTTACTTATTCTATTTTATAAATATATCATATCTTGAATTGAAAATAAAATAAAATATAATGGGTTTTTACCTCTTGAAATTATTCTTCTTCCGAACCTCCTTAAGGAACATTGAAAGTGATCTTTTGGGGAGACCAACAAGACCAGAACATGGGGGAGAGGTTTGGGGTAGGAAATGGGTAGAATATAAGAAATATTGAAAGCTTGGGAGGTTTGAGGATAAGAGGTATTGAGGTATGGTATTTATAGAGGAGGAGAAAAGTGATTTCTCATTATTTTAATCATTAGTTTATTATTCTTGCTTAAGATAATAAATTAGGATGATTCCATGAAAAAATAAAATAAATATACAATGATAGTTTGAGATTATTCTTCTTACATCATCGATGACTCAAGGAATAGTTTGTTTAACTTATAATGTATATACACCATAAATTATCGTGTTTTACTATTCACAAAAAAAAATCAACAATTTTACAAAAATCCCAAAATATCACCCTAACCATTTTTAGATATTTAGAATTAAAAAATGGACTCTATATTAGGAAAATAACTTTATAAATATGAGAAATTTAATTTTTAGTTAAATTTTTTATTTATTTGAAAAATAATAATTTTTAAATTATACTCCATTTTATGTCACTTTCAATAATTAAATAAGGCCTTATAAAATTATATTATAATCATAAGATAACAAAATATTAATTTATGAATGTATTGTTTGAAAGTAAATTTTCTTTTAATTCATTAAATTAATTATAAAATTGTAAATAACCATTTACACTTAAACAATACCAACACTTAATTTATCATTTTCAAAACATTTATATACTTAAATGGTGATATAATTATATCATATTTTCATTTATAAGATTAATAAATTTTATTTATACTTTCATTTGTGAGGTTACTATTCTATTAGATGGGTTAGAATTCTTAAGGATCACATCACTATTCCAAAGGTCAAGTTACTATTCCATTAATATAGGTTCCATAACTTCTAAAAATATATATTATTCCATTCATTCATCGTTTATAAAGTTTTTATTATGTTCACTATATTATTTTATGTCATTTATAGTATATGAAGTAAATATAAGAAGGGAAATTTCATTGATAGAATTCTGGATCGTTACATTCTCTCCTCCAAAAAAAGTTTCTTCTTCACAATTTCCATAATGTCACCTCATGAAAATATTTGGATAGTTATTAATAAAACTTTCTTCTAGATCCCACATCATATCTTAAATCTTATGAATTTTACAAAGTACATTTACCATAAGATTTTTATGATTCCTTGACACCTCCTATTTAGTTTCTATAATCTGGACATGCTCTTCATAGTAAGATAAATCAGGTTTCAATTCTATTCCTTCATAAGTGAGGAAATTTATTGGGTATGCTAGTTAACAACTGATGAAATGGAATAAGGATATTATTGATTAATATTGATGTATGATTTATCATATTGGATAAACATTGATAAAGATTTTGGTTTAGTTAAACATTTCATGGTTGAAGTAATGATTTAAGGACCATATGATTTGTTAAAACTACTTCAGGCATGAAAAATTCATCCTGAACATTCATTTCCAGGTGAAAGAGATGAAGTGAAAATAGATCTAAGAACATCAAAATGATGATATTATGAATATTATATGGAAATTAATCAAGTATGTTTATTTTCTCAACTTCTTTTATGAATATTAAAATAATCTCTCAACTTTTGGAAAAATATTTTCGAACAAAAATGTTATCTGTTTAATTGTATTTATAAAAAATCAATGGTATTTTAACTAATCAAAAATTTACAGCTTTATGATTGATGACTTTCTTATGACCAAGTTCTCTATCACTGTCCATCAGAACATATTGGCTATATTATTATTCCATGTCCATATTTTTACTTCATACTAATATAATCCTATTCGAATACCTAGTTTTATGGTAAACCTCGACATTTACCTTTCCCTTTTATTAAGATAATATTTTATTAACCATATTTCTTATGTGGGTTTCCCACAAATGAATTTATAAGTATCATCCTTCTATTTTCGAAGTACAACTTCAAATTTTGGGGACATAATTTATAGAAAGTAGAGAGAATATATGATTATGTTTTCATGACACGTCAAATTGATTATGATTTCAAGGTTGATTTATAGTATAAGGATTACCCTAGGTTGTCTCTTAATTAGTTTTGGATGTTTAAAGTGTGTATTTTTAATAAATATTACTAAAAGTGGGGGTGGTTTTGAAATATATTTATATAAATTAACTTAGTCAAAATAGTTTACAATTTGAGAGACTGAGTGGATTTTGAAAAATAAGAGATAATGGGTCGTTTTGATTTCACTGCAGACATTTAAAGTTATTTATTCTTAAATATTCATTCTAGTTTGGTGCAACTATTAGGTTAAAATTTATTAGAATCCCGATTAATTCCTAAGCTTTTATTTCAATGCATAAAGAACCAAACCTTGACGTAACAATCGTATTGTCAAGGTACAAAACATATTCATGGAATAATATTCTCCAAAGTAGTTTTAAATCTCAATAATGTGGGAATGAAAAGGATTATTATTTTGTCTAATCATAAGAACACAGGTCACACACTCAAAACCTCACATCGATTAGTTAGAAATTAAGAGCATAACATTCACATGCATCAAAACAAGCATTAAAATATGAATTAATTAAAGATGCAAGGAAAAGAAATGTTTTAACACCCAAATTACTCTGAACCAGTATCTAATATATGTGTTGGAGCACCCTTTTCGTGTGTGTAGCTCCCTCACAATGAATTCCAACCGTTTGGCTCAAAATCGGGAGGAGGAGGAAGCTCAAGTGGAACTCCTTCTTTATTTCTGCTCTCCCTAGGAGGATATAAAGCTCTAAAACCTCCAAGGGGATGAAAGGACTCCTATAAAACTTCAATTTAGCAGTACTTCACTCTCTTGGTTGAACTTGGAAATGAGGAGCCCAAGTATCCATTTTATAGGAAAAGTGGAAGTAGGGTTTGGTCACATAGATTATGTAAAACCAATTGTCCTATTGTTTTTAGTGGGTACAAACTATTATATCATTTTGCAAAAAACTAAAAAGTTGTTTCCCCACCTCTTTAATATCTTCATCAAAAATTTGGAGTCATTTGGACAACTACATCTCGAGATATGGATTGATCACAGCACACCACTTTTGACTTTGTGAAGATTTGATGTACTGGAAATATTAGTCTGGATGAGACACCATATGGAAAAATTAGGCATGAATTTATTCATATGAAATGTATCCCATTGAATTTTGTAATAGTTGAAAAAATATCTCCGCATTTAGATACACGGTTCTATAGAAGAATACAATTTATTCCACTGGTGTTCATGGATCCTGTGCAGTTTGGCCCATTTTTCTTTGACATTAACCTCCACCTATAATGTAATTATCAAAACAAGTAAGATAACCATTTTTAACAGTGATAATAAAAAATAATTTAATGAAACAAGAAGTTACATTTATTATTATTTTTATAATTTTCAATAAAAAAAGTTTATCACAGTGGTGTAAGGGTGAAAATGAAACTATGAATCTCAGTACGATCACCCCCCTACACCTAATCATTTTCAATCTAGGGTATGGTCATATTTCCAAAAATTATGCATGTAGATATTTACAACTTCATACAGATTTAACATTCAAATAAAATTTAATTCTTGATTGAAATGTGATCAAAGAAAAAATCGTATCAAGGAGTTAATCTCAGTGAGCATGGAAAAAGGTGTCTCAAAAATTAAATTAGAATGAAATTCCAAGAGATACATGATACCATCAAATAAAATAATTCAAAAGTAAATCATGTCCCTAATTCTCTATGTTTCTGTGTGACAACAATTTCATGATATTCATTCCACTTTATATCAATAAATATAATTTATTTTAATAAAATTCTACTTACATGATCCATTCCCCCGAACCTCCCCACATCTTTTGAAATAAAATTTCAAGACACACTCACTTAAGAATTACCAAAATTAAAACCATAGGCTCCCTACCTAGATATCCCCAAATGTTGTACATTTCATCACTCCCCTTATTTATTATTTTTATCAAAAGTTACACTTGGAAAAAATCTCACACTCTTCTCTCAATGCATGTTTAATCTCCTCATGACAATAATTTTAATAGTTATAACAATATCAAAAGTCATGGATAGGTGGTTTTTGACCTACCAATATATAACCCTTTTTGTTTTTTTTTAGGGTGTACAATAGTCAGATAATAGGTACACACACATAGTTCAATCTGGTACAGTGATGAAATAGATCAAATAAGGAATGAAAATATAGAAAAATTATTTTGGAAAGTATAGAAATATCAACCTAAATTATATTTACGTTCTATTAAGTATGAAAATTTCACACCTCACGGTTGGGTGAAAAGATGTGTGGAGAGATTAAGTGAACAAATACTCCCTTAAACTATTCACAAAAGGGTACCACTCTTCATAAAGGTCTCAAAATGATACAACCATTTATATCATTGACAAAGAACCAAATTTCAAAAGTGATACTACTGAATTGATTTATTGATGCAATGCACATTTCATCAAAAAAATGAATGTTGAAACAATATGAAAAATGGAAATTCCTCATTCATTTTCAATAACTTCTGTGATTAAATAGCCATCATTTTCCATGAAAAAGAGGGCATCAAAAAGTAACATTCTAGAAAAAAAGTAAGGGGAAAGGGTCTAAAATAAAAATACTATTTAGTAAGATAAAAAGAGAAAAGAAAAGAAGGATGGTGAAAATTCCTAACTAACCCAGGAATGTACCCATCCCCCCACACCTAAAGTGTGCAGTTTCCTCACTGTAATAAATGAGAATGTGGGAAGGAAGGGTAAAACCTAGTGAATATCCTTCGTAGATTTCTTCTTGAACAAGGAGTTCCTCCATAGGATACTTCAGAATGGCTTCACAGAATTGCTTCACCCGCTTCCCATTGAAAGTGAAGGTTTTATTGGTTTCTTCATTTTGATCCTGAACAACAACAAATAGAGAGACATTAGTAACAATGTATAGTCCAAAATATTAAGAACAAAGCTTATGTGGATGAAAATTTAGCCTTGCATTGTAAAGTAGGACCTTCTACCCAATTTGGAACTGACAATGTAGAATGAGATGGTCATGGGAATCCTTGGTTATCTCCTTATAAATCTGGGAGTTCTCATATGAATCGCTTATTATTTCCTCCATCTCATGAATCTGTAAATTCCTTTGATCACCTGCAATAGAAAGATTAGAATATCATTATTTGATGGCCTACTACGAATGGTGATCAATCTTAACATGCAGGTGACAACTCTTTCCAAACAAAATCTTATAGGGTTACATTCCAATGGGAGTTTTAAAGGAAGTACAATAATCCCATAATGAACCACTAAGTATAAGACTCCAATATTTTCTATTAGGATGAAATGTTTTTTCAAGAATCTGTTTTACCTTCCTATTTGACACCTTTTATTAACCATTAGTTTGTGGCTGATATATAGTATACACTCTATGATAGACCCCAAAACGATGAAAAGGATATATCATTTGTAGGTTACAAATATGAGAACCATGGTCACTAATGATGAACCTAGGTAATCCAAAACTACAAAAAATTTGGGTTCTCAAAAATTTCACAACAGTCATGGAATCATCAATCCTTTAGCTCGTGCCTATACCCATTTTGAAACACAATCCATTGACAAAATAATATTAAGGTTACCAAAGGAATTAGGGAATGGTCCCATAATGACAATGTCCTAAACATAGAAAATTTCATTGAAGAGAAATGGTTGTTGTGTAATTTCATATATTTTAGATACATTCCCCATTATTTGATAGAGAGGAAAAGATTTAATGAAATCATGGGCATACCAAAAAAGTGTTTTCCAAAAGAGACCGAAATCATGGATCATGCGAGCAGTCTGTTAGGGACCAAAGTGCCCCTACAAGAAAGAGTGTGGTAGAAACTAAGGATGGAATAAAACTCTCTATCAGGTACACAACCCCTGAGGAATTTAGCACAACATGTTCACCAAATATATGTTCCATCACAAATGTACCAATGATACTCATGTTTTATAAAGTCCTCCTAGTTTTTATTGAACCCAGCAGGAATGCAGGATGCTACCAAATAATTTAGAATTTCAGAACACCAAGGAATAGCATCTTGCACTCCATAAAATTATTCATTTAGAAACATGTCATTTATGGGAATACAATGGGATGAGTCAATGTATGAGGATGGGTGGATCCTACTGACATGGTCAGCCACCACATTCTATACTCCTTTTTTAACTCTAATTTCTAAATTGAATTCTTGAAGGAGGAGCATCCAGAAAATGAGGCATGGTTTGGATTTGAGTTTATTAAGGAGATACTGGAGGGTTTCATGGTCTGAGAACACAATGACATGTTGAGCACAATCTACTCTTTGTGATAATACTTCCCCAACTGCATAGTTAGATGCATCACAAATGAGATCTAATGGTAAATCCCATCAAGGTGGTTGGATTATCAACGCTGAAGTGAGACTCTGTTTTAACTTATTAAAAGCTTCCTCACATTCATTATCAAAAAAAATTCATTTTCTTTATGAAGGAATCAGGAGAGGTGGAGTGCAATTTTACTATTATCACAAATGAATCAACGGTAAAATCCAACACGAACTAGGAATGACCAGACATTCCGTACATTTTTTGTTAATGGTAGGGAATAAATGGCATCCACTTTTGATTTATCTACTTGGATACCACTCCCATAAATTAAATTTCCCAAAACTATACCTTATACCACCATGAAATAACATTTCTCATAATTTAATACAAGATTATTTTCAATACATTGACGTAGGACTAAACCAAGACTACTCAAACATTCATCAAAAGACGAGCCATAAGCAGTTAAATCATCCACGAATACTTCCATGTAATTTTCCAGGTAATCCAAAAAAAATACTAATCATGAATAACTGGAAATTACCCAGAGAATTGTATGGACCAAATGGAATCCTCCTATATGAAAATGTTCCAAAGGGGCAAGTGAAGGTCGTGTTTTCCAAATCCTTGGGGGCAGTATGGATATGAAAGTATTCAGAATACACACTAAGAAAATTATAATCAGACTTCCCTGCAAGCCTCTATAGAATTTGGTTAATGAATGGAAATGGGAAATGTTCCAACCTATAGTGTTTGTTTAATCGATGATAGTCTATAAAGACATTCCAACTATTATCCACATGAGTTGGAACAAATTAATTGTTTTTATTTTTAACAACCATAAGACCAATTTGTTTAGGAACCAATTATACTGGACTGGACCATTGGATGTAAGATATGGGGTAAATAAATCTAGAAGCCAATAATTTTATTACCTCATTTTTAAAAACATCTATTAGGTTTGGGTTCAATCAACATTGTGACTGACTCAATGTATTATCCTCATCATTTAATAATATATGATGTGTACAAATTCATGGTCTAATACTTGAAATGTCTCCAAGTGTCCTTCCCAAAGCTTGTTTATACTCCCTTAAAAGTTCATGTAGTATCAATTCGTGCTCAGGAGGGACTAAACTAGAATTTATGACATGAATTTTGTTTCTATTCCAAAGATAAAAATATTTTAGATCATGAGGTAGTTGTTTTAGTTCCAATTCAAGGGTATTTTGGATTGATGGGAAAATGTGTGAAAGTGAGAGGTCACTGATCTCATCAAACATCTCAATGGTAACATCTTAGAAAAAGAATTAGATTTTACAAGATTAGTAGTATCATCAATGGTCAAGTGATCCTTAGTGTTCAAGAAATCATAATTTTATAAACATGCATGACATTTTTTTAAACCGGTATAACATTCAATTAATGATTCATTACCTAACATTTCAATCAATGATGAAAACTCAGAAAGGGGATCAGGTGAATGAAAATAAGTTTTTCTAGGGGAAGGGAGTACATCTATAGAGTTGAAACAGAGTGATAACTATTCTTCTGAGGGGTTCTTCATAGAATCAAGGATGTTGAAGTAGACAATGTCACCACAAAACTCCATAGATAATGTAAATTTTTGGACATTAATTATGCTTTTGGTTGTTTTCATGAAGGGTCTCCCAAATATAATTGGGTCATGTCCATTCATCATATCATCTTCTATTTTTAGAACATAAAAATTAGCATAAAGAATTAATGTTTTCATCCACACAATAACATCCTCTAACACACCATAGGGGTTTGCAGTACTCCAGTTGGCCATTTGAACAATAATTCTAGTGGGTTTCAGTTTTCTGACCTATAATGTAGAGTAAATTGAGTGAGGTATCACATTTATAGAAGTTCCTAAATCAATCATATAATTGGAAAATGAATACTCCCTTATGGTGCATGGAATCGAGAATATCCCATGATCATTGCACTTGGTGGGAAGTGATGGCTCTATTAATGTTGACACATTCCTCCCCAAGCTCACCTTTTCAGCTCCATGAAGTCAGCTTCAGTGTGTACACATCTCTTTCAAAAACATGGCATATCTTGTAATTTCCTTCACAACATCAATAAAAGGAATGTTTATCTACACTTTATTAAAATTTTATAATATTTCCTTATCAAGTTAAGTTTCCCTTTGTTTCCTATGTTGGGTGGAAATTTGTCAAAATGGAAGAGGAATTTTTGGGCTAGGTGAACCATCAAAAAACACACCCTTTCCTTTGGAAGGGATTCTCTCAGGATGTAGTATTTCAAAATTTAGAATAATTTCAATAGTTGGGATGGTGTTTTACATAGGAGGGATGACTTTAATGGAGGATTAATTTGGCTGTTTATTTTTGTTCCAATTGTAAGGGTGATTACACTAACATTTCTTTTATCCCTAGGGTTAACTACTGATTAATAGGGTAGTTTACCCAACTCAGGACTTTGAGTCCCCCCCACACAGTTTTTGAGTTTCCCTACTTTGGTTTTTAGGTCTTATATGGCCTCTTGGGTGGTTTTTTGGAATTATAGATTGTTGGAAACCATTTGTTTCATCATGTATCCAAGGATAGGCTCGGTTTTTGGAGGGGGTTTTTATAAAGGCATTTATGGTGGTTGGGTGTTTTTGGGTGGTTGTGGTGGATCAATACCCTTCCCTGGTTAGTTCCATTATTTTTTAGGTTGGTTTGAAAACCACCTTGTCTATAGGCTTGGTTTTCATTCCATATAGGGTTGGATGGATAGTAAGGTTATTTCCTAAAGGGTTGGTTAGAGGGGCATCATGGAAATATTTCCTCACAACTCTTAGATTTTTCTCTCAATTGAGGAAATTGTTCATTGTAGGGGGTGTTAGAAGAACATATTCCACAATGGATGGGAAGGGGAGATTTGGATTTACCTTGGGAAAGAGCAATATGTCGAAGAAGGGTACTTACCCTTTCAAACATTGTGTCAACCTTCTTCTCTAATTTAGTACATTGTACCTCATGGACACCTTGAATGGGTACACTAGACCTTGAACCGAATTGTGGAGTGTTTTTGTGCCATGTTCTCAATCAGGATTATTGAAGAAATTGGGGTTTTATCAACTAGCGCACAACCTATAGCAACAGCAATCATATTTCTATCAATATTAATTAATCCTTTATAAAAATACTGAATTAAAAGTTGATCAATTATTTGGTGGTTTTGGAAACATGAACATAACCTTTTAAATCATTCCTAGTATCAGATTAATGTTTCCAATTTATATTGCCTTATACCACAAATTTCTTTCCTTATAGTTTTAGTTTGAGAGGCTGGGAAATATTTTTTGGAAAAAGGCATTTCATATCTGCCTAATCTCTAATTGGTGAATTAACATAATACAACCAATATTTTTTAGTTTGTTTTAGTGAAAATGGGAATTCAATATGATTAACTTGTTATTCATCCCCATTAGAAGGTTTTATTATTGAACACACAATATGAAATTATTTTAAGTGTTTATGTAGATCTTCTCCAGAAAGTCCATGAAATCTTAAAAATAAGTGAATTAGACCAGATTTTACTTCAAAATTGGGTTCATTGACTTGTATTTGAATATATGTGGGTCGAATATCAACATCAGGATAGGTTAGTTAATTTAGTGTTAGATTATTTTCATCTATTTTATACTCATTAATTTTAGGTTTTAATTTCGTTCCATAAGAATAGGGGATTAGAAAAGTCTCAAGTTGTGGTGTGTCCTCCTTCAAAGGGGTGTCTTGTGCGTCTCGGTGTCACTGAAATAGGATCCTATCTAGTTTGTGTTCGATAGGTGGTGATTCTCTCAAATTATAACACATCATTCATAGACCCTACACATAAAATAAATCAAAAAATAAAATTATATGCAAAATTAGAAGATAAAACAAATACATATTCACAAAATTTACAAAAAAATTATCAAAAACACGCACTAAAAACCAAACTCCTCCCCAAAAACGGCCCCAAAATTTGACCGCGTTGTCATGAAACGTCAAATTGATTACAATTTTAAGGTATATTTATAGTATAGGGAAGACCTTAGGTTTTCTATCAAGGAGGGTTGGATGTTTAAAGTTTGTATTTTTAATAAACATTATTAAAAGAGGGAGTGGTTTTTAAAATGGTTTAAAGAAAATAACTTAACCAAAATAGTTTAAAAGTTGAAAGACCAAGTGGATTTTGAAAAATATGAGATAAAGGGGTCATTATGATTTCAGTACATACATTTAAAGTTTATTTTTCTTTTAGATTCATTCATGCTTGGATTAATTCTTTGTTTGAAATTAATTGGAATCCTGATTAATTCCTAAGCTTTTATTTAAATGCTTAAAGAACCAAACATTAATGTAAAAATCATATTGTCAAGGTAAAAAACTTATTCATTGAATAAGATCTTTAAAATAAGTTTAAAATCTAAAGATGGTGGGTATGAAAAGGATTCTTCTGCAGTCCAATTGGAACAACCCAAGTCACACCCTCAAAACCTCACACCGATCGATTAAAAATTAATAGCACAATATTCACATGCATCAAAACAAGCATTAAAATATAAAATAACTAAATATACATGGAAATAAATGTTTTAACACGCAAATTAATCCAAACCAGTAGCTGATATATGTGTCATAACTCCCTTGACATGTTTGTAGCTCCCTTAGAATGAACGCTCATAGTTTAGCTCGACATCGAGAGGAGGAAGCTACGGTGGAACTCCTTTGTCATTTCAGCTCTCCCTATAAGGATAGGGAGCTTCAGAAACTCCAAGGGGATCAATGTAATCATATATAACTTCAATATTTCATCACTTCACTCTATTGGTCAAACTTTCAAATGAGGATCCCAAGCTTCCATTTTATAGGCAATTTGGAAGGTAGTTTTGGGCACATAGATTGTGTAATACCACTCGAACCATTATTTAAGGTGGGTAGAAAACATTATATCACTTTGAAAAAAAAAATCACCACCTCTTTAATATCTCCACCGAATTTTTGGATTCATTTGGACACTTACAGCTTGAGATATGGACAGATCCCAGTACACCTCTTTTGACTTCATTTAGATTTGGTGTGCTGGATAGATCAGTCCGGATGGGCTGCCATATGGTAGAATTAGGCTTTCGTTTTTCCTTAAGAAATTTAGAGAATTTATTTTTGGACTGGAAAACAAAATTTCATCCCATTTAGATTCAATTTATAGTATAATTAATCAGTTGAGTCCACCAGTGTTCAAGGATCCTGTGCAGTTCAGCCAATTTTTCTTGGACATCATCATGAGCCCTCCTGATCACCTCCACCTACAATGTAATTATAAAAAATGTAACATTTACCTTTTTAAAAGTGATAAACACAAAATAATTGAATCAAATAAGAAGTGAATTTTTTTAATATTTTTATAATTATCAATACAAATCTAGTTTATTATAGTGGTGTAAGGGTAAAAATGAAGTCGTGAATCACGAGGCAATTAATGTAACACCCCATTATTTGATGGTATGTATCTTTTTGAATTTAATTTCTTCAATAACATAGGTTTCAAACAACACCAATATTAAATGAACAATGATATACAATTAAATATCATTATTTTAAAATGACCATTGTAACCTAGACATTAAATTAGTGGGAAGGAATAATATTAATGACATTTATATATTATATATTTAATTAAATGTTTTTACATT
This sequence comes from Viscum album, assembly GCA_963277665.1. Taxonomy (NCBI): domain Eukaryota; kingdom Viridiplantae; phylum Streptophyta; class Magnoliopsida; order Santalales; family Viscaceae; genus Viscum; species Viscum album. The sequence continues at coordinate 1,238,306,495 of OY728166.1, forward strand.
CATACAAATGATCTTATTGTAATAATAAAAGAAATAATCCAACTTAACATATTAAAAGGATATGTTTTTCTAAAGGCGTTCAAACAACATTTTAATGGCGCACTTGTTTTAAAACTAAATTTTGACAGTTTTAAAAATTTTATTGAAAAAAAATAAAATTCATTTTTAAAATAGGAATTGCAATTTATCTTAGGGTTAAATTCTGGTATTTTTTCTAGAAATATTTATTTTTCAGTGAATAGTGAAAAATTCTGATTTTCATAAAACTATCATATTCATTATATTAAAATTTTATTTATGATTTAAATAGAAAACTCACCTATGAAATTATAAATACAATTTAGGTATCATATCAATGAAAATATAATTTATTTATATTATAGAATAAGTAGATAAATTTTTTTAATGTGATAATTTGATTTTTAGTATTTTTATGAAACATAAATGTTTACTTAAAATATTAATATTAATAAAAGGATTTAAAATAAAATTTATTTTCATAAAAAAGATTCAAAAATTTATATTTTTTTATTATGATTATAATATAGTTTTATGGGACCTTAATTAATTTTTCAAAGTGTTATAAAAGGAGTAATAAATTTAAAAGGGTATTGTTTAAATAAATGATGATTTTAAATAAAATTAAATTGACCATATTTAGAAAATTATTTTCATAAAATTGAGTTCATTTTTTAATTCCTCACTTTTAAATATAGTTAACGTGATTTTTTTATTTTTCTAAAATATATGAATTTTGTGAATAGTCAAATATGGTAATGTTTGGTGTTTCTCAAATACAAGATTTATTAAGTCATAGATGATGTATGGATGTTGTAACCACATAATATCTAAATATAACTCAATATTTTAATATATTTAGTGATAATTAGAAAATTATTTGTAGTCTTAATCCAAAATAACATACAAATGAATACAATATTCACAAAACACACCTCTCATCCACTATAAATATTACCTCTCACCACCCCTTCTCCTCACACCTACAAAGCCATGAATCTTACTAATATTCTTCCCATTTACTCTCCCAAAACACTCACAAAAATTCTAGTATTTCTTGTATAACCAAAATATGACTTTCAATGTTTCTTAAGGGGGTTATGAAGGAGAATAAGTTCAAGAGGTAAGAACCTCTTCCATTTTATTTTTATTTTTTTTCAAGTTCTTTTTTTGTCTTTTTTTTCTCACTTCCATATCCCAAAGAGTCATGAAAACTCTAGAATATTATATATTAAGGATTTTTTTGATGGAATAATCTATCATAAATTCCCTTCTCTTCTTCCTTTTATTCTAAAGATGAAAACATCATTTGTGGGGTTCCAACTTACTCCCTTGGTGAACGACGTGTTTTTGTTTTTCAAATCTGACTTCAAGGATGTTCATAAAACCTTTTTTACTATAAAATAATATTATAATTTATGTATTACATATTATTAAATTTTATATAACTAGTTTATATACATAATATTTATTAATTAATGAAAACAACTTTGTAATGATTGAAAACCACCAAAATAATCTAAATGATTATCAATAACGTCTCATCAAATGATTCATCCTCACCCAAAATAACAAAATTATTTTTATAACCATTTAATATTAATTAAATTCATAAATAAAATATAATTTCAATTATATATAACTATTCCCATTTCACATGATCTTTCGTAAATGTATACAAGTGAACGAATCATGAGAACTAAGGAAACAAACACTCCCGAACGATGACATTGAATCTCATAAATTATAAAAAAGTCCATAAATGAAAATAATAAAACCATAAAAAATAAAATAAATTTTTAATATTATTTTAAATAAATTATTAGTTAATCTAATTTCATTATCCATGACATTATGCGCAAGTGTAGAACACATTCAAAAATAAGGTTAGGGTTTTCTCATCTCACTTTCATTTATGTAAGATATGACTTATTCACCATTATTTATTGTGAAAAGTTTATTTTACTTCCCTTGGATGTATCATATCATGAATCTGTTTTTATTTATTATATTAAATGTATCATTGGATTATTTTTAATTTTATAGGAAATATTATTCTATTGATTACAAAGTGGTATGGGTTTTCCCATCTCACTTTTATTTCTCTAGGATATGTTTTATTCACCACTATTTCTTATGTGTGGGGTATGTATACTATCCATTGATGTATAATTTCATAAATCTCTTTATATTCATGGTATTAAAAGACATATTTGATGAACATTAATTTATTGGGTCATATGGTTTGACTCTTTTCAAAGTGGTAAGGGATTCTACCCAAATGTCCATTTTTTTCTTTTGGGTTACACTTTCCCTATTTTTACCCCAATGAATTAATTATTTATTTTTATATAAATATTTTAAATTCCAAGTATATGTTCCAAACTCATTTATCTAAATCATTTCATATTTTTTTGATGGGAAATATAAGTTTTATAAGGTTTCTATTTTCAATTCAACCAAATTAGAATGCTCGATTAAAGGGAACTTCTTGATTTTTTACCCATTTTGAAGTAAACTAAATAATTTGTTTCAAGCCTTAATTAATTTTATAAAATAAAAAAATATATCATAAATAACAATCTCAGTTGTTTTCTAATTTTAAATAAAATATTTTGCATTTTTTGATTTCAATTATCTTTATTATTTTCCCTTAAACCGCCCTAAAGTGGCTAATTTATAAAGTTACTTAAAAACACTTTTTACATGTTAAAAATAATTAATGGTTCAAATATATTTTACCCTATTTATTTTATAGGATATTTATGTTTAAAATATTAATTTATGAAAAAATCAAATTATTTTCACAAATAACTCTTCTTTCTAAAGAAAAATGGGTTTTCCCTCAAGAATTTATCAATGATTTTATTAGAGTATATTCAACTACGATTATGACTAAAATATTTCAAAGTGGTATGGGAAAATTTATTTAAGTACATGTTTTTAAATAAATTATTCGACATATGGGGAATTCATTAGACTTAGTAAGTGATGGGTGAGGTCTGTTATAGCTTATTGATGCATCGATAGGTCTCACAAGACAAACTAGATCGGGTTTTGTCCTAGGCCTTACCCATATATTTTGACTTCTTGGATGAGGATTTGATGGTATGTTTACGATATCCAGAATTTTTCATTCCCTCCTTATGAAAATAGTAATTAAAAATTTATGTGATTATTTGACTATTAGAATATCTCTGGTTAAGTTTAATGTGATTATCTATGTGAAATTATTTATTTAGCTTTTATTCCTACCATATTACACTAAAGATAATGTTTTATTAAAATGTGTTTTATTTATTCAAATTGCCTTATTATTTATGTTTATGATAGATTCCTATGAATGTTTTACCCTTACTAAGCATCTAACCTCACCCCTTTCTTATTTGTTTTTCTCTAGGATGTGAAGATGTATATTATGAATGACTTTTAGGGATAATGTTTGAGTTATGGATGTTTCCAATGGAGTTTCTATGTTTTTTCTTCCAATTTTTAATGTAAAACTTATGTTTGAATCTTATTTTCCAAAACTACTAAACTATTTTGTCATTTTATATGCGAAAACATTTTCATAGTACCAATTTAAAAAAGTAAGGCACTGAATCCATGCTATTGGGGTCACCAATGCCTCACTTAATTACATTGGTACTATGAACAAGAGATTGCATCCCAAAGGACCAAATATTTTTCAATATTTGGAAAACCATATATGTAAATAAGTTTTATATCATATAGTCAAAGAAAAAACAACATATAAACTCCAATGGGAACACCCATAAACATCTAGATTTTCTATGTAAGTCATCTATAAAATACAACTTCACGTCCTGTGGAAAAATAAAACATTTGAAAGGGGTGATCTCATATGCTAAGTAAGGGTAAGAAATATAGTGAGATCTATCATAAATAAACATAAACAATAATTCATGGAAAATAGATGAATCACATTCTAATAAAACATAATCTATAGCATAATATGGTAGGAATAAAATCTGAATAAATAATTCCACATAAATAATCGCATGAAACTTAACCATGGATATTATACTAGTAGAATAATTACATGATTTATCAATTACTAATATCCTAATGATAGAATGAATAATGTCAGATATCATAAATATACAACCATGGCCATGGTCAAGAAGTCAACATAATGGGCAAGGCCTCAGCCAAAACCGTTCTAGTTCATCTCATGAGACCTACTGACACATCAAGGGGGTATAGCGTGCCCCACTGTTCACTTAATAAGTAAAATGAATTACTAATATGTATGAAAAATGATATATTTAAGTAAATGTGTCCCATAACACTTTGAAATATTTGAATCCTAATCATAGATTAAGGTACACCAATAAAAGCATTGAAAAAAATTCTTGAGAGAAATACCCATTTTCTTTGAAAATAATATATCTTTTGGGAAATCATTTTTCTTTATCATAAAAATTAGATTTTATAAATTTATATCCCAAAAAATAAAATATAATAATAAATATATTTGATGCATAAATTATTTCCAACATGTAAAAAAAATTTAAGATACTTTATAAAAGAGCCATTTTGGTGCAGTTTAAGGGAAAATATAAAAGAGTATTTAAAGAGGAAAAAGGATTAATTTTTTACATAAAAAAATATATGAAATAAGATATTTATTTAATAGTAAAATAATTTATTTTATAAAGATAATGGTTTCATAAAAATATATCATAGTGTGCGCTTGAAAATGAGTAAAAAACTGGGAAGTTCTCTTAAATCATGGTTGCTTATCAGGAAGAATTGAGAATTGAACCTTCTAAAAAATGTATTCACCCATAAAATAAAGATGAAATGATCTGTAAATATAAAATTGAAAAATATAAAAAAAAATTAAATGAATTATATAAAAATAATGAAGAATTACATTACAGTAAAGAGCGAGATAGCGTAACTCAAATGAAAAACGGAGGTTTGAAAAAAACCTTACCACTTTCCAACAGTCGAATTGTATTCCCCTTAAAATTAGTAAACATAAAATTAAACATCAAATACCATGTAGAAAAATATTTTCATGATATAGTATGTTAAAGTATAGTATAAATACACCAAAAACAATAATTAGTGGTTAATAACGCCTATCTTAGAGTAACAAAAGTGAGATGAGGAAACCCATACCTTATGTCCGAAAGCATTATACAATTTTACTTAACATCAAGGATAATGAAATTTGAACCATTAATAATTTAATTCATAAAAAATTCAAAATTATTTTTTTATTACAATTTTATTAAGATCATTGATGTAATTTTTGATGAGTTATGATATTCAATTTTGCCATTTGGGTGTGTTTGTTTCCTTGGTTTTCATATTGGTTCACTTGTATACATGTACGAAAGATTATGTAAAATGGGAATATTTATCTGGAATTGAAATTATATATTATTAATGAAAATACATAATATTAAATTTTTATATAATTCATTTGTTTATTTGGGTGAGGAGGAATCGTTAGATAAGACGTTAGTGATAATCGTCTAGATAATTTTGGAGGTTTTTTTTATCATCACAAACTAATTTGGCCTTATTAATTATATTCTCTATATATAATAGTTTCATAAGCTTAAATAAGATTTAATAGAAATATGATAATCTTTTTTAACAGTAAAACTGCTTTTATAACCCTCCTTGAAGGCAGAATTGAAAAACTAAAACACGTCTTCCCCAAAGATGCTAGATCGACACCTTAGAGATGATGTTTTCATTTTTAGAATAAAAAGAAGAGGAGAATAGAACTAATGGTTTATTTTCAATTTATATAATCTAATTATAATATATATACGATACATGTTTGGATATAGGACATGAGTTGAGTAAAATAAAAGAAATGAAAGTGAAAAAAATAAAGAAAACAAAAGACGATTTCACCTCTTGAATTGTTCTCCTTGAGAACCTCATTAGGGAAATTGTTTTTGGACTTTTTTTAATACTAGAACCTCTTACACATGGGTATAGTCTAGTTAAGAGTATTGGGTAGAAATTGATAATTATTCAAGGCTTAAAAGGTGTGAGAATAAGAGGTGGTGAGGGGTGGTCTTCATAGTTGAGGAGAGGGGTGGTTTTTGAATATTTTATTAATTAGTTTATTATTTTGGATCATTACTAAAAATATTGATGATTCTAGGAACAAATACAATAAATAGATATGGTTAGTTATATATTATGGGGATTACATTAGTGATGACTCCTAGAATAGTGTATTTAACTTATATTGTATATATACGTCAAATTATTGTATTTCACTATTCCACAAAAAATAAACTATTTTAGAAAAATACCAAAAATTCACCATTAAAATATCTCAATTTGTATAATTAAAAAAAGGACTCCATTTTATGAAAAAAATTCCAATTATGATAATTTAATTTTTTAAATAAAATCATCATTTACTCGAAAAATACATATTTTAATGCTAATATGTTTTTATGACACTTTAAAAAATTAATTATTGTCTCATAAAATTATCTTAAAATAATAAGACAAAAAACATAAATTTATGAATCAATTTTATAATAATAATTTTTATTTTAAATAATTATATTAACTAAATAATTTTAAATAAATATTTATGTATCACAAAAATATCAACACTTAGTTTATCATTTTTAGAACATTTATTTACATATTCAGTGATAAAAATATACTATAATTTCATTTCTATTTTACCTAAATTTTATTTACTCTTTCATTGGTGATTATACTATTCAAATCACAAATATGCTATTATTGTAACAAACATGACTATTTTATAGAAATCATGATTTTTCACTATTCACTATAAAATAAATATTTTCTGAAAAATATAAAAATATCAACCTATAATAATTTTTACATTATGATTTTAATAATGCAGTTTGTTTTGTTCAAACAAAATTTTAAAATAGTAAAAAATTAGTTTTAAAACAAGTTTTTCATTAAAAGGCATTAAAACAACCTTTAGAAAAATAGTCTTTTAATGCATAAAATTGGATTCATTCTTATCTTTTGCCTATAAAATCATTTAGATGAATGTAAAATCATTTTACTAAATATATAATATATAAAGTTTATTAATAGAATTCATTCTCGCCAATTTAATGGCTATGTTATGAAGGTTATTTTAAAATAATGATATTTAATTGTATATCACTATTCATTTGAGATTGGTGTTGTGTGAAACCTATGTTGTTGAAGAATTAAATTTAAAAAGACACATTACATAAAATTTGGGAGGGGGGTTACATTCTCCCCACATTCAATAAATTTATTTCTCACAATTTGATGTTGTACTTAAAAAATAAAAGGTTGATACTTTAAAATTCCTTTATGGGAAACCCAAATTAGAAATAGGGTTAATAAAATATCCTATTAATAACAAGGAAAGTGAAATGTAGAGTTTACCCCAAAACTAGTTATTCGACTTGGATAACATTAGTGAAAATTGAAAATATAGTCATGAAATAATAATCTAACCATCATGTTCTGATTCAGAGTGATAGAGAACATGGAAATTAGAACATTAACCATAAAAGCAGTAATTTTTTGATCAGTTATAAGACCTTTGATTTCTCAAAAATAAATGTAAAGAGATAATTTTTTTGTTCCAAAATAGTTTCCCAAAAGTTGAGGGATTATTTTAATATTTATAAAATCACCTGGTAAAATAAACATAATTGATTAATTTAATTGTCATAAGCATAATATCATCCTTTGGTTGTGCTTAAATCTATTTTCACTTCATCCCTTACACAAGGAAATGAATATTCAAGAAGAATTTTTCATGCATGAAGCACTTTTAATGAATCATTTGGTCCTTAATTCATTCATTTAACCTTTATATGTTTACTTTAACCAATATGGTTATCATATATTATTATTTAATAATAAATTTTAAGTTTAACTTCATCCTTTCCATAAGTTGTAAATCTTAACACTCATCAAAATCATGTCTATCCATATTCAATGGCCAAAAATTTATAAGGAGGGTTATTAAATTTCCAAAAACCCACTTAACATAAGATTCCTCCAATAATGTAGCTTTTATTTCCACATACCAAATATATGAATAACTTAGTCTCCTTTAAAACTCTATGAAATATGCATGCTTCTAATAGTAAAATATCGATTTATTGAATATAATCCTTAAATCCAAACATCTAACAATTCTAGAATAACATAAACCATCAGATCACTAACCAAAATCATGGTCATGAATACTATACCATAACCATCTATTTATTACTATCTCCATATAGATAACATATTTATGGTTATCTTTCCAAAGTCACGTGTTTTTAAGAAGATAACCCTACAAGAGAATCAATTATCTTGATTATTGGTGTTATTCATCTCATGCTTCCAATTCCTTAAAGAAGAAGTACTACAGTTCAATCCTTATATATCTCATGAATCTTATAAACTGAGAATTATTGATATAATACTCAAATAAAATAATTATTTCAACCAAAAACAAGAATATTAATCATTATTCTTCATCAATATTAGTAGCATAAGCTTTACCATGATCCATTATCCTCTTTTGTGTATATTCCTCTGATCATTGATACATTTATTTGTGTAATGTCCCATCTCCTTGCATTTTAAGCATTGAACATTGTAAAATTATATCCTTTCCATAAAATCATGGGAATGGGGGAATTTTTCTCCCTACATTAAGAAAACTTATTTTCCTATTAAGCGAACACCATGGCCTTTCCTTCCACAATAATCACATGTGGGAAAATTATTCTTTCCCTTCTTCCCATTGTTAATGTTTTTCCCAACTACCCCATTCTTCTCTTGATTCAATTTGAAGCAACAAGACATGGGAAAAAATTCTATTCCTTATAGAACATGATATTATTTCCTCATATGATGAAACTATTTGGAATACCACTTCTCTTATAAATATTTTCTTAAGCTCATGAAAGGAATTATCATTATTACTCTTTAGATCATGTGTATTGGTGAGGTTCACCTTCATTATGTTTGGAATCATTTATAAATAATGTGATATACTAGATTAGATCATGCCATTATGAAACATAATGTATAATCCAAAATCTAGTGAAATAATTAACATAAATTGAAACATTCAAGTGTAGCTAATCTCATAATCATAAATATGGTTTCTTTGTGGACATGTACTTTTAAATCCTTCATAGTGGTTTGTAATGAAAATAAAAATTATCCTAAGAATATCCATTATGATTGGAAATCCAGGTGTGCGGTAAAGCTCATTATTATGTACCGAGTTATGCCGAGTCAGGCCTAATGAACTATGTAAGAGTTGTTACCCCTAAGAACATTTGTGTCAATACCACATCTACATATAGTATATAGACAACGATGTATTGTTAGAAAGATCCACATAATCTCTACCTTATCAAAATCCTAGGATGTTCTTATATGATTATCCTCAAAGTCTATCTTAGGGTTATGTTCCCTAATATATTTTTTCTAAATATAGTTTCCAAGGTTTCTACTAAACTTTCTCTGATAGAAACTGCAGAAACCCTGAACCTAGTTGCCTGGAGTCAGTGCCTTACTTAATTACATTGGTAATATGAACAAGAGAACGCATCCCAAAGTACCAAATAGTTTAGTAGATTTTTAAAACTAGATACATACATAACATTTATATTACAACTTGAAAAGAAAAAACAACATAAAAACTCCATTGGGAAAAACCATAAACATTTAGATTATCCATACAAGTCATTCATAAAACGCTTGTTCACATATTGGAAAAAATAAAACATTATAAAGAGGTGAGATAATATGATCAGTAAAGATGATAATTAAATTTTAAAATATCATAAATAAACATAAACAATAAGTAATGGTGAATAAATGAAACACATGACAATAAAGACATAATATTGAGAATAATATGGAAGGAATAAAAGTTGAATAAATAATTCCACATAAATAATCACATGGAACATAACCATGGATATTATACTTGTCAAATAATAACATGATTTATCAGTTACTAATATCAAAATGAGGTAATACATAATTATGGACATAATAAACATACCATGAAGGCCTCATCTAAGAAATCTATGCAATGAGTAAGGCCTCGGCCAAAAATCGTTCTAGTTTGTATCTTTAGAACCATCGATGCATGGAGGGGATATAGATGGCCCCAAAAATCACTTATTAAGTCCAATTAAATACAAATATGTCTAATAAATGGTATATTTAAGTCAAAGTGTCCCATACCACCTTGAAATATTTTAGTCATAACCATAGATGAAAATAATCTAATAAAATCATTGAGAAATTCTCGAGAGAAATACTCTTTTTCTTTCAAAATATGATTTATTGTGGGAAATAATTTGTATTTATAATAAAATTAATATTATAATAATTTATATCCCATAAAAGAAAATTTAATAACAAATATATTTGATGAATAAATTATTTAAAACATGTAAAATATTTTTTAAGAAACTTTAGAAATGATCCACTATGGTGTGGTTTAAGGGAAAATATAAAAGAGTCCTTAAAGAGGAAAATTGATTAATTTTTTTATATAAGAAAGATATTAACTAAGATATATTTTCATAATAAAATAATTTACTTGATAATAATATTTTTTTATTTAAAATAGGTTATGGAGGGCATTGGAAAATGGGTAACAAACTGGGAAGTTCCCTAAAACCGAGTATGCTTATCGGGAAGAATTAAGAAGGGAACCTTATAAAACATGTATTATCCCATAAGAGAAGGATGAAATGAACTGGATATATGAGTTTGAAAAATATAAAAAGAATATAGAATAATTATATTAAAATAATGAATAATTACATTGGGGTAAAGATAGAGATAGCGTAACCCGAATGAAAAATGGAAGTTCGGGGAGAAACCATTACCACTTTGTAATAATGAAATAGTATACCCCATAAAATTAATAAATAGGAAATAAAAAATTCAATATAATGAATAAAATATATTCATGATATCATACATCAAATGGTACTATACATACACCACATACGAGAATTAGTGGTTAATAACACATTTCTCATAGGAATAAAAGTGAGATGAGGAAACTCTTCCCTTATGTCTTAAAGCGTTATGCACATGTACATAATGTCTTGGATAATGAAATTGAATTAATTAATAATTTAATTCATAACATATTAATTTTTTACAGTATGATTTTATTAATTTCATTTATGGTCTTTTTGATGAGTTATGAGATTCAATTTCGTCGTTCGGGAGTGTTTGTTTCCTTGGTTTTTTATGATGGGTTCACTTGTATATATTTAAGAAAGATTATGTAAAATGGTAATAGTTATCCAGAATTTAAATCATAAATTATTAATTAAAATAAATAATATTAAATGGTCATATAATTCATTTAGTTATTTGGGTGAGGTTGAATAATTAGATAAAATATTAGTGATGATTATTTAGATTATTTTGGCGGTCTTTTTTATCAATGCAAACTACTTTGGTCTCATTATTTAATATTTTATGTATATACTTGTTCAAGAAAATTAAATAAGTTTTAATAAATATATTATAATCTTTTTTAACCATAATATTTTTTATGACCGGCCGTGAAGGCGTTATTGAAAAATGAAAACACGTCGTCCACGAAGGCGGTAAATCGACACCTCATAGATGATGTTTTCATTTTTAGAATAAAAGGAAGATGAGAAGAGACTTGATAGTGGATTTTACATATAAATAATAAAATTTAAATATCTATAAGATACTAGAGTTATCATTCATTTTTGTACATTAGAGGTGAGAATATTCATAGAAAAAAATAAAGTGAAAAGAAAATAAATAAAGAGAAAAAGAATTTACCTCTTGAATTATTCTCCGCTAGAACCTCATTAGGAAAATTGTTTTTGGTATTTTGTTGAGACTAGAACCTCTTTGACGTGGGGGAGAGGCTATGGAAGAGTATTTGGTAGAAATTAGATAATATTCAAGGATTAAGATGTGTGAGGAAAATAGTTGGAGGGGGTGTTTTTTAATATTTTATTCATTAGTTTATTATTTTTTATCAAGACAAGAAAACGTGATGATTACATGACTAAAAAAAGTAAAGAGAGAAGGATAGTTTGATATTATGGGGATTTAATCAGTGATGACTCAAGGAATACTGTATTTTACTTATATCGTATATATACCATAAATTACCATATTTCACTATTCACAAAAATTCAACTATTTTAGAAAAAAATAAAAAAATCATTATAACCAATTTTCAAAATGTAGAATTAAAAAATAAAATCCATTTTAGGAAAATAATTTTCCAATTATGTAATTTAATTTTAAAATAAAATAAAAATTTACTAAAAAAATACTGATTTTAATAATATAAATATTTTTATGACACTTCGAAATATTAATTATGGTATCATAAAATTATCTTATAATCATAATACAACAAAATATTAATTTATGAATCTATTTTCTGAAAATAAATTATCTTTTAAATTATTATATTAGTTTATAAAATTGTGAATAAACATTTCAATTTTATAAAAATACCAACACATAATTTATTTTTTTTAGAAAAGTTATTTAGAAAAAAATTTGGGTTAGAGCTGCCAATGACATCATGTGACTCTATAAAGAAACCGAACAAATAAACCGGCTTGGGGACTCGACTCAGCTACCTACGCCCCCAACCCCGCCCTCTCATGCCACCCTAGCTGCTTATGGGGGGGACATTTATTTTCTTATTCCATGATATAAATATATCATAATTTCATTTAAAAGATACCTAAATTTTATTTACACTTTCATAGGTGAGGATAATATTAAAATAATAAATATACTATTAATATAATCAAAATAACAGTTTTATAGACGTTGAGATTTTTCACTATACACTATAAAATAAATATTTTCAAAAAAAATAGTAAAATATCAAACTAAGCTAATGTTGACATTCAGGTTTCAAAAATTAAGTTTATTTTCTTTAATTTTTTTTAAAGTGTCAAAATTCAGTTTTAAAAAAAAGTGTGCAATTAAACGGTAGTAAAACAGCCTTTAGAAAAATATAGCATTTTAATGTGAAAAATTTGATTCATTGTTATCTTCTGTCTATAAAATCATTTGTATTAATGTAAAAACATTTGATTAAATATATAAAAAATTAATATTACTAATATTATTCCCTCCAATTAAATGGCTAGGTTTTAAAGATCGTTTTAAAATAATGATATTTAATTATATATCATTGTTTGTTTAAGCTTGGTGTTTTGTGGAAACAATTTTTTCGTATAAGTTAAATTAAAAAAATAGGTATATTATAAATAAATATATGGTATATTTATATCATGGAATAAGTAAATAAATGTTTCAAAAATGATTAATTAAGTATTGGTTTTTTTGTTAAAAAAATATTTGTTTACTATTTTATAATTAATATTATCATTTAAAATAAAATTTGATTTCATAAAATAGATTTATAAATTAATATTTTGTTGTCTTATTAATATAATATAATTTTATGAGACCATTATTAATTTTTCAAAGTGTCAAAAAAAACATTTATAATATTAAAATCAGTATCTTTTGAGTAAATGATGATTTTAATTTATAATTAATTTTCTTATATTTAGAAAATTGTTTTAATAATATGGATTTATCTTTTGAATTCTAAATGTCAAAAAATGGTTATAGTTAAATTTTGGGGTTTTTCAGAAATACCTGAATTTTTGTGAATAGTGAAATATTATAGTGTATGGTATTTAACAAATAAATAATTTATTCAGCCATAGATTATGTATGGATGATGGGAGCCAATAATATCTCCCTATCCGTTATTATTTTAATATATTTAGTTATAATTCTAAACCTATTCATAGTTTTGATCCAAAATAATAAACAAATGAATAAAATATTCAAAAAACACCCCTCTCCTCCACTATAAATACCACCCCTCGCCACCATTTCCCCTCACACCTCCAAAACCTTGATGATTTATTATATTTTCTCCGTTTCCACTCTCAATCTACTACCCCACATTATGTTATTACTGGTCTCACAAAAATTCCACATTCAATGTTCCTTAAGGAGGTTCCCAAGGAGAAGATGTTCAAGAGGTATAATCCTCTTCTGTTTTCTTTTAATTTCATTTAAATTTCTTTTATTTATTTATCTTCTCCTCACTTCCCTACCACAAAGTGACATGATAAATGCATTATATTTTATATACTATAATTTTATTATGTTGAGATAATAATCGATCATCAATTCTTTTCTCCTCTTCCTTCTATTCTAAATATTAAAAAAACATCATCCATGGGGTATCAATTTACCGCCTTCATGGACGACGAGTTTTCGTTTATCAAATACACTATTAAGGATGTTTTTAAAACCATATTTATGTTTTAAATAGATTATAATGTATCTATTATATCTTATTTAATTTTCAGATACAAGTATATATACATAACATTAATTAAAGAAATAAAACCAGTTTGTGATGATTGAAAAATCACAGAAATAATCTAAACGGTTACCACTAACATCTTATCTAATGATTCATCCTCACCCCAAATAACCAAATGGTTTATATAACCATTTAATATTATATATGTTCATTAATAACATATAATTTCAATTCTGGATAACTTTTACCATTTCACAAGATCTTTCGTACATATACACTAGTGAACCAATCATTAGAACCAAGGAAACGAACACTCCATATTGAATATCATAACTTATAATAAAGGATATAAATGAACTTAATAAAATTATACTAAATCAAATAAATGTTTATTAGGATCTTAATTAAATTATTAATGAATTTTATTTCATCATATAGTATATTAAGCACAAGTTCAGAACACTTTTGAACAAAGGGTAAGGGTTTTCTAATATAACTTTTATTTTTGTGAGATATGCCTTAATACCAAATATTTATTGTGTGGGATATATGTATTCTTGAAATTGATTAATTTTATTAAATTTCATATTTTATGATCATTAATTTTATGGGGTATATTGTTGGATTGTTTTCAATGTGGTAAGAGATTCTCCTCGAACCTCCATTTTTCATTCGGGTTACACTTTCTCTCTCTGTACCCCAATGAAATTCTTAAATATTTTTATATAATTCTTATAAATTATGTGTATATGTTCCAAACCCATGTATCCAGATCAGTTCATCTTTATTTTATAGTGAAACACATGTTTTACGAGGATCCCTTTTTCAATTCCTCCTGATAAGCATGCCCGATTAAAGGGAAGTTCTCAATTTCTTTCCCATATTCAAGTACACTCCAAAATCTGTTTTAAGACACTGATATTTTTATAAAATAAAACTTTTTATCATGAAAAACTATCTTAGTTAATTAATTTTTTTATGAAAAAAATTAAGCCTTTTTCCTCTTTAAAGGCTCTTAATATTTTCCAGTAAACCGCACTAAAGCGACTCATTTCTAAAGTTTCTTAAATAATATTTTTACATGTTTTCACTTAAGTTGGTCATAATTTGTGTATCAAACTTAATTTCATGTTACTTTTATTTTATTTTCTAGATTATTCATTTTTAAAATTTTATTTTATGAAAAGTAAAAATTATTTTCCAAAATAACTCTTATTTCAAAAGTAAAAGGGTATTTCACTCAAGAATTGGTTGATGATTTTTTAAGAATATTTTCACATATGACTATGATTCAAATATTTCGAAGTGGTATGGGTAACATTGATATAAATATGTGTTTCTAAATCGATTATTCAATATTTGAGGAATGCATTGGACTTAGTAAGTGATGGGCATGGCTTGCTATAGCCCCTCGATGCATCGGTAAATCTCATTAGAGAAAGTAGACCAGGTTATGGCTGATTCCTTACCCATTTATGTAGACATATTAGACGAGGAATTGATGGTATATTTATGATGTACGATATTTTGAATTCCCTGATTATGATATTAGTAACTGAAAAATCTTTTCATTATTCAACTAGTAGAATATCCATGGTTAAGTTTCATGTGATTATCTATATAGAATTATTTATTCAGATTTTATTCCTACCATATTATGATCAAAATTGTGTTTTATTGGAATGTGTTTTAATTATTTTCCTTTCATTATTGTTTATGTTTATGATAGATTCCGCTGTATTGTTTACCCTTATGGAGAATCTAATTTCACCACTTCCTTATCTGTTATTTTTTACCCGGATGCAAAGAAGTATATTATAAATGACTTACAGGGATAAACTAGGATTTTTAGAATTTTCCAATGGATTTTATATATGTTTTTTTTCTATCAAGTTATAATGTAAAGCTTATTTTTGTATTTGGTTTTAAAAAATAACTAAACTATTAAGTCCTTTTGGATGCAAAAACTTCTTTATAGTATCAGTTTAATTAAGTAAGGCACCGACTCCGGGCAACTGGGGTCGGGGTCTTTACAGTTGGTATCAGATCAAGTTTAATAGAAACCTTGGAAACTATATTTAGAAAACAAAGATTATGGAACATAACACTAAGATAGAATTTGAGGATGAAAATAAAATAATATCCAAGAATTTGGGTAAGGTAGATATTATGTGGGTCTACCAAGAAATATATCCCTATCAAGATACTATATATGGATGTGGTTTGGCCACATATGTACCTAGGGGTAACAACTTCGACAAGGTGCATTGGGCCTGACTCGGCGTAACCTAGTACACAAAAACGGCCCTTACTAAGCACAAGGTTTGACACTCCTAGGGGATATGCTTAGGATAATTCACATTTTCTTTACAAACTATTATGAAGGATTTAAAAGTAAACACATCCCCAAAGGAACCATGTTTATGATTATAAGATTAGCTACAATACTACAAAAAAGGGCTTTAATTGTGCTATAAATAGTCTTTATTAGCACTAAAAAAGAGGTGACTACATGAGTGAGGTTGAAAGCCTTGGTATTTTATCATCTCTAAAAAAGAACTAAAAAAGGAACCATTTATCAGGGATTTTTTAGCACAGATAAAGGTTTATTTATCAGTGATTACAGTAGAAATGATAAATATACTTCCATCAACACTTATAGAAGCACTGATAAAGAAAACATTTTTCAGCACTTTAAATAGTGCTGATAACTATGTCCTTTATTAGTTCTTTTGAAAGTGCTGATAAAGGGCCATACTACAGTGTGTTGTAATATCACACTACATAACCATTACAATGTGTTTTAATACCATACCACTACATCATAAACACACAATATATCAATAGAAACAAGTCCCAATAAAAGATTTAATTGAAATGAAATTTACATCACAGACACAAGTAAAAAAATACAATATTATAGATATTTCAAACAATGGTTTATATAATTTCATTGATAAATTTTTTTACATACATTCAAAAACATCAATGTTCATTTTTCTTTTAATCTTGAACCAACTCATTCTATTACTAAACAAACCAACCCTTCTCAAGAAAAACAATTAACCTATATAAGAAAAAAATTCTCATGTTAGTAATAGTATAATGAAATAAATTAACATAAAGTGTTAATTTTACTGAAATTGATGTGAATTTTAAATAAAAAGATGCACGTGGAGTCATACGATCATACCATGCATCGGATTGAGGTGAGGCTAATTCTAACACATCTCAAATAACTTGTGGATTTTTTTCCTAAATTATAAAAATAATATGAATGCTTTTGCTCAATTTTGAGTATGTAAGTTGTCTTTTTTACTAAAATTTAATTTTAAACAGGAAACACACACTTTTGACTCATTCCTATCACATTGTGTATCAGTTTGATGAGAAACTAATTCTTACACATCACAAATGACTTATGAATCATTTTCCAAAATTTTAATGAAAATACAAGTGTGTTTGATCAGTTTTTAGTGAGTGACACTTTTTGAACTAAAATGTTGATTTTAAATTAATACCTGACACTTTGAGTCATACCAGGTGCATCGTGTATTTGGTTGAGGTTATATTTATTCATATATGTCAAAAATGACTTCTAGATCATTTACCTAATGTATCAAAACAATATGATGTTTTTTTCTCAGTTTTAATTATGATAGTTGTCAATTTTACTAAAATTAATGATAGTTTTAAATATATAGACACATTTTGAGTCATACCGATCGCATCGTGCATCAGATTCAGGTGAGGATGATTGCTACACATCCCATCTGACTTCTCAATCAATTTGATAATGTATCAAAACAATATGAATGTCTTCTCATGGGTTTGAGCATGTCAGTTGTCATTTTTACTAAAATGAAATTTTAAACTAGAAACACACACAGTTGACTCCTTCTGATCACATCATGTATCGAATTTATGTGAAACAAATTCCTATTAATAAAAAATAAATTATTAATCATTGTACTAAATTATCAAGAAAATACAAGTGTGTTTGATTGATTTTCAGTGAGTAGCACTTTTTGAACAAAAATATCAATTTTAAACTGATAATAACACTTTGAGTCATATCAGGAACATTGTAGATCATATTGAGGAGTGGCTGATTCCTACACATCCAAAATGACTTATGGATTGTTCTCTTAAATTATTAAAACAATATGAATTTGTTTGATAGGTTTGATAAGGAGAATTTTCCATTTTAATAAAATTAATGAAAATTTTAAATAAAAAGATGCACTTCGAGTCATATTGGTCGCACGGTGAATCATATTGAGGTGAATCTAATTCCTACATGTACCAAATGACTTATGAATAATTTTACTAAAGCATAAAAATAATATTAATGTGTTCTATTGGTTTTTAGTAAGTCACATATCTTTTCTACAAAAATGTCATTTTAAACAGGAAACACACACTTTTGACACATTTGGATCACATCAGGTATTAGTTTAATGTGAAAAAGCTTCCTACATGTTAAAAATTACTTAATAATAATTGTCATAAATTACCAAGAAAATATGGGTGTGTTTGATTGATTTCCAGTGAGTGACACTTTTTGAACTAAACAGTATTTTTTAAACTAATAACATACACTTTGAGTTATACTGGGAACATCGTGTATCAGATTGAGGTGAAGATGACTCCTACACATCAAAAATGACTTATGGATCATTATTTAATAATTATTGAAATAATATGAATGTGTTTTTTTGGTTTTTAGTAGGATAGTTGTCCATTTTACTAAAATTGATGAAAAGTTTAAATAAAAAGACGCCATTTAATCCATACCGGTCACACCGTGTATTGGATTAAGGTGTGGATGATTTCTACACATAAAAAAAATGACATATGTGTTATTTTACTGAAGTATCAAAACAATATTAATGTGTTTTCTCATTTTTGTGTAAGTCATTTTACTTTTTTACTAAATTTTCATTTTTAACTAGAAACACACACTTTTAACTCATCTCGATCACATCATGTATTATTTTGATGTGAAATGGATTCATACATGTCACAAATGAATTATTAATCTTTTTAGAAAATTATCTAGGAAATATTAGCACACTTTATTGGTTTTTGGTGAGTGAAACTTTTTGAACTAAAATATTTATTTTAAACTAATAACAGAAACTTTGAGTCATTCGGGGCACATCATGTATTAGATTGGGGTGTGGATGATTCATACACATCATAAATGGCTGATGGGTTTTTTTTGTAATGTATCAAAATAATATGAATGTGTTTTCATAGTTTTCAGTAGGACAATTGTCAATTTCACTAAAATTGTTGGCAATTTTAAATAAAAAGACACACTTTGAGTTATACTGGTGACACTGTGCATAATATTGAGGTGTGGCTGATTCATGAACTCCTCAAATCAGTTATGGATCTTTTTCCTAATGTACAAGAAGTATATTAATGTGTTTGTTTAGTTTTTAGTAGGTTAATTTGTTTATTACTAAAAATTTTGTTAATTTTAAATAAAGACACACTTAGAGTCATACTGGTCACATCGTGCATCAGATTGAGGTGTGGCTAATTCCTACACATTCTAAATTAGTTATTTATTTTTTTCCTAAAGTATCAAATCTATCTAATTGTTTTTTCTCAGTTTTGAGTATATCACTTTTATTTTTTACTAAAATGTCATTTTAAACATGAAACATTTACTTTTACTCATACGGGTCACATCGTGTATCAGTTTGACATGAGACTGATTCCTATATGTCACAAATTATTTGTGACTTGATTCTTTACATTATCAAGAATATTTGAGTGTGTTTTCTTCATTTTCATCAAGTGAGACTTTTTAAAGTTAAATGTCAATTTTAAACTCATAACGGGCACATTGAGTCATGTCGGTCGCATCGTGTATCGGATTGAGGTGAGGCTAATTATTTCACATCAAAAATGAATTATGGATAATTTTATTAAATTATAAAAATAATATGAATATTTTTTCTTAGTTTTTAATATATCTATTTTTTTTTACTAAAATTAAGGACAATTTTAATAGAAAGCAGTATTTAGAGACGTAATGGTAACATCGTGTGTCAGATTGAGTTGTGGATAATTCTTACAAATCCTAATGTCTCAAAGGAGTAATAAATATAAATTTTACCATGATTAAAATTGAAATTATTTGTCAAAATTCCAACACTGCATGATAATCTTCAAACAAATCACATCAAATCAAAAAAAATCCACCTGTATAAGAAAAAAAATATTATGAGTAATACTAAAAATAAATAAATTAAAAAAAAATTAAAAAATTTATTATTTCTATGGAAATGATTTTATTGTGTAAATATCAATATTAACTCTATAATTGAGTAGTGGGGTAATGTTTAAGGAATGTGATAAATTTCAACACTACAGGGGTGAAATGTTTTGAGGGAGAAGAAGTATTTGGATGTTTTGGTGTAGAAGGGCATAGAAGATGGATATATCAACCAAAATCGAAAAAACGAATCAACATATATAAGAAATAAATGTGATAAATACAAAAAAATAAATTAATTAAAAATAAATATGAAAAAAACATTAATTATATGGACAATGATTTTATTGTAAAAACATCATTATTACCTCTATAATTGAAGCAAGGCAGAATCCTTTCTCTTCCTGCAAAGTAAATGAAGATAACTTGAAATAAAGTGACAAATTCAACACTGTAGGGGTGAAAAGGTTTTGAGGGAGAATAAGTTTTTGGATTTTTTGGTGTAGAAAATCATAAAATATGGACAGACCACCCCAAGTCGAACAAAAAATTTGCACCTTTATAAGAAAATAATTATTATATGAGTAATACTAAAAATAAAAAAGTTAAACACAAGTATGAAATAATAAATTAATTCTATGGACAATTATTTTACTGTAAAAAACATCAATAGTACATCTGTAATTGATCAGATACAACATCATTTCTCTTCCTACAAAGGTAGTGGAGATAACATAAAATAAAGTGATAAATGAAACACTACAGGGGTGAAAAGGGTTTGAGGGAGAGGAAGTTTGTGGATGTTTTGGTGTAGAAAGGCATAAAAGATAGACATACCAACCCAACTCAAACAAAATAATCCCCTTGTAGAAGAAAAAAATTATTTTCTGATTAATACTAAAAAAATAAATTAAACCTAAATATTAAAAAATACATTAACTTTATGGAAAATTATTTTACTCTGAAAAAAAATCAATATTTCCTCTATGATTAACCAGAGACAACGTCATTTCTCTTCTTACAAAGTCATGAAACATGGATAGAAATATTTTATGATAAATTAAATTTTCACGAAATAAGGAAAATTAAATCAACGTTTCAGTATATAATTTTTCATTACAATAGAGAAAGTATATTTTAGCATTACCTTTACATCTTTCCAAAGGGTTTCTTCATTATAGTTTATTATTCTGAAGGATTGGTAACATCATCATGTGTAGAATACATTGTCGGTATGAGTAGTAAAACATTAAATTTAGACTATTTTAATAAATTAGAGAATATATAATATTTTGAGGAAACAAATAATATTTTAAAAAACAATTTTACCTTGACATTGATCTCTTTTTAATTTTTTAAAGGTTTCAAGGATTTGGTTCCTCTATCAAGAATCCAAATCCTCACTTTATGGTCCCCTCTAAAATACAAGGCATTGTATACATTAGGACTAGTGTGAATTGATTGTGATGTCCAAATGAAAGGGTCATCCCCAATTTAATTTTCATCTGAGTTGACATTTGTTTTAGTCTCCAGGGGAACAATCGACCAATTCTTATTTTTTAGATTAGAGACATAAAATACTTTCATTGCTTGTGATTCCATTATAAACAACTCATCTTCTTCCCCTTATAAACTGAAATTCATGTTCACAAGGCCCATTTCATCAACTTTAAATTTATAGATATTGTTAAACCATATGCAATGGAAAATCGGCACTTGAAATGTTGTATAATCTAACACGTATAACTAATTGATAATACCAAAATATAACATATTTAACTAAATTGGATTTCAATCCTTAGAAACAAATATGTGCATCACTTCAACCACAAGTGTAACACCTCTATTTTTCATTGTACTAAAGGCATAATGTTTTTTATATAGAACATATACCCATTGTTTAAAAAACTTGTTTAAGATATAATGATTTCATTTGGTCCTCTGGATATCCATTGAACTCATTCGATAATTGAATTTGGATTTTTAGATAAACCCTTATAAATTTGATCTCTGAACCATCCTATAAACTATTGATTATGTATATTTGATATTCATTTTTCATTGTTTGATGGATTCAAATCTCTAAGAATTTATTTTTGGGAATCAATGTATTGATCAACATCTTCACTATAATGTAATATGTAAAATTTTTCTTGATTCTTATCTGTCAAAGTAATTGTAAAAACATCTCTTCCAGAAATCCCTTCTCCAAGAAGGAATTCACTGTGATGAGACTTTGGGAGAGTGTTTCCTCCAACATCTGATAGGTAATTGGTACAAAATTAAATATATTCTTCAACAATATATCATTATTCAATACAAAATTCTGTATGACTTTGATTCTTGGCATACCCTTTCAAAATATTCACATACCATTTAATGGGGTATACCCATCTATAATTGATAATACCACATAGTTAAACCTCTTTAACCAAGTGAATCATTAGGTGGACCATTATATAAAAGAATAAAGGTGGTAAGAACATCTTTAATTCACATAATATGATAGTAATTTTCTTATTCATGATGGGAAACATCATTGGTTCTACAACATTACAATATATGGATTTAAAAAATAAGTAGATTCTGGTTAATGTATGTCATACATTTGGAGAGAATACAATGGAAAGAAGCATACATTAAATCTTGAATTAAAACATGAAAATTATGTGATTTTATTCCTTGTAACTTAAAATTAGTCATTGAAGCGACATTATTGATATTTTATGAATACCCATGTGAATATTTTACACAATTAAGGAAACGGAAAAATTGAAATTTTTTTATTTGAATAGAGTGTAAGCTGCTGGAGGAAGAAAAGTCAACCTTTTAGCCTTCATCGGTGCCAACGCATCACTAATCCCAATTTCAATAATGTCCAACCAAGCCTTTATGCCATATTTCATTATTCCAAGAACATTTAGTAACATTCTAATAAAACTATCAAATATTTTTCTCTATATGCCTGACATCAAGAAAATTTCTAATATACAAACAATTCCAATATGGTAATTCAATGAAAATTAATCTCTTCTTCCACCTGGATTTTGTAAGGATTTTTGAAAATGGTTTACTTTAAACAGTGTCAATATTTTTACTTCATTTTATAGTGGGTCACCCATTACTGAAGATGGTGTTGTACCCTATTTGATATTCCCATTGAATGTTGTCATATAGGATCGATATTTATGTCATCGAGGTAAAAATTTATGATATCCATAAAACACAGTCTTTATGGAATATTTCAATTGAACTAAGTATGCTCATTTTTTTCAAATGGGACATCCCAAAATTCCATTAATGGTATAGCCTGATAAATTTATATAAGTGGGGAAGTCATTAATTGTTCCATACAACATGGCCCTCAATGTGAATTATTAATTTCTATTATCATAATACATTGTAACACATGTATCCCACACCAATTTCAGATATTTGATCAATAGAAACAAATATACATCAATATCATTACTAGGTTTCATTGGTCCAGATATAAGCAGAGACAACATACTTTATTTTCACTTCATGAAAAACCATGGTAGCAAGTTATAATTTACCAACATGATGGGTCATATACTGTGAGTACTACTCTGTACACCAAAAGGATTTATTCCATCTATAGATAATGCAAGATGTAAGTTTCTCAGATCATTTCCCAATTCAAGAAACTCATAATAAATTTTCATCCACTAAGAAGAATCTACTTGATGATTTGGGTTCCCATATTTAATTCTTGGATCTATATTCCATGTGAATTGTCATACAGTTTCTTGACATCCATATAGTCTTTTAAACCATGTAATGATAGGATAATACCATATATATTTTGAAATACTTTAATAATTTTTCATCTATCGATCTTCAATACACTTATGTCATCTTATCTGTTTTTTATGGTCCTTGTGAAACAATATGAAATAATTTAGACAAGAATGTATTTTTTTAGATATCATACCATTGAATGTAACATTTGTTTAGAATCATATTTTTGGAATGGTAGTTCATTTTCTTCTGGTACAATATCATTCAGGAGACCGAGTAGTTCTATAAATCTTGGGTGACTCCATCCACTGCGAGCATTCAAATTATATAACTCCAATATAGCTGACAATGTTGTGTATTTAGTACAACCGGTATATGATGGTTTCTTAGAACATCTATTTAACTCCTCAAACAAATTTGAAAAATCACCAAGGTCATCTTTAATTTCCATTGTCATTTCTTTCATGGGATCTCCATCATCATTTAAAATGGTATTCATATGAAATGATTCATAAACCAAAAGATCAATCCCAATCAGTGTCCAAATTTAGTTTTTACCCATGTTTAGTTCAAAATTTATAGCTTTGATTTATTCAATGATAAATCAAATGGTCTTACAACTCTTTTGGGATAATTTTTAATGAATAACAATAACGTTAACATGGAAAATGATTTTATAAGGGTCCTCTTCATGCTCTCTTGAAATCTTGATGAACTATTTAACTCCACATTCATACTCATTTGTTAAATGATTAGCGTTCATCCATTTTATATTCATATCCATCCTATTAGGTTTATAAAAGATTAATTTCTTATAATGTATAAATAAATAAACATAATATTTTAATTATTAATGGTGAAAGTTATAGACAATTCTAATAAGGAAAACTCAACATTCTATTATTTCGAATAATTTTAATATGTTTAAGAAAATGGGAAATTGTATTTAATAAACAAATTACTCCACTATGGTAGGTGTTATCCAACAAATTCATTCAAAGGTGAAAGTTATAGACAACTCATCCTCATTTCATTTTACAAGATGCATACCCACACTTAATATTTATAGGTAATGTACAAAACATATCTATTATTTCTTCAAATTGGATCCACTAAAGATTTATATTTTAATTTACCACACATTAAGAAATGGTTATTTTAGAAAATGTGACTCCTTATCGATTATATAAGAATCCATCCACCACCCTTTCCGAACAATAACTATAATTGTGATCCCTCCATATAAGATCTAAATAATATTTATAATTTTCATCCATTACACTTTTTAGAGGTCCTAGTATCAATATGATTTCTTAAATTATTCAATATGAAGAAATATTTCAATAACAGTTATGATTTCATTTATATAATTAACAATTTTTTATATATCTTTTCTATTTATCTTCTTCAACTACCTAGTCCAAATACTAATTTACCTCTTTAATAAAATCAAAATAAAATAATTATACTTCGGCAATAAATATATTAAAATAAAATTAACTTCATATTAATTCTCATCCATTTATTATTAAATGTTATTTTTGTGGGTAAATTTGACCACCCACATGAAGGATGATAAAAATGATATCATGGACTGAAATCAAAAGATAATTATTATTTTTTTTTTGATGAATTCTTTTTTGTTTATGGTTCAATAAAGGTAACATGAAAATTTCACCCATTCTTAATAAACCACCTTATGTTTTTTAAAAATTACTAAAAAAATCATGTTATAGATTCCGTTTTGGGGAACCATACATAAAAAATCCATGGAATGAACAAGGAACATATTAACTCACAATGGCATCGTAATTATAATACCTTTAGAATTAAGAAGAAGATTAAATCTTGAATAGGGATCAATGACCAAGATCGCTATATAGAAATAGATTATGAATAATTGGAACTATTATCAACCAATCATCAATGTAAAGTAAAAATTAGCAATTATTCTTGTAGATCAAGCTAGCGTATAGATGTAGACATTGAAGAAAATTGATTCAAAACAATAATTTAAAAAGACCAAAACAGTATATCCAAATCGGAATTCAATCAAACAACGGATCCTTAAAAAATCATTCTATTCATAATATAAGAGAAAAATGGTATACAATAACTGGGCCAAAAATAACTCATGACATCATCGAAGAATAAATAAAAAACAAAATGAAAAATACAAAAAGAAAATCACAAGCACCACCTCACTACGTTGAAGAAAATCTGCTTCAAAAACCCTAACTACAACTGAACACTGAATGTTTGATGATGTTTGAGTAACTGGAGGTAGTCGAGTTGTGTGATTTGAGCTTTTATTAACTAATTTAAAGCGATGACAGTGGGTAGCTTCCACGTAATGCTTCTAATATCGCGAGGGGTTCAAAATGGTTATAGTTTTTTAAATATATTAGGACACTTTTATTAGCTCTTATAAATAATCACTAATAAAGAGTCCTTCTATCATCAATTAATTGATAATTGTTGAGAAAAAGAATATTTATTAGAGATGATAAAGGTAGATCTTTATTAGTGATAAAAACGTCACTAATGAAATCCATATTTATTAGTGTTAAAGTTTTAGCGATGATAAAAATTATTTTATTAGTGCTTTTTTTAGGGTTGATAAAGCCTTATCTTTATCAGCACAAAAAAATTGATAAAGACCTACCTTTATCAGTGATTATTACTTAAGAACTGATAA
Source organism: Viscum album (assembly GCA_963277665.1). Lineage (NCBI taxonomy): Eukaryota > Viridiplantae > Streptophyta > Magnoliopsida > Santalales > Viscaceae > Viscum > Viscum album. The sequence continues at coordinate 1,238,333,588 of OY728166.1, forward strand.
AGTATTTATAATTTTAATTATACATAAATAAAATTGTAAATATATATATATACTTAATATATATATATATATGTTAAATATATTCCTTTTAATATATATTTATTATAATTTTATAATTATTTATTTATAATTATTGAATTATTTTTGAGAAATAATATTTATATCTAATTTTATGTTCATGAATGTGTATATATGTTAAAAATGAGTGAAATTGAATAAATTAAAAATAATTATAAGATAACAATATTGAAAATATGTATGATTTTTGTGTGTGTGAATTGTAAATAAAAATTCTTTAATTACATATATGTGGAATAAATATAATACACATTTCATCTATGTTAAATTCGGTCGGAATGGCCTGAAGGCCTTCATTTTTTTATTTTGACAATCCACCTTTCAAGGGATGATGTGGAACTCTTACAAGGCCTGAAGTCTTAGAGACATTTACATGACTCGTAGGTCTTAGAGGGAATTACCCAGACAAGAAAACATGGAACTACTCCACCCCAGCATATGTCAAGATATCTGCACTCCACCTTCGTAGGGCTGTTCGTCTAGCTATCCTATGAAATGTTACACAGTCCCAGTACTAATGGCAAATCCATACCCTCTCATTCTTCCAATTTTGATTAGCTTTGCCCTAGTGGGCATGTCTTCCCTGAATCCTCCTCTGAAGCCTTCTCCCTTATAGTCTGACTGGTACATCTTCATTCATGTGGCCCAAAGTCCTTGGGGTGGCCTAAAGGCCTTAACGTGACCCGAAGGCCTTAAGAATCAACTAGACTGAATTCCTTGGGTGGCCCGAAATCCTTGCAGGACACAAGGACCAAACCGGTGGCCCAAAGTCCCAGATGGATGAATATTTCCGGCTACTACAGTACCGAACAGTGACTTCCACAGTACCCACTATAGTACCGAACAATACCTGCTACAGTGACTACTATAGTAACCCGGAAAATAATCCTCCACCGGGATTTGATCTCGGGTCTCTTGGATGCACCTAAAAAGTCCTCACCAACTGGGATAAGGCTCATGTGTTTCATCTATGTTATATTGAAAAATAAAACTACACATTCAATTATATGTCCATTACACTTTCTTAGTCAGTATTTTGAAGTCATATTAATTTTTATTTATAAACCATTATTCACTAAATATATGACTATTTAATGTAAACATCATAATCATATTGTAATATATAAATCATATTTATATACATTAATATATATCAATATATTTAATATATACAATTTATTACCATTAATTATCATAATTATATAATTAATGAAATGTTTAGTATCTAGTAATGTATAATCAATTTATTCATTTTTATCAATAATTATTTAATTAATAAAATTTTTAATATTTTTTGAATAAAATCATTTTTTATTTTTTATATATTTAATTATTTCATTTTATCTATTCTGACATTTATCAGTGCTAAAAAGTGCTGATAAAATCTATAATTATCAGTGCTAAAAATAAATCCCGGATAAAGGTTAAATTTATGAGCGCTAAAAATAATCATTGATAAAAGGTCAAATTTATCAGAGATTTCTATATCATAGATAAAGTGGCCATTTAAAAATGTTTTTTTATAGTGCTGATAAATACCAGTGCTGTTAAATTCTATTTTTATAGTAGTCCTACACAGAAAATTTTGAATTTATGTTATTTAATTTACTAGATTTTGGATTATACATTATCTTTCATAATGTTATGATCTAATATAGCGTATGACATTGTTTTGAAATGTTACATAACATAAAGAATGTTAACCACACCAATACACATCATCTGAAGAGTAAAAATGATAACATATTTTATGATCTTAAGACTATTTCGAAGGGATGTAGTCTACCAAATATTCTCATAATTTGAGGAAATAATATCATGTTCTAATAAAACTGAGAAATAATCATTCAAGTCTTATTGCTTCAAAGGGAAGCAAGAGACAAAGACGGAAGCTAGAAAAAAGATAGATAAAGGGAATAAGGGAAAGAATTATTTTTCCCACAAGTGATAATTATGGAATTAAGAAACATGGTATATGCTTAAGAGGAAAATGAGTTTTATTTAGGTGTAGAGAAAAATTACAATTTACATATATTTGAAATAGAAGAAAATAATTTTCCAATATTCAATGCTTCAACTGTAAGGATATGGGTCACTATGCAAATGAATTTCCCAAGCATCGAATAAGTATATCTCAAAAAAATTAAAGGGATCAAGGTCAATATTATGTTGGTACTACAGTCAAGTGTACTAATTAATGTATTTTGATTCATGAATTATGTTATGAAATTAAGGTTATAATAATCATGATATATATAAGGATTTTATTGTAGTGCGTATTATTTATGGATTTGAAAGAATGAATGTTTTCATTAAGGTTTTATGGTGACACGGTATTCATATATTTGGTATTAAAAGATACATTATTCTGAGAAATATTATGTAAAGTTGATTTTGAAAATTTAGGGACCTTCCTTAGAATTTTTTTTACTCTTTGAATTTGGAAAGAGCTATTTTGGATGAGTCTTATGGTTAACTACATATAGAATGGATTAGGATATTATTTTTTAAGATTAAATTATGATTGATCATATTGGATATCTTGTGATAACAATTTTGGTTTAGGTAAACATTTCAAGGTCAAAATAATGACTTAAAGACCATATTATTTGTTAAAAGTGATTCAGACCTGAAAAATTAATCTTGAACATTCATTTCCAGATGAAAGGGATGAAGTGAAAATATATCAAAGCACAACCAAAGGATGAGATTCTGATTTTGAAAAAAAATTAATCAAGTAAGTTTATTTTATTAATTTCTTATATGAATATTAAAATAAAACCACAACTCTAAGAAAATTAGTTTGGAAGAAAAACATTATCTATTTACTTTTCTTTATGATAAATCAATGGTATTTTAATTGATCACAAATTTATATCATTGTTATGGTTAACATTCTAAGGAACATGTTCTCTATTAATCTCAATCAAAACTTGATAGTTATATTATTCAGTCATGCTGATATTTTCAATTTTCACAAATGTGATCGCATTCCAATACCTAGTTTTTTGGTAACCTCTACATTTTCATTTCCCTCTTATTAATAAGATATTATATTAACCCCATTTCAAATATAGGATTCCCATAAAAGAATTTTGAAGTACCATCCTCTGATTTTCAATGTACAATTTAAATTTGGGAGGACGCAATTTATTGAAGGATGGGAGAATGTAACACCCCAACATTTTATGGTATGTATCTTTTCTAAATTTAATATCTTCGACAACATAGGTTTCACACAACACAAAGAATACATGAACAATGATATACAATTAAATATCCTTATTTTAAAAGACTATTATAACTTAGTAATTAAATTAGAAGGACTGAATAGTATTGAGCAAATTATAATAGTTATATATTACATATTTAATCAAATGTTTTTACATTCATAAAAGTTAATTTATTGGAATAATATAAGAATGAATCCAATTTTACACATTAAAAGACCATATTTTTCTCTGGGTAGTTTTACAGCATTTTTATGGCATGCTTATTTTAAAAATAAATTTTGCCACATCTATAAATTATATTGAACAAAATAGACTTTATTTTTAAAGTATTATTGTCAAAATTAGCTTAGGGTGAAATTTTTTTTTCTGAAAAATATTTATTTTCCAATGAGTAGTGAAAAAAAATTATTTTTATAAAAATGTCATATTAGTATAATATTTATGTTTTAATAGTATCCTCACCTATTAAAGTGTAAATCAAATTTATGTATCTTATAAATGAATATATGGTAAATTTATATCATTGAATAAGTAAATAAATGTTTTAAAAATGATAATTTAAGTGGTGGTATTTTTGGGGAATCATAAATGTTTTTTAAGATATTAAAATTAATATAAAATTTAAAAGAAATTTTATTTCATTAAATATATTCATAAATTAATATTTGGTTTTATTTTTATTTTCGATAATTTTATGAGATCCTAATTAATTTTTCAAAGTGTCATAAAAACAGTTATAATATTAAAATTTGTATCTTTTGAGCAAATGATGATTTTATTTTATAATTAAATTTATCATATTAAGAAAAGTATTTTCAAAAAATGGATTTTATTTTCTAATTATAAACATTGAAAAATGGTTAGGGCAATTTTTTGTAATTTTTCTAAAATACTTGATTTTTTGTGAACAGTTAGATACAGTAATTTACAGTATTTAACAAATAAATGATATATTGAGTCATAGATGATGTATGGATATTATAAGCCCTTAATATCAAACTATAATTAATTATCATAATATATTTAGTGATAATTCTCAAACTATTCATAGTCATGAGAAAATATAATAAACAAATGAATAAATTATTCAAAAAACACCTCTCTCTTCCACTATAAACACCACCCCTTATCCTCACACCTCCAAAGCCTTTAAGATTTCTTATATTATTCCCTTTTACATTCCCAAACCCTTCCCCATGTTATGTTACTTCTGGTATTACTAAAATACCACTTTTTATGTTCCTTAAGGAGGTTCTCATAGAGAATAAGTTTAAGAGGTAAACCCCTTTTCTGTTTTCCTTTAGTTTCATTTCAAGTTCTTTTCTTTTCTTATATTCTCCTCACATACCTATCCCAAAGTGACATGATATCTCTTTTATATTTTGGATACTTGAATTATTTTGTATTGAGGTAATAATCCATCATCAATTCCCTTATCATCTTCTTCTATTCTAAAGATTAAAACGTTGTTTGTGGGGTGTTGATTTACCACTTTCGTGGATGACGTGTTTTCATTTTTCAAATCTTCCTTCAGGGCTCTTAATGAAATCATTTTTTTGGTCAAAACATATTATAATGTATGCATTAAAATTTATTTAACGTTATTGAACCATTATATATACATAATATCTATAAATAAAATAATACTAGTTTGTGATGATTGAAAAACCACCAAAATAATCTAAACGATTATCAATAACGTCTTATCTAATTATTCATCCTCACCCCAAATAAAAAATTTATTTATATAACCATTTAATTTACTATAATTTTATTAATCACATATACTTTCAATTATGGATAACTATTTCCATTTCACATTATCTTTCGTACATTTATTACAAGTGAGCCAATGATGAGAACCAAGGAAGGAAACACTCCTGAATGAAAATATTGAAACTCATAAGTCATCAAAAATGATATAAATAAACTTAATAAAATTATATTAAATTAAATACATGTTGAAGAGATTCTGAATTAAATAATTAATTAATCCAATTTCATTATTTAGGGAATTAATTTCAAGTGAAGAAGCCTTTCAGGCATAAGGTAAGGGTTTTCTCATCCCACATTTATTTCAATGAGACATGCCTTAATCCCCACTATTTCATGTTTGTGGTGTATTTATACTACCAAATGATGTATCCTATCATGAGTCTCTTATATTCAGGGTATTCAATTTATTATTTTATGATCATTATACATCATGATTCATAATGATATTATATAATCTAGTGTATTCCATTTTTATAAAATGGTGCCCAACAGAAAGAATGTGAAGCCCACCAATGAACGTGATCTGAAGACTAAGAATTATAACACCTTTTTTGACAATATGAAAATAATTCTAAGGTAATTAGTAACATAAATATTCAATCATACAAGGAAATAATAACATTTTTTGAAAATATAGAGGAAGAATTTTTAAAGTCTTATTACAATAAAGGGAAGCAAGAGATAAAGAGGGAAGCTGGGAAAAGGATAGATAAAGGGAAGAAGGGAAAGAAGTATTTTACCACATCTGATTAAGAAGAAAATGATTTTTATTCATGTGTGGAGAAAAATTCCACCATGATCATGATTGTATGGAAATGAAAGAATTTTCCAATGTTCAGTTCTTAAACTGTAAATAGATAAGACACTACACAAATCAATGTCCCAAGCATTAAAGGAATATACACAAAAAGAAGATAATGTATCATGGTCAATATTATTCGACAACCATTGAAAAAGAGTAATGATCAATATTTGTGTGTTTGGATTCAATAATTTTTTTATTTGAGTATTTTTTCAATGATTATCTATTTATAAAATTTATGATATATATAAGGATTGTACTATGGTACTTCTTTTTTAAGGAATTGAATGCATGAGATAAATAGAACCCATAATGAAGAGAAGTGATTTAGTTATAGGTTGATCTTCTAGAAAACACGTGAATTGGGAAAGATAACCATAAATATGTTATTGACGTTGAGATAAAAATAAATAGATGGTTATGTGATAGTATTGGTGACGATAAATGTGGTTAGTGATCTGATGGTTTACATTATGCTATAATTATTAGATATTTGGATCTAAGGAATATTCCACAATATGAGATTTTACTATTGTAAGCATGCATATTTTATAAAGTTTTAAAAGATATTAAAGTATTAATATATTTAGTATGTGAAAATAAAAGCTGCGTTTTTTTGGTAATCTTTTGTAAAGTTGATTTTGGAAATTTAGTTACCTTCCTTCAAAATTTTTGGTCATTCTATTTGGACATAAATGTTTATGATGGGTCTTAAGATTAACCTCTTATGGAATGGATCATGTTAAACTTTGGAAATTATTTTTCATTAATAAAATATTCTAACAATCTTGGTATCACTACAAATTTAATGGTCAAATGAAAAACATAAAGAACCATATGATTTGTTAAAAGTGTTTTAGGAATGAAAAATTCATATTGAACATTCATTTCCAAGTGTACGAGATCAAGTGAAAATAGATCAAAGCACAACTGGAGGATGTGATTATGCTTATGAAATGAAAAGTAATAAAGTAAATTTATTTCTCAAGGTGATTTTATAAATATTAAAATAATCCCTCAACTCTATGAAAAATATTTTGGAACAAAGACATTATATGTTTACTTTTATTTTTTATAAATCAATGCTCTTTTAACCGATTACAAATTTATGACTCTCTGATGGTTAACAATCTAATGACCATGTTCTCTGTCACTCTACATCAAAACCTGATGGTTATATTATTATTTTGTGTCCACATGTTCACTTCATACTAATTGTATCCTATTTGAATACTCATTTTTGTGGTAAATGATCGCGTTGTCGAGCGCATCAAATTAGATGTTTATTTTTAACTAGAATTTATGCAGTATAGCAAAAACCCTAGGTCGTCCCTTGAAAGAGCCTTAGATCATTAATTCTAAAATGTGGTTTTGATTATGAAGGTGAAAAGGAAAATGGGGTTTTATAATACTTGGGTTTGACGATTAAAGATGACAATAGAAAATAGAAGCTATAAAACAATGTAGAGATTAACAGAATTAATTATGTGTGATCAACCCGGGGTACTCGCATGATGATTATCCTTCATTGCTTCATGATATAAGGTTATGATATTTTAATCCCTAGTTTTTAACACCTAGAACTATAATTTTACTGAGTTTATACTAGGATACCTCCAAGGGTTCAGTCAAAAACACACAATGATTCACCGGACACTGCCGATGATTGAGTGAATTGTGTTTGACTTCATAACCAAAACTCACCAAGGCAACACATGAAAAACTGGATCCTATGTCCAGGTTTCTATGTTATTTCTTCATGATACCATTACATAAATATACATAGCCTTTACATTTCTTTTGTGAGTTCAATTGACCAATATAAACCACACAAACATTGCAATTTTAAGGGGGGGAAAATGTGGAGAACGGTGTGTGAAACATCACATGAATGGGTACCCCCAAACATGATCATATGAGTTGAGCATGACATACCAGTACATAAATCAATAAAATAAGAATAGAGTATGATGAAAAACAACACAACAACCTGGAATTTAAATGATCATTCAAATATTACAAACACAAAGCTTGGGATGTACATCACGTTCCTCCCCGGGTGATCACAAGGGGTTTAGAAACCCATGGGAGAGGAGGAAGAGAAAGATGTTGGGGAAGAACTTATCATAGCCTCCAGAACTTCTAGGGATGTTGAGAAAACTATTTGGGGACTCCAAAATGTCATCACCTTTCCTCTTGGCCGAACTTGCAAATGGGGAGCCTAAGGTACCATTTTATAGGAAAATTGGAAGGTGGTTTTAGGCACACAGATTTCTTCAATCCACGTGTACCACGTGTTGCGGCCTTCAGACAGTCTTATTTCGGTTTGGAGAAAATAGAAAGGTTGTATACCTACCTCTTTACTATCTCCACCGAAATTTAGGCATCATTTGGACAACTACATCTCAAGATAGTGATAAAATACAGAACACTGCATTTGACTTGGTCCAAATTCGATGGCTTGGACAGATCAGTTTGGATGGGCCCCATAGAAGCCGAATCAGCATTGGGTTCCTTAATATGAAATGTAGACTATTAAAGTTTGGAGAGTCCCACAAAATGTGAGTCCATTTTGATGAACGGATATCATGTAATATTCCAAATAGTGAACAGATTTCCATGGATCCATGCAATTTTGGCCCATTTTTCTTCCACTTCATCAAAGGCCCTCCAAATCACCTCCACCTACATTGAAACTATAAAAACAATTAACATTGCCCATTATAATATTGATTAAAATTAATTGATTTATTCAAACATGAATTTCAATTTATTATTATATTTGGAATATTCATTACAAAACTAGTTTAAAACTGCGGTGTAAGGGTGGAATAAAACAGTGAATTGTGGTACGATCACACCCCCTCACCTAAACATTTTCACTCATGGGAAAAGTCACATATCCTAATACAATGATTCATATATATATATTTCCAACATCCTGAAGATTTATCATTTGAGGAAATTGTATTTAATGTAAAGTGATCAATGTACGAACTATACCAAGGAGTTCTTCCTAGTGAAAATAGAAAAAGATGTATCATAAATCATATCATAGAGAAATTAAAAAAGATTCATGATACCCAATTGAGAAAGGAATTCAGAAGTAAACCATGACACTAAACCTCCATCTGTGTGTGTGTGAAAACCATTCCATGCTATTCTTTCCACTTTCTATCCAATAAATATATGTTATTTTATCATTTTTCAGCTTAAATGATTTTGTCACCGAACCTGTCCTACATCCTTTGCAATCATATTTCAAGACCCACTCATTTAAGAATTCCCAGAAGTCAAACCATAAGCTCCCGACCTTGATATCCCCATATGTTGCACATTTCACCACTCCCCTTATTCATTCTTTCTTTCTTTTTTGAAGTTTCAATTGGAAAAAATCCCACACTCATTTCTCAACCTTTGTTTGATCTCCTCACGACAATAATTAAAATAGTTATAAAAAGATAAAAGGTTGAGGAGGAGTGGTTTTTGACCTGCCCAAAACACAACAATTTTTTTGAGGGCGTACAATAGTCGGACATTAAGTACACACGCATAGGTCAATCTGATATAGTAATGAAATAGATCGGATAAGGAACGAACGTATGGAAATATCATTTAAAGCTGAAAAATATTATCCTAGCATATATTTACCTTATATCAAGTAAGAAATAATCAATCTTTTTGGTTTGGTGCAATCATTTTGTGGAGATATTAGTGACACAGTTTTCTAAAAAAACTACTCACACAAAGGGCATCAGTCATCTCAAAGGTTTCACATAGATACGACCATTTATATCATTGATAGAAAACCAATTCACTAAAAATCACTCCTTGGTGGTAAACTCATACACAAATTCTTTTTAGCCTTCGTTGTGATATTTTTACTTTCCCCACTTTATGGTCGCCACATCATGGAATTTCAAAATTGTTGATGGGGAAAAATGAAAATACCATAAAGAAGGCCAAAAAGTGAAAAAAAGGAGAAAACAATGAAAATTACTAACTAACCCAAGAATGTGTCCACCCCCCACCCCCACACTTAGATTGTGCAGTGTCCTCACTGAAATAATTGAGAATGTGAGAAGGAAGGATAAAACCTGGTGTGTTTTATTGGTATGATGCATCGAGAAGGTGGATTTCCTCCACCGGATTCTTTGGAAAATCCTCATAGAAGTGTTTAAGTCTCTTCCCATTGATGGTAAGACTTCATCCACTCTTCTCATGAAAAGCCTGTATTTCACCAAAAGGGTAAACATTAGTAACAGTATAAGGACTGATCCATCGAGAATGAAGCTTACATGGGTGGAGCTTAGGCCTGGAATTGTAAATGTGGACATTCTCACCAATATAGAACTTCCTCTAGTGAATTATGCTATCATGAATAGCCTTTGTCTTCTCTTTATAGATTCAGGAGTTGTCATATGCATCACGTCGAATTTCTTCCAACTCTTGAATCTGCAACTTTCTTTCCTCACCTGCATCTGAAAGGTTCATATTACATTGTTTAACAGCCCAATATGGACAGTGTTCTACCTCCACAGGAAGGTGACAAGCTTTTCCAAACAAAATACTATATGGAGACATTCCAATCGGTGTTTTAAAAGCATTATGGTACTCCCAAAGTGCATCATCCAAGCACAAACTCCAATCTTTCCTATTGGGTTGTACCATTTTCTCCAAGATTCACATAACTTCTCGATTTGAAATTTATGATTGTCCGTTAGTTTGGGGATGATATGCAGTGGAGACTTTATGAACAACCCCATACTTACGAAGCAAGTTTTTCATGTCACAATTGCAAAAATGTGAACCCTAATCACTAATGATGAATCTTGGTAGACCAAACCTACTAAAAATCTGGGACCTCACAAAATCAACAACCACTCGAGAGTCATCAGTCCTGGTGGCCTTTGCTTCAACCCATTTAGATACATAGTCAATAGCAAATAAGATGTACACAAAGCCAAATGAATTTGGAAAAGGCCCCATGAATTCAATGCCCCATGCATCAAAGATCTCACAAAATAACATGGGCTGTTGGGGAATTTCATTCCTCTTGTAGATATTCCCTGTGAATTGACAATGACTGCATGACTTGCAAAATCTATGGGCATACCTATACAATGTTGGACAATAAAGTCCTGAGTCAAGGACCTTTTGACCAGTACGTTGAGAGCCAAAGTGGCCCCCACATGACAAGGTGTGGCAGAAGGTCAAAACAGAGGTGAACTCATGGTCAGGGACACACTGACGAACTACTTTGTCACTACAAATTCTCCAAAACTATGGGTCATCCCAAATGTACCAACTAGAATCATTCTTATGTCTCTGGGATTGTGAAGTGCTAAAATCAGGGGGGACCCTAGATGTTTCTAGAAAATTCACAATGTCCGCATACCATGGGGTAAGGGCCACAAAATCACAAAGGTTCTCATGAGGGAAGAATTCTCCAATGGGTAGGGGTGAGTCATCATGATGGTCCAATGGTGGGGAAATCCTACTAATGTGGTCAGCTACAACATTCTCCACTCCTCTCTTATCTCTAATCTCAAGGTCAAACTCTTGGAGGAGGAGCATCCACCAAATGAGGCGGGGTTTGGCTTCATGTTTCTTTAAGAGGAAATGAAGGGCAGCATGATCAGAAAACACAATCACTTTTGACCCAAGAAGATATGAACGGAATTTTTCCAAGGAAAACACAATAGAAAAGAGTTCTTTTTCAGTGGTTGTGTAGTTTACCTGGGCAGGGTCAAGGGTACGCGAGGCATACACAATGACATGAGGAGCCTTTTTAACCCTTTGTGATAAAACAGCCCCAACTACAAAGTTAGAGGCATCACACATAAGTTCCAAGGGAATATCCCACCTTGGTAGTTGGATGATAGGAGGTTATGTGAGACTCATTTTTAGTGATTTGAATGCATCCTCAAATTTTTATCAAAAAGAAATTCAGAATCCTTTTGTAACAACCGAGATAAGGGAAGTGCAATCTTACTAATGTCATTAATGAATCGGTGGTAAAAACCTGCATAACCCAAGAAAGACCGCACCTCACGAACACATTTTGGAAATGGAAGGGATAAAATTAATTCAATTTTAGATTTATCAACCTGAATTCCCTTATTTGAAATGATATTCCCAAGAACTATCCCCCGCTCAACCATGAAATGACATTTTTCATAATTTAAAACAAGATCTCTTTCAATGCAGCGGCGGAAGATAGAACCTAGGCTTTCCAAACAATCATCAAAAGAAGAACCATAAACTGTGAAATCATCCATAAATACTTCTATACAACTCTCAAGGTACTCAGAAAAAACACTCAACATACATCGCTGAAAAGTACCAAGAGCAGTACATAGACCGAATGGCATCCTTCTTTATGCAAATGTGCCAAATGGATAGGTAAATATTGTCTTTTCTTGATCCTCAAGGGCTATATGGATTTGGAAATAACCCGAATATCCATCAAGGAAACAATAATGAGACTTACCAGCCAATCGTTCTATCATTTGGTCAATGAAAGGTAAAGGAAAGTGGTCCTTCCGCGTGGATTGATTCAGTCGACGGTAGTCAATACAGACTCGCCAACTGTTTTGTACATGCATTGGAACCAATTCATTCCTTTCATTTGACACAACTGTTATTCCTGTTTTTTTAGTCACAATTTGAACAGGGCTAACCCATTTACTATCAGATATAGGATAAATGATCCATGCAGCAAGTAATTTACTGACTGCCAATTTTACCACTTCAAGGAGAGTGGGATTCAACCGGCGTTGAGCCTGTCTTATGGGATTAGCCTCATCATCCAAAAGTATATGGTGTATACAAATAGATGGGCCAATCCCAAGAATATCATCCAATTTCCATCCTATTGCCTTTTTACAATCTCTCAAAAGTTTGAGAAGTTTCGATTCCTGTTGTGGAGAGAGGTTATTGGCAATAATGACGGGAAATTGGTCAATACCCTCAAGATAGGAATATTTTAAATTTGATGGAAGTGGTTTTAATTCCAACACTGGGGGTTTTTCTATTGAGGGAGTGGATTTAGGGGGATTGCAGTCCATGAAACTATCTATCTACCCATGTTTATTCTCAAAGGAAAGAGAATCTATTGAAATGAGATTCGCAGAATCATCGATAGTCATGGGTACCTCAGAATAAACACACTCATCAATTAAAGCACAAAATTTACATTTTTCTGAACCCACACAACATTCAAAAGAAGAACCAAAACTCAAATCATCCAAGGGTGAAGAAAACAAAAAAGAATTAGAGTTTGGGTTGAGGAGAGAATTGTGTGTGTGTGCATCATTTGAGAGCACTTCCATCGAATAGATAGGAAGAGTGGAGTGCTCTTCAACAGGGTGTTTCATAGCCTCAAAGATGTTAAAACTTACCTTTTCTCTACCAAACTCCATGGACAGTGTACCATTGTGAACATTGATGATCATATTTTCTATTTTTAGGAATGGCCTCCCAAGTATGAGACGGGCATGTCCTTGGGTTCTGGTATCTTCCATCTTAAGAATGTAAAAGTCTGCAGGGAAGATGATATTCATAACTTTTACGAGGAAATCCTTAACTACTCCTGATGGGTGTGTTGTGCTTTGGTTGGAAAGTTGCATGATAATTCCTGTTGGTTGTATCTCTCTAACCTGTAAAGTAGTATACACGGAGTGAGGAATTAAATTAATAGAAGCTCCTAAATCTAGCATAGCATCGGAAAAGTAGTTCTCCCCTATGGTAAATGGTATCGTGAATGTGCTCGGATCCTGGCATTTGGTTGGAATTTCTGGCTGAATCAAGGCCGAGACATTCCTCCCCAGGTTGACTCTCTCATTCCCCTTCAACCTTCTTCTATGGGTGTAAGGTTCTTTAAGAAATTTGGCATAACGGGGAATTTTCTTGACAGCATCCAACAATGGAATATTAACTTGGACTTTTTTAAATGTATCCGTTATTTCATTTTCAATCTCATTATCAAAGTTTTTCTTAGATTTAGAGATTCTTTTAGGGAAAGGAAGTGGAATTTATTGTTCATCATCAATGATAATTTGATTGCCCTTTTTTATTTTATTTTTCATTACATGAAATTTTTGAGGGTTGGGAAGGAGTGTTTTCAAGAGGGGGACATACCTGCTGTGCAAAATCTGTAGAAGGAGAAACTTCTTTACCACTACGAAGTGTAACTGCACATACATTACCTTTGTCCTTTGGATTGGAAATGGGTTGGGATGGTAGTTGTCCATAACCATGCATCTTAAGCTCACCGATGGTGTTTGCCAATTGCCCCACTTGGGTTCGTAGGTCTTGAATAGCTGATTGTGTGGTTTTTTGGAACTGGAGGTTCTGGGTTGCCATTTTCTTCACTATATCCTCAAGTCTTGGTTCAGACTTGGGAGGAGGAGGATTGTTTTGAGATGTTGAAGGATAAGAAGGTTTCATACCTTGGCCTTGTTGATGCCAATTCTTCTTGGGGTAGCTTGAGTTTCCTCCTTGTCGGTATTGTGGTTGTGCTTGCCACCTGGGGTTTTAATTTGGCCTGAATGGTTATTGCTTGAATGGTAGTTCTTTTTGGAATGGACGCCCAAGGAACACTACAGCACAAGACTCAGATGAATCTTAATGTTGTCGGCACTGATCAGAAAAATGAGTTTTATCAGAACAAATACCACAATGTAATGGAACAGGAGGAGAGTGTGAGTTACCTTGTGATTAAGATAATTGCCTTAGAATGGTATGCATCTCATCAAGTTTATTATCTACCTTTTGTTCTAAGGATTAATAACTTACCTCATGAACTCCTTGGGTTGGTGCAATGGCTCGTGTACCAAATTTTTGTGCATTTTGAGCCATGTTAGCTATTAAGTCATGAGCGATAGAAGGAGTTTTGTCAACTAAGGCACCACCACCTGCAGCATTAATCATTCCATGATCCATGGGGATAAGTACCTCATATAAGTATTGGATTAATAGTTTTTCACTAATATGGTGGTGGGGGCAGCTTGAGAAAAGTCTCTTGAATCTCTCCCAGTATTCATGAAGGGTCTCTCCTTGTGATTGCATAATTCCACATATTTCTTTCCTAATTGATGCAGTTCGGGAGGCAGGGAAGAACTTCTCTAGAAAAAGTCTTTTTAGGTCATTCTAGCCCCCAATTGTGGAATTCAAATAGTATATCCAATCTTTGGCTACACCATCAAGGGAGAAAGGGAAGGCCCTAAACATAATGAGGTCCTCAGACACATTTTGGGGTTTCATGGTGGCGCACACTATGTGAAACTCTTTTAGATGTTTGTGAAGGTCCTCTACGGGAAGACCATGGAATTTTGGAAGGATGTGGATGATACCTGATCTAAGCTCAAAGTTGGCTACTTCCTTGGGATATTGGATGTATGCAGGTTGGTACTCCACATCAAGGGTGGTAAGTTCTTTTAAAGTTCGATTATTTGAAACCATGTTTTCTTGGGTTTGATTGGGTTCAATTTTGGGTTGGTTTAGAACCACTTGAGGTTATAAATTGGGTTCCACAATGTTACTTGATTGACCTTCTTTAGATACCTTGATTTTTGTGTGAAGTGTCTTTTCAATTTCAGGATCAAATTCAAGTAGTGTTCCTTTACCAGATCTTGTCATGCAACAATGATGTCCAGTTTGATAGATTGATTGTTTGTTGTGTTTTTTTATTTGATATGGATAAAATAGAAACTTAAGAAGGTTGAAATAATAATAGAATATTATACTATAGAATTATAGAGGGATATGTGGAAGAAGAGATAGAGAGAGAGAGAGAGAGATAAAGAACACACCAAAAACAACCAAAAATAAAGACAAAACCCAAAACAAAAAAAATCAAATGGGGTTGAGGTATTTAAAGGATTTCTAATTATGAAGTAAAATAAATAAATAAAATTAAATAATGAAAAAAATTATCTTGGCTCCTCAGCAACAGTGCCAAAATTTGATCGCGTTGTCAAGCGCGTCAAATTAGATGTTTATTTTTAACTAGAATTTCTGCAGTATAGCAGCAACCCTAGGTCATCTCTCGACGGAGCCTTAGATCATTAATTATAAAATGTGGTTTTGATTATGAAGGTAAAAAGGAAAATGGGGTTTTATAATACTTGGGTTTGATGATTAAAGATGACAATAGAAAATAGAAGCTATAAAACAAAGTAGAGATTAACATAATTAATTAAGTAGGATCAACCCGGGGTACTCGCACGATGTTTATCCTCCATCACAACATGATATAAGGTTATGATATTTTAATCCGTGTTTTGTAACACCTAGATCTATAATGTTACTAAGTTTATTCTAGGATAACTCTTAGGGTTTAGTTAAAAACACACAATGATTCATCGGACACCGCCGATTATTGAGTGAATTGTGTTTGACTTCATAACCAAAACTCACCAAGGTAACACATGAAAAACTCAATCCGCTCTCTAGGTTTGTATGTTATTTCTTTGTGATACCATTAAATAAATGTACATAGCCTTGACAGTGCTTGTGTGAGTTCAATTGACCAATATAAACCTCACAAACACCACAATTGAAAGGGGGAAAGAAAGTGGTGAACGGTGTGTGAAACATCACATGAATGGGTACCCCAAACATGATCATATGAGTTGATCATGACATACCAGTACATAACTCAATAAAATAAGAATAGATTATGATGAAAATCAACACAACAAACTTGAATTTACAATATCATTCAAATATTACAAACATGATGCTCGGGATGTACATCACGTTCCTCCCCGGGTGATCACAAGGGGTTTAGAAAACCATTGGAGAGGAGGAAGAGAAAGATGTTGGGGTAGAACTTCCCATAGCCTCCAAAACTACTAGGGATATTGAGAAGAATCTTTGGAGACTCCAAAATTGCAGCACCTTTCCTCTTGGCGGAACTTGAAAATGGGGATCCCAAGGTGCCATTTTATAGGAAAATTGGAAGGTGGTTTTAGGCACACCGATTTCATTAGTCCACTTCTACCACGCATTCAGGCCTTCAGACAGTCTTATATCACTTTGAAAAAAATTGAAAAGTTGTATCCATACGTATTGACTGTCTCCGCCGAATTTTTGGCACCATTTGGACAACTATAGCTCAAGATATTGATAAAATACAGAACACCGCATTTGACTGGGTCCAAATTCGGTGGCTTGGATAGATCAGTTCGGATGGGCCCCGTATAAGCCGAATCAGCATTGGGTTCCTTAATAGAAAATGTAGCCTATTATATTTTGAAAAAGTACACAAAATTGCATCCTATTTGGATGAACAGAGTTCGTGTACTATGCCAAACAGTGAACATATGTCCATAGATCCATGCAATTTTGGCCCATTTTTTTCCACTTCATCAAAGGCCCTCCAATCACCTCCACCTACATTGAATCAATAAAAACAAGTAACATTGCAAATTATAATATTGATTAAATTTAATTTATTGATTCAAACATGAAGTGCAATTTATTATTATATTTGGAATATTCATTACAAAACTAGTTTAAAACTGTGGTATAAGGGTGGAATAAAACAGTGAATCGTGGTACGACCAGTAAACACTTCATTTTCCTTTCCATGTTATTAATATGATATGTTATTAACCCTGTTTCCAAGGTTGGTGTCCCAAAAAATAATTTTGAAGTATCAAACATTGATTTTTGATGTACAACATCAAATTACGAGGATGTAATTTATTTAAAGAGGGGAGAATTTAACACCCTATGATTTTATGGTATGTACCTTTTTGAATTTAATTTCTTTGACAGCTTAGGTTTCACACAACAGCAAGATTAAATGAACAATGATATATAATTAGATATATTTATTTTAAGAAGTCATTTATAACCTACATATTAAATTAGAGAGAATTAATATTATTAATTAAATTTAAATATTATACATTTAATCAAACATTTTTACATTCATCCTAATGATTTGATTGGAATAAGATATGAATGAATCCAATTTTATGCATTAAGAGACTATATTTTTCTAAAGGTAGTTTTACCACATTTTAATGATGCATATGTTTTATAACTAAAATTTGAAACTTTTAAAAATTATTTTGAAGAAAATAAACTTTATTTTTAAAATAATAATTTCAAATTTATCTTAGGTCGATATTTTGGTATTTTTCTGAAAATATTTATTTTATGGTAAATAGTGAAAAATCTTGATTTCTATAAAACTGTCATTTTCATTATATTAATAGAATACTTATGATTTGAATAATATCCTCACATATGAAATTGTAAATAAAATTTAGGTATCTTATAAATTAAATTATGGTATATTTATATCACGAAATAAGTAAATAAATGTTATAAAAATGATAAATTATGTGTTTGTATTTTTGTCAAACATATATGTTTATTAATAATTTAATAATTAATATAATGATTTAAAATAAAATTTAATTTATTAAAATAGATTTATAAAATAATATTTAATTGTCTTATGATTATCAGATAAATTTAAGAGACCTTAATTAATTTTTCAAAAAGTGTCATTAAAACAATAATAATATTAAAATCAGTATATTTTGAATAAATGATTATTTTCATTAAAAATTAAATTTATAATAATTTAAAAATTATTTTCATAAAATGGAGACAATTTTTTAATTCTACACATCAAAAAAAATTAGGATGAATTTTTTGCAAATTATTAAATGAGTTGATTTTTTGTCAATAGTGAAATATGGTACTTTACGATATATATAGATTATAAGTAAAATAAAATATTCTTTGAGTCATTATTGATATAATACCCATAATCTCAAACTATTCTTCTCTATTTACAGTATTTATTTATGGAATCATAACTATTTCTTGTCTTGACCCAAAATAATACACTAAGGAATAAAATATTCAAAAAACACCCCTATCCTCCACTATAAATACCACCCTCACCACCTCTTCTCCTAACACCACTTTATCCTTGAAGCTTGTCTAATTTCTACCTAATACTATTCAATATACTATACCCCAAGTCCAAGAGTAATACCACAAAACTAGTTTTCCGTAGTGCAACCCTTTATCAGCGCTAAAAAAGTGCTAATAAAGCCCCCCTATCTGTGCTTTTTTTAGCGTTGTTAAAGTGGACCCCTTTATCAGCGCTTTTTTAGTAGCACTGAAAAAGGGGGGATTTATCAGCACTTTTTCCTAGAGATAATAAATTTTATGTTTCAAAAAAATCATGAAACAAAATATATTGTTATATAAGTATATTTAAATTGATATGAATATAATATATATTTTTTAAAAATGATTTAGATAAGTATAAATAGACTATTAAATTTAATATATAATAAATTTAGTGAAAATGAATTTAAAAGATTTTAAAAAATATTATTAATTATTAATTTTCTAATTATCATCTATTAATAATCATTTAATAACAATTGGAAAGCACAAAAAATCTAAAAAAAATTAACAAAAGATCTAAAATAAGTTGAAAATGTAACTCAAACTTCAAAAGGCCATAACTTTTGATTTGGTGGTCTGTTTGATCTCTACAGCATATCGAATCAAATCTTGTGATGAGCTCTATGCGCTAATGACCCAAGGGAACCTTCTGTAATAGTTTTTGAGGCCAAAAAGGTCCCATAATGCCTCCAAAACTAAGTTTTTAGTCGGGATATCCCAATTTGTTAACATCTAAACCGGTATAACATCTGATCAGGATGTCTGTTAGGCCTTTAACACATATAATATTAAAGAATGTTTCATTTTCTTCGATTTTACTGGTTGTGGAGTTGAAACAGGCCTCTAGATTAGAAGTTATGGTCATTTTAACATTCTATGGCTTTTCAAATACACATATATATGTATTTATTCATAAATATGTGTGTGTGTGTGTGTGTTTTGTATATATGTATGTATGTATTTATTTATTTATTTATAGACAAACAAAAAAAACATATTTTATAAATGTATTTAAAACAAATCTTATAAATATATATTAATTTTAATAAAAATATACGGATAAAAAATTATAACTAAAAATATATATATAAATAAATATAAATATATATTAATATACGAATTAATATACATATATACTAATATATGAATAAATATATATGTATTAATATAACTATATATATTTATATTAATATGAATTTATATTAATATACTAATAAATATAACTATATATATATATATTAATATACGAATAAATAAATATATATATATATATATTAATATATGAATAAATATATATGTATTAATATAACTAAATATATTTATATTAATATGAATCTATATTAATATATGAATAAATATAACTATATATATAAATAAATAGATATATCATTAAATAGAGAAAAAATGAAATGGTTTAGTGGTAAAGGTGCACGCGTGCAAGGGGGAGCTCGCAAGTTCGAGTTTGGGTGGAAGCAAGGAGGTGCGCGTGTAGGGGATGCATGGGAAGGGCAGTGCGTGAAAGAGTGTGAGGCAGGGGGTCCGCCTAGTGCTGATAAAGGGGGGTCCAGTTCTTTTAAAATCCCCCCCCCCCCCGCGCATTATATAATTCTTTTTTATTCTTTTTTATTTTTTTTACTTTTATTAGCGACAAAAAAAATCGCTGATAAATGCCACTTTTATCAGTGCTAAAAAAAGAATTGATAAAGGAACCCTTTTATCAGTGTTTGTTTTAGCGTTGATAAAAGGGGTCCATTATGAGTGTTGTTTTTAGCATTGATAAAAGGTGCCTTTATCAGCGCTTTTCTGAGCGCCGAAAAAAGGGACCCCTTTTATCTTCACCTTGATTAACATCGTTTTTAGCACTGTTAATGCACTTTTCTAGTGCTGATAAAAGTTATATTTATAGTAGTGGAGGTTATAGTCTCAACAAAAGAACAAAACCAGTTTCCCAAAGGAGTTTCCCAAGGAGAATAATTGAAGTGGTAAAATCCTTTTTTTCTTTCTTTATTTTCTTTTCACATTATTTTATTTTATTTTACTCTCCTCACCTCCTATGTCCAAACATAAATGAAAACTCTATTATCTTATATATACTATAATTTTATTATTTTCAGGGAAAATCTACTATCAAGTCTCTTATTATCTTCATAATATTCTATAAATGAAAACATCATCCTTGAGGTGTCGATTTACCGCCTTCAAAAATGACGTGTTTTGTTTTTCAAATCTTCCTTCAAGGGTGGTCATAAAATCATTATTATGGTTGAAAAAGATTATTATATATTTTTTACATCTTATTTAATATTTTTTAACCAGTATAAATATATAATATTAATTAATGAGAAAAAACTAGTTTGCGAGGAAAAAAACTGCCAATATAACCAAAAGGATTGTCACTAATGTCATATCTAATGATTCAGCCTCATCCAAATAAGCAAATGAATTTTATAACCATTTAATCTATATTATTTTCATTAATAACTTATAATTTCAATTTTGTATAACTATTCTCATTTTATATAATTTTTTTACATGTATACAAGTGAACCAATCATGAAAACCATGGAAATGAACACTCCCGAATGATGAAATTGAATCTTAGAACTCATCAAAAAACCCATAAGCGAACTTAATAAAATTATACTAAGACAATTAATTGTTTGAAAGGTTCTGAATTAAATTATTAATTAATCTAATTTCATTATCCAGGATATTAAGAACAAGTGTATAACAATTTCAGACATAAGGTAAGGCTTTCCTCATCTCACTTTTATTCTCGTGAGATGTGCCTTTTTAACCAGTAATTCTTGCCTATGGCGTATGTATACCGACATTTGATGTATGATATCATGAATTTATTTATATTCATATTATTAAATGTTTCGTTTTTTTGTTCATTATTTTATGGGGCGTACGATTTGAGTATTGTAAACTGGTAAGGGTTTATTCTCAAATCTCTAATTTTTATTCGGGTTACACTATCTCTCTCTTTACCCTAATTAAATTATTCATTATTTTTATAGAATTCTTATTAATTAAGTTTATATGTTCCAAAAACATATATACATATCATTTAATCTTTATATTATGGGATAATACATGTTTTATAAGGTTTCCTTCTCAATTATTCATGATAAACAGGCCCTATTTAAGGGATCTTCCCAATTTCTTACACATTATCAAGTGTAATCCATAATCTATTTTTAATAAACTATTACTCTTATAAAATCAAATATTTTATTATAAAAAATTATATTAGTTCATTTCTGGTTTTATATAAAAAATTAATCATTTTTCCTCCTTATAGACTCTTTTATATTTTCCCGTAAACTGCATCAAAGTGGATCATTTCTAAAGTTTTATAAAAACTCTTTTTACATGTTGAAAATCATTTATGCCTTAAAAATATTTGTTATAACCTTTTATTTTTTTGTATATATAATTTTACAATATGATTTTTATTATAAATTCAATTGATTTTCCAAAAGAAGACAAATTTTCAAAGTAAAAAGGGTATTTCTTTCATTGATTTCTCATTGATTTTATAGGATTTCAATCTATTATTATGATTAAAATATTTAAATGTGACAGGGGACACATTAATTTAAAGATATCATTTATTAGACTAATAATAAATTCATTGGACTTAGTAAGTGATGGTTGGATCCTTCTATATCCCCTCAATGTATCGGTAGGTCTCATTAAACAAACTAGAATGGGTTTTGGTCGAGGCCTTACCCATTATGTATAATTATTTGTTGAGGACTTGACAATATGTTTATGATAACTAAAATTAGGAATTCCCTAATTATGATATTAGTAATTGATAAATCATGTTATTATTTTACTAGTAGAATATCCATGGTTACGTTTCATGCGATTATTTATATGGAATTATTTATTCAGCTTTTATTCCAACCATATTGTGCCCAAGATTATGTTTTATTAGCATGTTTTTAGTTATTCACCACATTATATTTTATATGTTTATTTATGATAGCCTATGTAGTATTACATACCCTTACTGAGCATCTAATCTCACCCATTTCTTATGTTTTTTCCACAGGATATAAAGATTTATTTTACGAATGGCTTGCATGGATAATCTAGAATTTTTTCGGTGTTCCTAATGGGGTTTCTATGATTCATATCCTTTCAAGTTATAATATAAAACTTATGTATGTATCTAGTTTTAAAAAGCTAATAAATTATTTGGTTATTTGGGATGTGATCTCTTGTTTGTATTACAAATGTAATTAAGTAAGGCACGGACTCTGGGCTACTAGGGTCGAGGTCTTTACAGTTGGTATCAGAGTAATGGTTTAGATAAATCTAGAGATTAGATGTTTTCATCACTGTACATAAGTTTATAAATTCTAGTGTTTATAATTATGAAGATGAAAATTCAGAATTTTCTAGAGTCCAACAAACGAATTGTGATGACACAATTCTGTTAAGGGGGGAAGAATGTAACACCTCAAGAAATTCAAATAGTACTTTTATTTGAATTAAATATTTAATTTTTTTAATTTAAATGGAAGATTTTATTTAAAAAAATATGAAATTAAAGTATTTTGTTTATTCAAAATAAGTTGTTATCTCAATTATAAAATATTACCATGTATTTTATAAAACTGTATTTTTATATCATAATTGTAAATAAAATAATATATTACTTAAATAAATCTATTTTCAAATAAGTCAATGTTATTTATTTAAAATTATGTTTTGATATTAAATTTTTTTTATGTATTATTATTTTCAAGACTTTTTTTTATTTAAAGTATATTATGTTTATAAATTCCCTCTAGTTTAATATTATAAGTAAATAATTTGATTAATTTTTATTTTCTTTCTAAAATGACAATATTTTAAATAATATTAGCATTAAATATTAATAAATTTTGTTAAATGTTTAATTGAGTTTCATTACTTAATTTTATTAACTTATATGTTTTAATATAATTTATTTTCTTAAATTATTAAATTATTCACATAACTATTGTTTTAATAAATAAATTATTTGAATTTAAATTTAAATAAAAGAATGATTTATAATTTAAAATATTTAAAACTTAGATAAATTAATTAAAGGTAATAATAATAATAACAAAGAGTAAAACATATTTTTTTTATTAAAATTATTACGATTATTTTTTAGATAAAGTTTTTTATAAATATATTAAATAATAATTATATTATTATAAATAAAAAATGGATTATATGTATATAAGTTAAAAACACTAAAAAGTATTTAAAAATTGATTTAAATGGTTTAAAAATTGTTAAATATAGATAATGATAGAAAGGAGAGATAGAAAATGTGACAAATGATGACAACTAGAAAAAAATTAGATATTATAATATTACAATTTGTGGTGTGACACACAAAATAAAAAAATAGAAAAACATCAAAACAAAGATAAAAATACTTAAACAAAAAAATAGATACAAAGATAAGAAAACTTGTTGTACAAAAATTCTAAAACAATTAAAAATGATGATAATAACACATTATAATATAATTAAAGTAACTTAATAGTACAAAATAGAAAAATGATTATAAAGGAGGCATTCTAGAGAAAGGGGTGTAAAATTTCAAATGAGAAAAAATGAATAAAAATAATAATAATAAGTGGAGAAGTAGACACATGTTAAATCACAAGTGGGAGCCCCATTTTATCTCACCTAAAATGTAGGAATAATATTATATAAAAATAATAGATAATTGATTAAAAATGAAAATCATGATAAATGAGTAAATGAATATTTTAATTTTTTCCGTCCCCAACTACTGAAGGATGTTTCATAATATCTTGTTATATAATCCTCATTTCTGCATAGCTAAAAAGAGACATGAATCCCCCCAAATTCATTTTAATTGTTTTTCTTAGTGTTTGAAGCACGTCAGAAGTCGGTTTTTTATTTTCTGCAAATCAAGTAATGGTTTGACTTATGTCTATCATTTTATGTTTAAATTAAAAATATGTATATACATATATTTTATATATACATACATATACATATATATTTCCTTATTAATAATTTGGTATATAATGTATTAGTTTTAAATTTATTTCTAAAGTTATCAATTTATATTTTGTAAGGGTTTTAAGTTTATTTTAAAACTGTCAATTTATGTTTGGTTTACAAAGATATATATATATTTATTTATTTGTTTGTTTGTTTTAATAATTTATAATTATTTCTAAACCTATTATGTTATGTTTTAAATTCATGATTTTTAATGTTTTGTTATAAAATTTATATTTTTAAGGGATTTCTTTTATAAATTTTCAAATTTTGGATGCTGCAAAGGGCATACATTGATTTACTATATATATATATAAGTTTGTATGCCATCAAATTTTATAATGGAAGCATGCAACTATTTTTTTATATGTCATCAAGTATTTCTTATAAAAACAAGGTTTCTATTTTTCTTCTTTACATTGATTTAAATCATTCAATGTTTATTTGAATTCCATGAAACGAATCATGTGTTAAAGAATTATTTCATAAGAAAAATATAAATAATAATTTATTTTGTTATTTTTTATTTTAAATTGTTTCATTTATAAATTAAAGCTCAATGAGAGTTGGTATCATTCTACGGTTATAATTATATGTGTATATTTTATTTATAAATGATAAATGTTATAATTTTATATGATAATTCTGAATAAAATAAATTATTTCACGTGAAAAAATGATCATGAACATCTATACATGTCACTCATTATTTAGATATGACCATCATCCAAGTTATCGTTAACATTTCATGGATTTTTATTCAAGTATTCATTTATTATATTATGAATTTATATTTATGACTTTTAAATAAGGAAAATTATTTTAAAGCATAGATTTCTCAATGACATGGTTCTAGAAATTCTTAAAAATGAGTATTCCATGTTAAGAAGTATGTAAGATTATTTTCATCAAATAGAATAGTTTATGTATGTGTTAATTTGAAATGTCACTGGGTTATGAGTGAGAAATGAATGACCACAAAAATATTTTCTTAAAATTGGCACAAGAGTATCGAATGTTAATTTATAGTATAGGGAGTGAACCCATGAACTTAAGGGGATGTTGTCACATTTGAGATATGGATAATTGGCCTCACAGTTTTCTTATGGTATACTTAGTATCATAATTAATCTATCAAATTTATAAATTTAAAATGGAGAAATCCAATGACTTATTTTCAAATATTATTACCTTGTGATTTAATAATTTCCAAAAATTATATAAACTTATTAGATTTGAATATTTTGATAACATATTTTTAAGTAATTAATTATTCAAAATAAATATTTTAAAAGTATTTATCAATTATTTTAAAACCCATTACTGGGAAAAATAAATGTTCACTCAATGTTTTAAATTCATTTTCAAAGGTTTAGTTTAGCTTCTTTATGATATGTACTTTCTTTGAGGTGGAAGCACATGTGAAGACTTTTTCTTTATTTAATTTTATATTTTACAGTTTTTTTAAACGTAATTTATGTATCTAATTCTCCAAAACCTAGATCGGAAAATACCTAGAATGTATTAAATGTTGTCTATTTATTCTGTTTCTTTTATAAAAAAATACACGACATTTATATGTGATGAACCTATAAGTGCGAGTTTGGGTTTAGTGATATGTTTTAAATAAACTAAGTTATAAAAAATAATAATTGGAATTAAGATATTAAATTAATTTTTTAATTTAAATAATTAATATTATATAAAAATAATTGTAAATAATTATATTTCAATTTAAAGTTTATAATTTAGTTTGAAATTAATATTATAAAAACAATTACTTTTTTATAGAATTTTTTTTTAAAATAGTACATTGAAAATATTGAATAAAAAAATTATTTTTATAAAATGGTTATATAATAAAATATTTTAAATGAAGAAATTTCTAAATTTTAAAGAAATTATATTTCATATAAATAATGACTATTTTAATTATTTTAATTTATAATTATATTAAAATACTAAATACTGCTAGTTATAAATTAGAAGTAATTTCAATATAAATATTCATATTTTAATATTAAATGAATGAGTCTAATTAATATATTAATTATGATAATAATTATTAAAATTTCATTTATAAAATATGAAATAATGAATAATTATATACAAATATATTTAATTTATTTTTTTAAAATTTTATTTTTGAAAATATGATATATATATATATATATATATCTGTGTGTGTGTGTGTGTGTGAAATTATTATTATTAGTTTTGAATTATAAATTATGATTACATTATTTTTAAAAAATTCATAATATTATAAATCTTTGTTTTATAAAACTTTGAATTATGACAATTTTATTATTAAAATATGATTCAATTTGTGTTAAAAAATTGAAACAATGTAAATAAAAAAATGAAATGAAAAAATAGATTAAGAAAAAAATGATAAAAATGGGATGACATCATTTTGAGGGCTCGATCGGTTTTGAGGATGAATGTAGGGGTGTTTGGTTCAGAAGGAAATAGAGGGTGTCAATGCTGACCAGGATGGAGGTTGAGTCGAGGGGGGTTCTAATCGGGTGAGATCGGATTCCAGTGAGAAGTATAAGTGAGAGAAGACCACTAGTGATGTCATTTGAAGGACTAGCGGTGTCAGTGTTTGAATGTTAATGTGATGGTCGAAATCAATATCTGAGGGTTTATGTAGGCCATACAATGTCAAAGGGGGATCATCTGAGAGTTAGGGTTTTGATCGAGGTTTTATTTTCTTCAACATAAGCAGATAGGTGTGTTTTTCTTTTAAGAGCTCAAATATTTTGAAATACTATGACTAAAAATATTTTCAATTTAACTATATTTCATCATCTATGTCTTCTTCTCCTCCCATCATCGTCGAATATTTATGTTCATTGATTACTTGTTTACTTGTGGTTTGATTAATATTTTGCTTTTTGATTATGAAGAGAAGTCTTTGTTTTTGGTCTACAGATGTAGTTTCAACTATTTTTTAGTGGTTATTTTATATTGAATCCATCATGGTTTTTTGTTTCTCTCTTTCTTCAAATTAATATGTTTTAACAAATTAATGAATATATATTTTATATTTTTTTTCATAAGCATCGACACTCATTTTTCTTGGAAAGTTTGAATGTGTCCTCATCTCCGGTCGGTAGGTAAATCAATTATATATATATCTATGTGTCTGTGTGTGTATGTATCACTGTATAAAAATTGAAAGTTATGGCTCTAAGATCCTTAAACCACTGTGATAATGAAATTTCTAAACCAAATTTTTTTTTCCGGATAGGTTGAGATAGAGTTCGAAGTTGCAAGATGATTTTCTATTTCAGAATCAAGTGAGGGGAATTTTTATTTTTATTAAATATTTATACAAATCTGTTTTTCTAAATTTCATTTCTATACATTTATCAAAGTATATATATATATTTATATACAATTATTTTTTCCAAACACCAAGGATATTTATTTTATGGTATTCTAATTATTTAAGTAATTTCAAATTTATGTTAATTAATAGTTTATTATCTATAAGTGAATATATATATATATATATATTCATATTTCATGATAGTGATACCTATATATGTTTTTCTCACCTTGAAAGACCATTTTTTAAAACTTCTAATTTCAGGTTTATCTATATATATTTTTCTATAATTACATGATTTTAAATGGATAGGAAATTCATTTAAAATAATGATTTTACTTCATTTGATATTTTTTTGAGCAAGGAGGAATTGTGTTTTCAAAAAAAAATTCACTCTTATAATTTTTATGTGTTTATAATATTTCTTTCAAAATTATCAGTTATGAGTATATTTTCTTGTACTTGTATCTTTTCATAAAAGTAAAAATTATATGTATATATTGTTAATTATTCTCTATAATTAGTAATTTTATAATTACTATCATCCACACAATCATTTTATGTTTTTATATTTTTTGTTTCAGAGAGATTAATCTCGAAGTCGTAAGAATGTTATAAATTCGATGTTTACATGTACATATATGTACATATATATATACCATTGATTTCCATTGCATGATTTAAAGTAAGTAATATTTCATTTTTCATGAAAATTCACCACAAATTCATGATATGATCTTGCTCAATTTGATAGTTTTCAAATGATTTAGGAAAAAAAGTTTTATTCAGAAATATTACTTACTAGAGTTTTATGTGTATTATATAATTATTTTAAGAAAATAAAAAATTAGATATCTACTATTAGAGTTTAAATTTACATTTTCTATTATTCTATGTGAAAATTTTATATAGTATTTTCTGTGTGAAAACATAAAATGGTGATTTAATAGATTGTGTATTTAATATCTTTATATAAGGATGAGTTTCAAAAGTTAATGTTTAATATTTTAATGTAAAGTAATTCATGAGAAATATTAAATACATGGATGTTAATTATATTTATTAAAATATCATGCAAGGGATAAGTGGAAAGTGTTTTGGCTGTACCAAATCTCACAAGTAATTTCCATACAGAGTTCGTAGTTATATATATATAATTAAATATAAATAAAAGTATCTACATTTATTTAATTCGTGATCTTGTTTCTAAAGAAAAACCCAGTGAAAAAGTATTTATATGGAAGAAAATATCAAAATGTTTTTTAAAAATTGGGACTTGGACGTTATAGACATGATAGGGATTGGGGAGTGAACAGGTCCCTTAAGAAAGTGGGTAAGCCCAGAGAGTCTTCAATGTTATCAAGTGGCCATAAGGTTTTGTTTTTAATATATTACTTAATGTTCGCCCAAAAATCATTGGATTATTTCATTTTTTCAAAGTATAATTATTTTTAAAGTATTATAATATTTTATAAAAGAATTTTAGAAAGGTATTTTTCACTAGTCTTTTTGAACTCCTTATTCGGAAATTTAATGCTCACCCCCATGTTTTAAATTTATTTTTTACATGGTTAGTAAAAAAAATTGTGATGTGTGTTTCTTTGAGAAAGAATTTCATAAGAAGTATTTTCATTTATTTTATTTTGTTCCGTACATTTTCTATGCATTAAGAAATGTATATAATTCTTCAAAACATATATCATAAACGTTCTTAGAATGTATTAAATTTTATGTATTTTCACAGTCTATGTTTTTTTAAAGAAATAAACTACATTAATATCTACTGAATATGGATTCATGTGTTTGGGTTATTATATTTGTTACCAAATTAATTGTCTTGAAAATTTTAGAGAGTGGATGTTATTGTCTAAGAGTTACAGTATAACAGTTTAGCAGTCCCAATTTTTCTTTAATTCTTAAGACGAAAATTTAAAATTTTCTAAAGTCCAATAAATAAATTGTGAGGGCGTAATTCTTTTTTATGGGGAAATAATATTACATCTAAAATGTTTTCAAATATTTAGTGCCATGTTTTAAATAAACTAAGTTTTAAAAAATAATCATTGAAATTAATAGATTTAATTAATTTGTTAATTTAAATATTTAAAATTAAATAACAAATAATTATAAATAATTATATTTAAATTATAGATTTTTATTTAGTTTAAAAATAATATTCTAAAAAATAAGGTTTTATAGTATTATTCAATTTAAAAGAGTATTTTTTTTAAATGAATAATAATATTTATTTTATCAAAAGTTTATTTAATAAAATATTTTATATTATCGGTGTTTAAAATTTTAAAGACAATATGTTTCTTATAAATAATGACTACTATAATTTTTTTATTTATAAATATTTTAAAAAACTAAATTATGTTAATTATAAATTATTATTATGTTCTGTATATATATTAATATTTTAATATTAAATGAATTAATCTAATTATTATATTAACTATGATGATAATTACTAAAATTTCATTTATAAAATCTGAAATAATGAATAATTATATACGGATAAAACTAATTAGTTTTTTAAAATTTTGATTTTCAAACATATGATATATATATATATATGATATTATAATTATTATTTTTTAATTATAAATTTTCATTATATTATTTTTATAAAATTATTACTATTTTAATGTTTGGTTTCATGAAACTATGAATTGAGATAATTTTATTATTAAAATCAGATTTCATTTGTGTGAAAATAATGAAACAAAGTAAATTATAAAATAAAATGAATAAAATAGATCAAGAAAAAAACAATAAAAAAGGGATTAAATAGTTTTGGGGGCTCGATTGTGTTTGAGGACAAACACAAGGGTATTTCATTCAAAAGGGAATCAAGGGCGCTGAAGTCGACTAAGATGGAGGTCAAGCCAAGGGGGTTCTAATTGAGGGTGATCGGCTACCAGTGAGAAGTTTAAGTGAGAGATGACTATTGGTGAGGGCTTCTGAAGGTCGAGCGGTGCTAGGGTTCGACCATAGTGTCGATGCAAAGGTCGAAATCAAGATCTAAGGGATTCCTTAGGTTTTGAGATGTGATAGGGGGACAAGTTGTGAGTTAGGGTTTCGAGAAAGGTTCAATTTTCTTCAAAAAAAGAAGATATGAGTGTTTTTTATAGGAGCCTTTTTATTTTAAAATATTATGACTAAAATTGTTTTTGATTTACCTATATTCCATCATATGTGTTTTCATCTTCTCCCATCATTATCAAATATTTCAATTCATTGATTACTTGTTTACTTGTGGTTTGATTATTGTTTTGATTTTAGATTATGAATAGAAGTATTTTTTTTGGTTTGTAGATGTTGTATCAACTATTCTGTTATGGTAATTTTATGATGAATAATTCAAGGTTTTGTGTTGCTCTCATTCTTCAAATGAATCTATTTTAGTAGATGAATGAATATATATTTTATTTTTCTTTCTGCATAGACACTCTACTTCCTTGGAAAGTTCAAATGTGTCTCCATCTCCAGTCTGCAAATAAATCAATTATATATATATATATATATATATAAATTCCACATTGTAAATAGTTGAAATTATGGATATGATATCATTATACAAACGTGCTAATGAAATTGGAACACTAATATTTCTATCTAGAGAGGTTGAGATATACTCCAAAACTTCAATATGGTTTTCTTTTTTTTAATCAAGTAATGGGAATTTTTATTTCTATTATATTTTTATGCAAATAGCATTTTCTAAATTTCATGCCTATATATTTCTCAAAGTATATATATACGTATATATAGGTATTATATTAAAACACCAAAGATATTTATTTCGTGGTATTCTGATTATTTAAGTAATTTCAAATTTATGCTAATAAAGGGTTTATTATATGTAACTGAATATATATATATATATATTCCAATTTCATAATACTTATACCTATATATCTTATGATCCACTTGAAATTCCATTTTTTTACTTCTAATTTTAGGTTTATATATATATGTTCATCCATAATCACATGATTTTAAATGAATAGACAATTCATTTCAAATCCTGATTTTATTCAATTTGACATTTTTTAAGCAAGGAGTAATTGTTTATTTTAAAAAAAATTACTCTTATAATTTTTATGTGTTTATAATCTTTATTTATAAATTATCATGTATGATTATATTTTCTTTTGATTATATTTTTTCATCACAGTAAAAATTATATTCATATATTGTTAATTATTTTATGAAATTAGTAATTTTACAATTACAATTATTCACACCATTATTTTATGATTTTATATTTTGTGTGTCAAAGAGAGTAATCTCAAAGATTCAAGAATGTTATAATTTCGATGTGTATTTTTATCTATATACATATAAATATATATATATATATATATCCCACTAATTTTCATTTCATGATTTTAAATAAATAATATTTCATTTTGCAAGACAATTCACCCTAAATTAATGTTATGATATTCCTTATTTTAATAGTTTTCAAATGTTACATGAAAAAAATGTTTTATTTAGACATATTAATTACTATAGTTTTATATGTATTGTATAATTATTATAAGAAATTCAAAAATTATATATCTATTATTTGAATATCAATTTAAATTTTCTATTATTATATGTGAAATGTTTATATATTATTTTATGTTTCAAAAACTAAAATGTTGATTTAAGAAAATTATTATATAATATCTTTTTATAAGGATAAGTTTGAAAATTTAAAGGTTAAAATTATTATGAAAATTAATTTATGGGAAATATTAAATATATTGATGTGAATTATTTTCATTAACAGTCCATGAAAACGTGAAGTGGTGGGGTTTTTGGTTGTAAAACATCTACCAAGTAATTTCCAAAGAGATTTCATAATTATATATATATATATATATAACTGTTTATGTTTATTTAATGCATGATCATGTTTCTAAAACAAAAAAACTAGGGAAAATGTATTTATAAGTAAGGAAAGTCTAAAATGTTTTTATAAAAATCTTCACTTGGACATTGTAAACATGATAGGGAGTGGGGAGTATACCAGTCCCTTAAGAAATTGGGTATTCCCAAACAACCTTCATTAGTTTCAAGTGGCCAAAAGTTTTTGTTTTCAATAGTTTTCTTAATGTTTTTGCTAAAAATCACTAGATTATTTCATTTATTAAAGTATTATTATTTTCAATGTATTATAACATTTTATAAAGAAATTTTACAAATTATTTTTCACTGGTCCTTTTGAAAACTCCTAATTGGGAAATTTAATTCTCACCCCATATTTAAATTTATTCTATACTGGGTTAGTAGTAAGTCTTTGTGAAGTGAATTTCTTTGAGAAGGTGGCGCAAATGTAGTCTTTTAGTTTATTTTATTTTTTTTAGTAATTTTTTTAAGTTGAACGATATGAATCGAATTATCCAGAACCGAGATTTGAAAATTTCATGGATTGTATTAAATGTTGTGTATTTGTTCAATGTATTTTTATGAAAACAAATAGAAAACATTTATATATGTTGAACCCCGAAACACCGACCCATGTAGCCTGGATACGATGCCTTATATTAAATACATTGGCATAGATACAAGACTCGAATCCCCAAGGAACAATTAGTTTATTACTTTTTGAAACCATATTCATACATTATCTTTACATTACAACATGAAAATAAATAAAATATATAAATTCCATTGGGAACACCCATAAACTCCTAGATTATCCTTGAAAGTCATTCATAATATATATCTTCGCATATTTGGGAAAAAATAAAACATAATAAAGTGGTGAGATCATATGCTTAGTATGGGTAAGTAATAAAAAATAATCTATAAACCTAAATATTAATACATGGTGAATTAATAAAAAAACACGTCATTAAAATGTAATCTTGAGTATAATATGGAAGGAATAAAAGCAGAATAAGTAATTTCATATAAAATAATAAATTGAGAATGAAGCTTAACCTTTGGTATTATACTAGTTGAATAATAATATGGGCTATAAATTACTAATATCATAATTAGGGAATGAATAATTCCAATCATCGTAAATATACTATCAATTCTTCAGCTGAGACACCATACATAATGGGTAAAAAACCAGTCTATATGGTCGCATAAGACCTACCGATGCATCGAGGGGCTATAATGGGCCCAATATATACCTTAATAAATCCAATTCATTACCAATATGTATAATAAAAATATATCTTTATATAAAAGTGTCCCATAACACTTTTAAATATCTTAATCTAAATCATAGATGAAATTACTCTAATAAAATAATTAAGAAATTCATGAGAGAAATACAATTTTTCTTTGAAAAGAAGAGTTATTTTTGAAAATAATTTGTAATTTTTATAAGGATAAGATTGTAAATATTTATTTACCATAAAATAAAATTAAAATTTATTTGACACATAAATTATTTTTAATATGTAAAAATAGTTTTTAAGAAACATTGTGAGCCACTTTTGTGTGGTTTAAGGGAAAATATAAAAGAGTCTTTAAAGAGGGAATGGAATAATTGTTTACATAAAACCAGAAATGGACAAAGATAATTTTTTATTATGAAATCATTAATTTAATAAAAATAATGGTTTCTAAAAATATATTATGGAGTATAATTGAGAATGGTTGTGAAATA
Source organism: Viscum album (assembly GCA_963277665.1). Taxonomy (NCBI): domain Eukaryota; kingdom Viridiplantae; phylum Streptophyta; class Magnoliopsida; order Santalales; family Viscaceae; genus Viscum; species Viscum album. Next base: position 1,238,368,420 of record OY728166.1, read on the forward strand.
GGGAAGTTTCCTTTAATCGGTCTTGCTTATCAGGAAGAATTGAAAAGGGAACCTCATAACAGATGGGTTTATTCATCAAATAAAGATGAACTGATCTGAATATATGATTTTGGAACATATAAATTAAATTTATAAGAAGTATATAAAAATAATTTTGAATTACATTATGGTAAATAGAGAGAAAGTGTAACACAAAGGAAAACTGGAGATTTATGTAGAATCCCTTGCCACTTTACAAATAGTCAAAACATATGCCCCATGAAATTAATGGTCATAAAAAATATTAAATTACATGAATATAAATATATTAATTATATTATAGATCAATTGGAAGTATAAATAAACCACACACAATAAATAGTTTTGAATAAGTCATATGTTACATAGATAAAAGTGAGATGAGAAAAAACATACCTTATTTCCGAAAGTGTTCTGAACTTGTACTTAACATAATGGATAATGAAATTAGATTCATTAATAATTTAATTATTAACATATTAAACAATTATTTTATTTATTATAATTTTATTAAGTTCATTTATGGTATTTTTATGAGTTATAACATCCAATTTTATCGTTTGGGAGTGTTCATTTCCTTGGATTTCAAGATTGGTTCACTTGTATACATGTATGAAAGATCATGTAAAATGGTAATAGTTATCCAGAATTAAAATTATATGTTATCAACAGACATATATATTATTAAATGATTATATAAGTCATTTGTTTATTTGGGGTGAGTATGAATCATTAGATAAGATGTTAGTGATAATCATTTAGATTATTTTAGTGGTTTTTTATCATCTCAGACTACTTTTGTTTTATTAAATAACATCATTTATATATCATGGTTCTTGAAAAATAAATATAATGTAATAAATATATTATAATATGTTTTATAAATAAAAATGGCTTTATGACCATCCTTTAACACGTTTATGGAAATTGAAAACTGTTCATCCTTGAATGCAATAAATCAACATATCAGAGACAATGTTTTCATTTTTAGAAAAAAAAGAGGGAAGAAAATTGATTATTTATTATTAACTCAACACAATGAAATTATATTATATAAAAAATAATGTATATATCATTTCACTTTGGGATAGTTAGGTGAGGATAAGATAAGAAAAAGAAAAGAACTTGAGAATAAATTAAAATAAATGGAAAGAGATTTTTACCTCTTGATTTTCCCCTCATTTAGAATCTATTTAGGGAAAAGGGTTTGGTCTTATGATAACAAAAAGGGGTCCTAGACGTGGTTTAGGGTTTTGGGAAGATGATTGGGTAGAAATTTTAAATGTCCCAATGCTTGGAAGGTTTGAGAAGGGGTGGCATTTATAGTGGAGGAGAGGAGTGATATCTCGTTATTTTAATCATTAGTTTATTATTTTGGATCAAGACAAGAAATAGTGATGATTATATGAATAAATACATTAAATAGATAATTTTAGTTTGATATTATGGTTCTTACATAATTTATGACTCAATTAACAGTGTATTGAACTTATAATGTGTATATACTATAAATTACAATATTTTGCTATTCACCAAAAATTCAACTATTCGAGAATAATACAAAAAAGTCACCTGAACCGTTTATTAATGTTTAGAATTCAAAAATGGAGTCCATTTTTTTAAAATAATTTTCAATATATATGATATTTGGTTTTTAATTAAAATAATCATTTATTCGAAAAAATTCAATTTTAAAATTATAGCTCGTTTTATGACACTTTAAAATATTAACTAAGGTCTCATAAAATTACATTACAATCATAAGAACACAAATTATTAATTTATGAGTCTATTTCCTGAATATAAATATTCTTTTAAATAATTATATTAATTTTAATGTTTTAAAAAAACATTTTTGTTTCATAAAAATACCAATACATAATTTATCCTTTTTAAAACATTAATTTACTTTTTTAATGATATATATACATTATATAATAATTCATAAGATACCAATATTTTATTTTGAAATTCATAGGTGAGGTGACTATGAAAATCATAAATATACTATTAATATAATGAAATGAAAGTTTTTAAAAAATTAGGATTTTCACTATTCACTAGAAAATAAATATTTTCAAAAAAATACCAAACTATTACTCTAAGTTAATTTGGACATTATGATTTTAAAAGTTAATTTTATTTTAATTAAATTAATTTTAAAATTTTAATAAATTACCTTTAAAACAAGTGTTCTATTAAAAGGCAGTAAAATTGTGTTTATAAAAATATATCCTTCTAATGCGTAAAATTGGATTCATTCTTATCTTATGCCTATAAAATAATTTCAATTAATTTCAAAACATTTGATTAAATATTTAATATATAAGTTTGAAAACGTTTTTAATACTATTTATTACCACTAATTTAACAGCTAGGTTATGGTGGTTGTTTCAAAATAATGATATTTAATTATATATCATTGTTTCATTTAAACTTAGTGTTGTGTGAAACCTATGGTGTTGAAGAAACTAAATTTAAAAACATACATACAATAAAATTATGGGGGATTACATTCTAATAGGACTTACTACAAACTTGGTTAGACACTCATAGGGAATATGATTATAATAATTCACATTTCCATCACAAAACATTTGGAAGGATTAAAAAAAAACAAATCTGCAATGAAACCATGTTTATGATTATGAGCTTAGCTACACATAAAATTTTTCAATTTATGTTAAATTTTCACTATTTTTCGGATTATACATTATATTTCATAATGTTTTGATTTAATATAGTGTATTCCATTGTTTATAAATGAAACCTAGTCGAACGAATGGGAACCACATTAATGAACATAATCTAAAGAGTAAGAAAGATCATTTCTTCAATGGGTTATATCCAGTATTTCAAAGAGAAGTAGTCTCCCAAGTATTCTCATCATATGATGAAATAATATCATGTCCTAACAAGATACATAAATAATTATCCAAGTCTTATGCCTTTATAGATAATCAAGAGAAGAAGAGTAAAACTCGGAAAAATATAGATAAAGGAAATAAGATAATGAAGTATCTTCCCTCATGTGATAATTGTTGAAGGGAACACCTTGGTATATACTTAAGAGGAAAATGAGTTTGCTTTAAGTGTAGAGAAAAACGCCACCATAATCAAGATTGTAAGGAAACAAACTAATTTTACAATATTTAGTGCTTCAACTATATGGATATGGGACACTTGGAAAACCAATATCTCATGGGTCAAAGGAATATACATAAAAAGAGGATAATGGATCATGGTCAATTTTATGCTACTACCTCAGATGATGAGGAATGATTAATATGCATGTGTTTGGATTCAATAATTATTCTATTTGAGTATTTTATCTATAATTATTAGTTTATATGATTCATGAAATATATAAGGATTATACTGTAGTACTTATTATATAAGGAATTTGAAGCATGTGATTAATAACATTAGTAATCAAGAGAAGTGATTCTATTGTAAGTTAATCTTCTTGATGACACATGACTTGGGAAAGTTAACCCTAAATATGTTATTTCTGTTGAGATAATATATATGTGTGTGTGTGTGTGTGTGTTTATTGGATAATATCAGTCACCATGAAGCTGGTTAGAAATTTTATGGTTTAAGTTATAATGAATTATTAAATATTTAGATTTATGGAATGTATTCAACAACCTGAGTTTTTACTGTTGGAAGTACTAAAGTTTAAAGGTGATCAAAGTATTCAAATATTTGGTATATGGGGTTAAGAGATACATTATTTTTATAATCTTATGTTATATTTATTTTACTAATTTAGTAACCTTCCATCTATTGTTTTGGTCATCGAATATGGACATACATGTTTTAGACGAGTCTTAAAATTAACTACTTATGGAATGGATCCAGTTAAACATTGGAAATAATTATTCGTTAATAACATATTCCAACCTTATTGGTTTTAGTAAACATTTTAAGGTTAAAGGAATTATTTAAGGACCTTATAACTCATTAAAAGTTCTTCAGGGGTGAAAAATGCATCTTGAACATTCATTTATAGGTGTAAAGGATAAAGTGAAAATAGATCGAAGCACAACCAATGGATGAGATTATGCTTATGACATAGAAAGTAATCAAGTAAGTTTATTTTACCATGTTCTTATCTGAATATTAAAATAATCACTCAACTCTATGAAGAATATTTTCGAACAAAATGTTATCTATTTACTTTTCCTTTAGATAAATCAGTAATCTTTTATCTAATCACATGATTTATGATTTTGTAATGGTCGACATTTTAATGACCATGTTCTGTATCACTCTCCATGAGAACATGATGGTTATATTTTTATTCCATGTCCATATATTCAATTCCCACTAAAGTTATACTATTCAAATACCTAGTTTTATGGTGATATATACATTTCTTTTTCCCTCTTATTAAGAGGATATTTTATTAACCCTATTTTTGATGTGGTTTTCCATAAAATAATTTCCAAGTATCAACCATTGATTTTAGAAGTAAAATTTAAAATTGAGAGGATTAAATTTATTGAAGGAGGGGATAACGTGACACATTTATATTTTATGTTATGTATCTTTTTGAATTTAATTTCATTAACAACATAGGTTTCACACAACACCAAGATGAAATGAATAATGATATACAATTATATATATTTATTTTAAAATGATTGTTATAAAATAGTTTTTAAATTGGTGGGAATTAATAGTATTAATAAAATGTATATATTATATATTTAATCAGTTTTTTATATTTATCCAGATGATTTTATAGGCATAAGATAATAATGAATCCAATTTTATGCGTTAAAAGGCTATATTTTTGGAAAGGCACTTTTATTGCCTTTTAATATAGCACTTGTTTTAAAACTAAATTTTGACACTTTTAAAAATTCTTTTGAACAAAATAAACTTTATTTTTAAAAGAGGAATTTAAAAATTATCTTAGTGTGAAATTTTGGTATTTTCTAAAAATATTTATTTTATAGTGAATAGTGAAAAATCATGATTTCCATAGTGTCATTTTCATTATATGAATAGACTATTTATGATTTCAATAGTGAAATCACCAATTAAAGTGAAAATAAAATTAATTTATCATATAAATAAAAATATGGTATACTTATATCATGGAATAAGAAAATGAATGTTTTAAAAATGATAAATTAAGTGTTTATATTTTTTTGAAACATAAATGTTTAATTAAAATTTTATAATTAATATAATAATTTAAATGAAAATTTATTTTCAGGAAATATATTCATAAATTATTATTTTTTTATGATTATAATATTATTTTATGATACCTTCAGTAATTTTTCAAAGTGTTATAAAATCAATTATAATTTTAATATCAATATTTATCGAATAAATGATGATTTTATTTAAAAATTAAACATCTCATATATAGAAAATTATTTTCATAAAATGTAGTTAATTTATTAATTCTACATATGGAAAAATGGTTAGGGTGATTTTTTTTGGAATTTTCAAAAATAGTTAATTTTTTTTGTAAATAGTGAAATACAGTAATTTTTTGGTTTTTTATAAATACCTGAATTATTGAGTCATAGGTGATATATAAATGTTGTATTCACATAATATCAAACTATAATTCATTATTTTAATATATTTAGTGATAATTATTAAAATATTCATAGTCTTGAGCCAAAATAATAAACAGATGAATACAATATTCAAAAAAACACCCCTCTCCTCCACTATAAATACCACCCATCACCACTCCTTCTACTCACACCTCAAAATTCATTAATAATGTCCAATTTATGCCCATTTTCTCGCCCAATAATCTATCCCACTTTATTTCCTTCCATGTTTCACTAAAATACCATTTCAAAGTACCTTAAGAAGGTTCTCAAGGAGAATAATTCAAGAGGTAAAACTCCCCTTTCGTTCTTTTATTTTCATTTCAATTTTTTTCGTTTATTATCCTTTCCATAAATTCAATTCTAAAACATGAATTATAACCCTAATATCTTATATATACTATAATTTAATTATGATAATGATATATTCACTATCAAGTCTTTTATCTTCGAATTTTTTTCTAAAAATGAAAACATCGTCCATGAGGTGCTGATTTAACACCTTTGTTTTTCAATTCTGCTTTCAAGGATGGTCATGAAACCATTTTTATGGTTAAAATAGATTATAATATATATTTTTTAGTCCTATTTAATGTTATAGAACAATTATTTATACATAATATTAATTAATTAAATAAAAGATGTTTGTGATGATAAAAACTCGCCAAAATAATCTAAATGATTATCACTAACGTCTTATCTAATGATTCATCCTCACCCAAAATAAAAAAATGACTTATATAAACATTTAATCTTCTATATTTTCATTAATAACATATAGATTCAATTTTGGATAACTATTCCAATTTCACATAATCTTTACTACATGTATACAAGTGAACCAAAAATGAAAACCAAGGAAATGAACACTCCCAAACGACAAAATTAAATCTCATAACTCATCAACAAGACCATAAATAAACCTAATAAAATTATAATAAATCAAATACATTTAAAATATGTTATAAAATAAATTATAAATGAATCTAATTTCATTATTCAGGATATGAATAACAAGTTCGGAACACTTTCGAACATAAGGTAAGGGTTCTCTCATCTGACTTTCATTTCTGTTAGATATGCCTTATTCGCCACTATTTCATGTATATAGTGTATTTTTACTGCCCTTTTATGTATCATATCATGAATATATTTTTATTCATGGTATTTTTACTGTCCTTAGTAGTGGTTAGTTTGGAGTATCTATTATTATTCTTGTGGCATGTTATGGTCAACCATTATCACCTATACCTAGCTTCACAATCAGGTAGAGAGGTGTTATTATACAAATAGAAATGCTTGTTCCTATCCTAATTGTTTATTTTCTATATTTTTAAATATTGTATTCTCTTAAGAGTTATTTTTTTGGAATTTTAGAGTCATGTCACTATGATAGCCTCAAGTCGTACTCCAGGTGGGCGGTGATGACCATGTTCTAGAGGTGGTGAGCCCTAAGAAACTACTTTTGCCTCCTGTAATGCCACCTTGTGGAAAAACCTATTATTACTAACTTCTAAACTAATGCCTAGTTTAACTATGGTTTCCTTTGAATGATACAGTCTATTCAAGGAGTTTCTCAACCTCACCCAAATATGGAAGAGTTGATGTGGGAGTTCCAATTGTAGTATTCACTTACATTTCTGGGTGATGGTGTACCTCAGGCTGCAAATACATGGTTGGAGGACATGATTTATATATTCAACCATTTATAGATTCCTCTATGTAGGAGGGTCAAGTTTACATCTTATATGATATATGGTTCTTCCAAGCGATGGTGGGAAGTCATTACCCAGGAATACCTACATCAGGATATGTTCTAGAGTGAATTCCAGGTGGTCTTCAATGATTATGTCTTTATATAGACATTGAGGGATGACCAAACTATAAAATTCATGAGCTTACAAATAGGATACTTGCATTTAATGGATAATTATTCCAATTTTTTTGAGCTTTATTGATTTTCACTGATTCTAGTATATGATATGCTCATGACTACGAGGCAATTTGAGGATGGTCTTTTATATGTTACCTGATTGTGGGTTAATGTTTTCTGGTTGACTACTATTTATGAGATAGTCAACTAGCCCTTAATTAATAAGAATAATTTTAGGGAAGCAGAATGTGTGATCCATATAGACACAATATCTAGACTAGGTAGTAGTTATTCTAGTGGAAGGAAGAATCACTTTGAGGTTGCTCGTGGGAGAAGTGGAAGTCAGATAGCTCATACTGATAGTTTTTTTGTATGTCACTAATGTTGTAATCAAGGGAACACAAAATCCTAGTCCATATGATACTTAGATTAGTGTAGTGGATATGGTAGGATGGGTAATATTTGGAGCTTCTCTAGGACCTTCCCACAAATTACTAGTGAGAGAAGATATACACCGACTCCATGTTATGGATAGGGGCCATTTGTACCTCACTAGGAATGAAGCATGAGTACCACTGGCTGCTCAGGCTGAGGTGGTGGTCAAGGAAGAGAGAACTAGACTTATGATTCACAACACTAGAAAAGAAGGCATATTGAGATTAGTTAGGTTTCAACTCAATTCCACGGTATAGGCCAATTACATGTAGTGAAACTTGTGTTTCAGGATCATAGGACTGTGTATTCTACAGTTTCAGGTACTATTCAGGTAGCCTCTACTTTAGTGTATTCTTTGTTTAAGATTGATGCATAAAACTCTTTTATATATTATTAAAATATAGTGATTCTTGGCCTCGATATAGAGCAATTATAAGTTATTATGACATTAGATACCTCATTAGGTATCTGATCAGAGAGTTCTTGTTGATGTAAAGAACGTCACCTTCAGATAGGTAATTATATGTTCCTGTGGAATCATTTCTTCCACAAAATGATACAGTTGTATATAATTCATAGGATCGACCGGTTGCTTCCCGATCAAGCCCATATTTATTTTTATTGTTAGATGGTTGCGTTTACATCACCAAAGGGTAGTAGAAATATTTACAAGGGTGAAGAGGATATTTGTGCAACTTGAGCTGGACTTCTGAATCATGGGATGAACAAAGTGATATCCCAGATCACTAGTATAATTTTGTATGGTCAGGGGATGTGACCTAACATTTACTTCATATTTTGGATCATTTCATGTATTTCTTCCCCAATTAATTTTTTGGACTACCTCCAGAGAGAGAGGTATAATTCAACATTGAGATAGTTCCTAGATCGACACTCATGTCCATTACTCCTTACAAGATGGTTCTTACAGAGCTTTTGGAGCTCAATAAGTGGGTGAAAGACTTGAAAAATAAGGGTATTATCCATCCTAGTACCTCTCCATGAAGTTCACTAGTTCTTTTTTCCAAGAAGGCAGATGAAACCCCCAAGATTTGTGTGGATTACCGGTGGTTAAACCAGATCGCAATTATGAATCAATATCCACTACCTCGTATATAAGACCTACTTGATAATCTCTGGGGAGTGATTGTGTTTTTGAAGGTTGATTTGAGGTCAGGATACCATCATGTTTTAGTATCACTTAATAAATACTTCATATTTTTTTTGAGTAGGTATGGTCTTTATGAGTACCAGGTAATGTTGTTCAGTCACATGAATGTGCCATCTATTTTCATGGCCCAAATGAATCAAGTTTTCCACATGTATCTACATTCATTCATGTTAGCCTTTTTTGAAAACATCTTGGTATATTATCTAACTAAACATGACCATTCCCAACATCTTGATATCGTGTTGAATACATCAAGATATCACTATCTTTAAAAAAAATATCACCAGATTCTACTTTTGGATCGATAAAGTCCTCTTCCTGGGTCATATAATTTTGGAGTTGGGTGTATCAGGAGACCCACAGTATGTGAGATCTATATTTTACTGGGAGAATACCATGAACATATTTATTATGAGTATTTTCTTAGAGCTATCATGGTATTATAGATGCTTCATCTAAGAATTTTCAAGACTATAAGTCCCTATTATGGGCTTCACTAAGAATGGTGTGAAGTTTGTATGGTTAGAATCTTGTTAGGAATATTTTAAGTAATTGAAATGTAGGAAGACCTCAACATCGATTCTGATTCTGCCAGATCCAAGTAGGATCTATATTTTTTATTATGATGCATCACACATTATTTTGGGAGTTGTTTTGATGAAATATGATCAAGTCATGGAATACGAGTCTGTTTAGTTAAGACCACATGAGAGGAATTAGTTAAGACCACATGAGAGGAATTACTCAATGCATAATCATTAGTTAGAAAATATAGTTACTGCCATTCATTGTGGGGAAATTATTTTCTTGGAAAAAATTTTGGGGTGTACACACATCAGAAAAGATTCAAGTTTATCTTTACACAACATGATTTGAATCTCAGAAAGAGAATATGGGTTGCATACCTACAGTCATTTGATTTTGAGCTTGCCTATATGCCTGGGAATTCCAATGAAGTATCTAATGCTCTGATCTGAAAAACTTAGTCATAGGTATTGTATGAGGCTAGTGGTGATTGGAAGATTATGGAATTTTTTTCAAAGATTCCCTTTAAGTTTCATGAGATTGAATGATAGAAAATCGGTATAGCTTTAATATTGACCTATACCCTTTTGGTATGGGTAAAGATAAGGAAACTTTTGATGAAAAGGTCCTAGTACCAAGGGATAGTGTTTCATATGAGAATTAATCTCCTGGTTGGAACATTGATGAGGATGATACCTTATGCATATATGGTCATGTCTGGGTTTCAGTAGACATCTAAGAGTAGTTGATGCGGGAATATCATGCCTATGTATGGGTAGTGCATCTCGACATCACTAATATGTATCTAGACTTACATCATAGGTATAGGTGGCCTGGAATGAAGCCGAAGATATCTAGATTTATTATTTGGTGTTCCACCTATCATTAGATAAAGGAAAAACATCATCAATTGGAAGGTCTTTTACAACTATTTCCCATTCCCAAGTGGAAGTGGGATGATTCCACCATGGATTTCATGATAAGTTTTTATAGATCTCCTCAATGTATTGATAGATTTTACATTGTCATTTATCATTTTATAAAGGTACCCCATTTCCTGCCTATTCAGGAGACCTTCGCAACAGACACGACATGGAGTCTATACGTTAGAGTGGCCATTCACCTTCATGTAGCTCCAAAATATATTGTGTCTAATAGGGATTATAATTTCACATCATGTTTTACGAAGGAGTTACATTAGTCCTTGGGTATGTAGGTGCTTCTGAGCATATCCTATCACCCTCAGACCAATGGTCAGATGGATCATATGTTTAGGAGTTAGAGGACATGCTATGTGCATGTGACGTTGAATTTGGGAGTTCTTGGGAGAAACATATACACCTATTTTATTTTTATTACAATAATAGATATTAGGATAATATCCATATGGCTCCTTATGAGTTATTATATGAAAGTCCCTTCCATTCAACTCTATGTTGGTTAGAGGAAAGGGAGGAAGCATTGTTTGGAATATGACTTGTTCAGGAGGCTTTAGATTAGGTTCAGCTGAACAGAAAGTGCATGATGGAAGCTCAGTCTTGGCAGTAGTCATATGCCAACCGCATTGTTGACCTATTGAGTTTGAGGTTGAGGATAGGTCTTTCTTTCTAGTTTTACCTATTCTAGGCTAGTGAAAAATCTGGAGGTAGGGTAATATAGCTCCTAGATTTTTTGGGCCTTTTGAAATTCTAGAGGTCATTAGGCTAGTGTCTTATAGGATAGCACTTCCTTATAGATAAAATTTTATGAATGTCATTTTTCACATGTCTCATCTTCATCAATATTATCCATACTATTCACATATTTTAAAATATGATGAGGTTAAATTATATTTGGATGCTTTTTCTGAAGAGTACCTGATGTGTACCATGTATCAAAGCATGAAGAATCTCTAGGGTAGGTCATTTCCTCTAGTGTAGGTACAATGGAAGCACAACCACGTATCGGATGAGACCTGGTATGTAGAATTTAATTTATGTGGTCAGTGGTCAGAGAGTTTCTATGATGATCCCTTATTATCCTTGAAAGGGCATCTTAGGAATAGGTTTCATTAAGGAGGAAAGTTTTTAATGACCCATATTTTTATAAAAGCATCAATAATTTTTTTCTAGTTTTAATTTGATTTTTAAACTAGTAAATACACCCTATGGTATAAGAAATTTCTCAAGAGTGTCTGGGGATTGTTGGAAGCCAGGATATCTGAGTTTTGGAGGAAAAGGATGGGTGCATGGTCTTTTTAAACCTTGCACGTCAGCCGAAAAAATCTCTCCAAACTGTGTAGGGTGCTCTATAGATCTATCGAGGGTCACAAGGCTAGGATAAACAATGTGACCTTAGCTACATGGTTGTAAGTCTCATCTCAGACAAGAGATATAGGGGGTTTTCACAAACTGTGGATGGTTATCATAACTATGCACCTAGTCATGAAAAGGTTAACAACCAGACAAATTCAAGTTCACAGTTGTCACATGGCTAGAAAAAAATGTAAAAACAAACCATGTAACTTTTACAAAAAAGGGTCTAATTACATTTTCTCCATAGTCCTTTTAATGTTCTAACATTTTCTTCCTTTCTTTTATTTGTAGAAGACTACATTCCAAAGTAGATCTCCTCATCCATTCCATGTATTTTCCTTAAAGAAACTCTTAGATATGAACTCTGTTTCAAGTGTCTTCTATCACAATGGATCACCACTAGTTAGAGATTGAACAATTTTCCTTCATTCCACTATTTATATCATCATCTTCATAATTGTTTTTATGAGATAATATATTCCTTGTTTTCATGGAATTTTTCTATTATTCCATTTCCTTCTATTCTACTTCAAGTCTAAAGTTGACACCAGATGATGAGTTTTTTATGTGCCTAAGGTAGGTGTTAACATAATTTTACATAAATGTATACGTGTTTTGTATCACTCATAGTTGTTCTGGGTTCTGGAATATTCAACTTGATTCCTAAAAATGTGTTTTCCTTTTTCAATTAAATAAACCATATTAATATACTCTTATATTCCCATTTCATGCCATTATTGGATTGCTAACTTATTGGTTTCCACAGCTTTGGTTGTTTTTAATTGAAAACCCTCCTCAATATAAATGTTTGATTGAAAAAACCACCTCTTAAGTGGTTTTTATTGAAATTAAATTGGATTTTCATTGATCAATAAATTAAATTGTTTATCTTAATTGAATGTAAGTGAGTGAAAAGTCCACATCATGTGTGATAAACATATAATGAATTATATAATTGTTGACACCCATGGTTATTTTGGGTTAGGTGAATGTAAATTATTAAAATTTGATGCCCTATGATTATTATAATTAGAACCTGGATATTGGTCATTGGACAATGATTAAAGGGATTGTTGAGCATAGAGTTTCACACTCCCTTATATTGGGTGTTGGGAATGGTGCCTCACACTATTTTCTTAGATGATGGGAATGATGATCTATGGTCCCTTTCATCGTGTGTTGGGCATGAAAACACACCCCAATATCTCAATTGATGGGCATGATGTATCATATTCTCAAGAGATACAGGGTGAGTAACCTTTTTGGAGCCTTTAGCTTATTTGACTATGCTTGGACACCTGAGTTACGTCACAGGTCTTGCTAACACCAAGTATCTAGGTTTATGCCTACATATGTCCTCCCATATATATTTTATATAAATACATACATATTATATATAATTACTTATAAATTTATGTACACGGTTAACTAATATATGAGTTATCCCAACCAATAATGAAGCGAGTAGTTTCAGTCATGTGTCCTCTAAGAACCTGAGTTGACAAGTTTATGGGTTCCAGCATTCTTTATTATTTTTAATACCTACACACTGCTATGAAAAACACATTGACTATATTATTCTAAACACTGTTGATGGTGGCCTACTGAGTTTATCCCACACCATATACAGACCACCGATTGGTACGGAGAAAGACCTTATGGATGCAAGTAAGGACAAAAGAAAGTACTCAGTCATGGACGGTTGATCTGATTTTCTTATAGTATGGGAGCATGGGAGAGGAGTACTACGTATATTATCATGATTCTAGTCAAGATGAATTTATATATTTTGTGTTTTTGTATAGAATATTGTATATTTATATTCTTTGTATCCCCTATATCCCACATTTTTATACATAATAATGACATTAAATCATTTTCTATATGACTCAGCCTATGGATTTATTACTATTATTGTCTATTGGATGTTTATATTCTACTATTAATTTTTTTTATTTTTTTTCTTATGTGTTTTCAATTATATTGTGCTTCCTCCATGTTTGTTTGTTTATTTTTACCCCTATAACTCTGATAATAGAGGGTATAGTCTTCTCACTAAACCACCATAGACCCTCAAAGCTGGTCAGAAGCCTCTTTCATACAAGGAGGCACACTTGAGGCTGTGTGACCCACTGACTTGGGGAACCATTTAGTGGATCCCAGTTTGGGATGTTACAACCCTTATATAGACCATGAATAATTATAGTATAACCCTTACGCATGATGTATTTCATAATAGTAAATCGTTGGGACTTTTATACACATTCTATCTTTATAAAGGTAAGTTGCAGAAATCTTTATGCATATGGTTAAGTAACATAAAACCATTAAATAATACCTTTAATTATAAGTTAATGTACGAGGACCATTATGTAGATAAATCTATGTAAGAGTAATTAAAGATGAACCTTACACATACCACTCTATATAATTTTAATGTTATGGTTACCATTACATAACCCACTTTCGTAAAGGTAAACTATTTTATAAGAAAATCTGTAGAAATAAAAAACGCTTCTCTATTTTATAGTTATTTTTCATTTTAATGAAATATCTCATAAAACATAAGCATGGATTCTTTTAAATACCACAGTAGAGTTTGTTAGAGTCTAATAAAAATTATTAGTTGAGGCAGAATAAATTTAAAACCCTTGTATGAGTAACTCTATATTAGATAGTTTGAAACTGTGTATACAATATTGAAATGAAGATATATTATATTGTAATAACTTATACCAAATAAGATATTAAAACTCTTGATATCCATTATATTTATTTGATAAATATAAAAATGTGGGAAAAAATATTCCCACCTATGTATTGTATACACAAGTTTTTCCTGAAACTTTTATCATATAGATGTGATATGTCCTTCTTATATGGCTTACAAGAGACTTTATGCTAAAGGGGAAATATGATAAGAGATTTGGTTAAGGGGGTTCCTTGGCCTATCATGATCTAATCTCTCACTCACCATTGTATAGAAGTAGTGTTTCTAAATCCCTCTATAATACTTCTCGATAATGAAGAAATTAACTTTTTCCTTGAAAATTCATGAGTTAATGAATTATCCATTCATCCATCATATGCATGAAAAAAGAAAAATCCCATCACATTATAACTCTTATAATAGATTAATAAATAATTTCTTTTAATTGAGTTGAACTATTTTATGTTAAAACAATTTAATATTAAGTAGTTTATATGATAAAAGGTGATAGCATTTATGAAATCTCACTTCATGCATGAATCTCGATATACCATGCACTCAATTTAGACATGCATCATATACATGCTATAGATTTAGGGAATATATCCTTTATGGATACATGTGGAAATTCCATATAGGATAGAGAATATGAGTGAATTGGATTTCATAATGTGCTAAAACATTATAAATAAAAACCCTTGGTCATGTATAAAAGGATTAGGTGTGTGGTATAAATTTAGAGCAAGAAGGTAACTAAATCACAAATGAAAGGGGAAAGGGAAGTATCTAGTTTTTAATGGTTTAATTATAATGAGAAAAGATATTATTCTAATCAGTACCCCAAGAATTATGGAAATCTACCCCAAAACATTTATAGGGACCAAGGTTGGGGTTTTTAAGAAACTATAGCAGAATATAAAGCTCTAAGTGAAGCCATTGTAGGGACTATGTCCATACCTTTAAAATTAACTTATATTTTATTTAATTCTGATTCTATTACTCTCATTCCCTGATTTTGGTGTTTTATAAAAACATATTTCCAAGTTGAATTTGAACATTCACATTGTATCCAACCACATAACCCAGCAAACCAAATTATAACATAAAAAACAAATTGAAAACTTCAAATTTCATATAGAAAATTTTCAAATTAAAACTATAATATCAAATTTTAAAAATAAAATAATATTTCGGAATGCCAATATAAAATCATCTCATGATGATAGAGTGGAACAATCATCGATGCATGTCACATTGATGCTCTAATTTTTCATTTTTGGCATCTCACTACTATTAGATAATATAAATAAAATTCATTCCATAAGTCATCACCATCGTCATCATCTCACCACTTTCGAGCTACACACCACCCTGCCATCTACCATTACTTACCATCATTTAATCAATTATTTTCATTACATAAACTCAAAATTGAACCTTCACACCATAAAACCATCCATTTTGAAACAATATCCACAATATAAGTAAAAAATCCATGGTGAGACAACCACCAAAAATCGCCAATTTTTTTAAAAAAAACATCAAACCCCATCATATGAAATTGGATGCATAAAATAATAAAATATGATCCAAATTCACATCTATATTCACAATAAAGAACCCAAGAACCTAAAATAACTTATGAAGAAATAAAACTAGGTAACATCACCCATGTCATTACTTTTTAAGTGATAGTAATAAGAACTCAATAACCTTGTCATTATCGGTGAAAAGAAGATGGTACAATGTTACTTTTGGCTGGGAGTGTAGAAACTAAAATTTAAGGAATCCATCAAGGTTAAATATGTACTAACCATAGATAAGAACCACTGCTTTAGGATCTAACTAAGAATCTTGTTAAGATTTAGGTGAAATAAAAGATAGTATAGCCCCCAAGTCAAATTTTAGGGGGGACAAGTAGAGGGGAGGAGGAAATGGATCCAACCAAGAACTGAAATGATTGGGAAGGTAAATCCAAGAATGATACCAAAGTTTAAATCATGATAGAGATAAAGGAATAAAATTTATAATGGCCCAGCCTTAAACATTACATAATCTTGAATTAAGTTAATAATTCTCATTGGTGATGTTTTCAGGTTTAGTGATTTAGAAAATTAGATCATAACGTATATATAACAACTTGAATAGTAAAATTATACACTTCCACTCACTACACATTTTTTTCATAAAGAAAAAACTCTTAAAAAAGAAACATGTCTAGTTACATGTTTTAGACACCATGACTTTTCCTTGCTCCCATCCATGAGCTTATTCATATTTAAGTCCTATGAAAAACATTTCAAAACATGGGATGAGTATAAAAATCTTAGTAAGAGATACATAAAGAAAGAAAACAGTCAGTTTTTCAAAACAACATGTAAATCATGAATACATTATCACAAAGTAATACCTTTAACCTTATATAAGTATAAAAACACTTCACTAAATATAAGCTCATTTCTTACCCTTTTCTAACAAAAATATTACCATAAATACCATATAAAACAAAGTATATAATATAAATTTATATTGGTACATAAACATACTTAAATGTAATAACCATATGGTTGACTCCCAAACATATCACTAAATGAAATAGCCATACGTCAGAATTCCATACCAAATGCATTGGACGTTATAAGGTAACCACCCATCCTTGGTTTATCACGGAACCACATGTCATTTGGTTTATCACGTAACCACCCGTCATTGGTTTATCATGTAACCACCTGTCAAATTTCCAAGTACCATTATATAATTAAAAAACATAAAATATTGAAAATATCAACCTTTTACTAATACCATTTCATTTGAAATCCCAATAAATCATTCCAATATATTACAATAATCAATCCATTTCAAAAACAGATTTCAATACCAAAACACCAAAAAAGGTAATAAGGTATTTATTTTCCTTTTAAAATCATTAAGGCTTATAGAGGAATCTAAATAATGATTATAGTGGCGGAGAGGTCATTATCCATGAAAACGTTAAAAAAATTCCTTTCGTCATTTAGTAAGACAATTCATAGATAAAATATTTCCTTTGAATTAAAGTAAAATTATAAGTTTTTTATTATAAAATGTTTAAATGAAGGAGGTGTATATTATAAAAATATGTCTCAATGAAAGGATATTGAGATGAATCCCCATACCTTGGGTCTGATTTGTCTCATATATTCCTTGTTCATCATGAATAATAATCTTAAGTTAGATTCTAATTTCTTAAAAACTTTTTCAATATTATTATTCCTTTTATATCATTTATTACCTTGATATAACCATTAGTTAATTATTTGAGTTCATATCGGACATTTTGTCGATGTTCAGAACTTGAGTCAAAAATGAACTTGTTATAATTACAAATTGTCCATGTGGTTAAAAGTATATTATCTCCAGTAGGATATTCATGATTTAGATATCATATATGTCATATATATCCAGTATATATGTATTTATAATATTCCATAACATTTGTATTTAAAACATGAAATACACCGTTCATGGAGACTGTAAGTCGTACGTACGCATGAACACTACTTTCATTTCCTTTTCATATTTAAAGGAATGAAAAAAATGATACATAGGTAAATTATAATTACATTAAAATATCTATGTTTTATATGATACATAAGTTCATTAATTCCATCCTTGATATGTTCCATGTATAGCATGAATGAGTAATATCACATGGAGGGGCGGTAGTCCGCACTTCCTCGGATGAAATTATCATATTTATACAAAATAAAAAACATAAAGGTATGTTATAAATGAGAATTACATAAGCATTGAGAAAAAATAAATATCATAAATATGAAATATATAATTATAATTCTATCATAATGGCCACCATGGAGGTGGTAGAAGAATATTGAACAATAATCATTTCATGAGGTAGTAGTTCATCATCCACAGAAACAATATGTTCAATACCCATTAGACGGAGGTGTGTGTAAGTGTAGTTCAAATACATCTCCGGAAAACAACCTAGTATATTAGGAATAATTTTTTTGTTATATAAACAAATAAAAAGAAGATCATAGGGATTGGAGAAGGAAAAATATTGGAAAGGAACTTGAGAGAAGACGTCACCTCAAATCAGGTAACTCATTTTAATTTAAGTTAAAAGGCCTTCTTGAATTTCCTTCTGTCTAGGGGAAGTCTTCTAGAAGGAATATAGGGATTTTGGGAGATTATTTTGGATGATTTTTGATGATACAAGGGGGTTTGAGAGTTGTGTGTAATGGGTTAGATGTGGTAACCTTTTTATTTAACCATTTTTTACTCGTACCATTTTATCAAGCATTTTGCCCTTTGAGAAACAAAATAGTAACCAAAACATGAAACATATCCAATTTAAGATTCAATAATAAAATGTTCGAAATATATTAACTATTTGACCTAGTCTTATATTTTTTATAATTTTATAATATTTAATAAAAAAAATTATTTTAAAATATGAATTATGTCAATTTTGACACTATTCATATCATGACTTTTTAAAAAATTCATAAAAACTTGATTGATTCGATAAACCATCATTAATAAAAATATAAAATATAACTATCATCCAATAAATTCTTGGATGACATAAAAAATAAACAAATTACCTTTATTTTAACATTTATAATTTCATTTATTTGAATTCTTTATTAATGAAGCAATCACTACATCATCATTGTGTCATAATTAAATTTATTTATTTAATCTATAAAAATTATAAATAAAATACCCTGATTTAGGAAATCCTTTTATATTTCTAATGAATATTTGTAGTCTAAAATATATCTTATATAACCCCATATAAAAAATTTTTTACTAAAAGTTACATGTTTACGTAACATTTTCCTTAACTTTAAATTAAAAGTAATTAAATGTCACTTTAACACTCAAGTGGCTCCATGAGGTCCAAAAATCGACCCAAGGATGCCCATAGGTAGATATATCCCATCAAATGGTATTAGAAAACATTTTTGGACAATTTAATATTATTATAATATTATTTTTACCCTTATTTACCAGATTTACCCTTTAACCATGGTAAATAAAATATTTACTAAAGTTACTATTAATAATGTCTCAAAATAAAAGTTTCGTATTTACACAATTTGGACCTCCTGATTCCAAATATGTAATCCATTTTTCCAAATTCAAAACATAGAAGTTTCAAAAAATAAATTATAATTAATTCTCGTTGTCAAAACCAAAAGGCGTGTTTTTAGGAAATATTAACTATCAAAATATTGACATGTGTTTATGTCTAATTAAAAATTGAAATTACTTCCAATGAAAAAATTTATATTAAATGGTAAAAAAATAATAAAATTACACTTTAAACCAATTTAAAGAAAATTTTGACTTAAAATGCAGTATTTTTCACTATTCATTAAAAAATGGACTTTATCAGAAAAATACCAAAAATTTACCCAAAGTAAATTTCTATGTCCTAATTCTAAAGAATATATTTATCTTGTAAAATGTAACATATAAAAGTGACAAAAACTAGATTTAAAAGGGTTTCTCGATCAAAAGGTGATAAAACAACGTTTTTAAAAATATTAGAGTATTTATGCTTAAAATTGGATCCATTCTCATTTTAAGTCTCAAAATTTTATTGGATAAATGTAAAAACATTTAAAAAACTTGTTTAATCATAATATGGTTAGTTCTATTCATTATCTCCAATACAAAATCTATTCATTAACTACAATTTAAAATAACAATATTATTATTGTATTATCTTTTGGTATAACTCAAACTTGTGCGCAACATAAGACTTCAGAGAAACCCGTTGTTACGTGTCAAGTACTATATTTTAAAAATCATCCCATTTAACATAAAATTAATATCTTATTCATAAGTGTTAATATAAATCAAAATTTATTATTCTTTAAATACTTTGGTCCTTACATCCTTCCCCCATTTTGGAAATTTCATCCTCGCAATTTTAAAATTGTGCTCGGAATATTCATAAGAATTCTCACATCATAAAAAATTTCAATAAAACTATCACTTTAAAATAAATAAAGATAAGTACAAAGGTCAGTCGAGATAACATATACTAGGATTCCATGTATGAAAACATGAATACAGAGGAGAAGCTAAGTGTCATGTTCTGATGGATAGTGATAGAAAACATGATTAGGAGAAATTTAACCACCAGAAAATCACAAACTTGTGATGGGTTAAATGGTCTTTGATTCCCTAGAAGAAAATTTAAACAGACAATGTTTTTCTTTTAAGTTCCTTTAATAAAGTTAAGGAATTTATTTAATACCTTGACTAAGAATATAAGGAAACATACTTAAATGTCATGTAGACTTTAATCCTTTACTAAATTTATACCACAAGCCCAACTTTTCTCCAAACGATGAGTATTTAAGATGACTTTGTCACATCAAAAGCGCTAGAATCAACTTATAGAGAATCACACAATCCAAAAAACATGAAATATATATTTCCCCTATCTTTAGACATTAACCAAAACCAAAAATGGTTACTATGAGATTAGATAATCCCCAAAAGGATAATCCATTATAAAAGGAAATACTACTCTTAATATCAAAAATTCAATAAACAGTACCCAAAGTTAAACAAACACAATTCAATACACAATTGTCCTTAAAATTTTTCAAAGTAATAAAAACTAAGATTAAAACCCAAAAGTCAAAAAAAAATCACATAGTCTTCTATAGTAAATCTTAACATTTATCTCCAAATAACATCGACTACTCTTAAAGTCTCATACTGAAGTGTAATTAACCTAATCACATATTCTCTATGATAGGTTAATCATTTCCATAAATAACCTAAATCGCTATATGTACACAATAAAAACATAGATTCTTCCAAAATAAAATTCTAACATTACTCCTCAATATAAATCCCAAAGTATTCTATTTTCATTAGGCACATAGTGTTCCCAAAAGAGAAAAAGTCTTCCAAAATAAAATTTATCACTTAATCACCAAATAATTTTCCAGTAATAAGGATATCTATTTGATAAAACATAAGTTCTGAAAAACAACTTATTCTTGATCCATAAAATCATTTAACTAAAAAGAATTAGTCATAATGAACAGGGACATCATGTAGGCCAGTGGTAGGTGATGAGTCCTTATCATCCTTCTGTTGTGGGTTTAATTCCCATGGTCTTTCCGAACGCAATGAGTTGTCACCCTCCTATGGGCTGTACTTTTTCTAAAATCATATAATTATTATAACATTCTCAAAAATAATATAATTTCCTTAACAATAACCATAACCTATTTTATCCTCAATGGTTATATAATACCTTTCATTTTGCGTCCCAAAATTTAATAACCATTTATCACCTCAAAAAAATGGTCATATAATCCCTGAAGGTTATCTATTATGTCCACATAATAAAATATCATGCTTTCTTGAATAACATTTTCACATATCAAACTTTAGGGTTACACATACTAGAAAAATTCTTCCAAATAAATCTCAACATCAAAATAGCCTTAATACTTTTAAAAATTACATCATCATAATAACTAACATAACTCTTGAATCCCTTATACTAGACTTCTTACTCATTAAAAGTTATTAATAATACATTAACCATTCTTTTCCAACTTACTCTTTAATACTTATTTCTTATTAAAAAATCATGCAAAATTCCCTATGATTTCAGTAATGTCAAAACATGAGATTCCTTTAATAGGGCATTTTTAGTTTCATAATCTTCAATTGGAATGGAATTAGAAATTGGTAAACATATATTTGTAAGGTCCTACTAATATTATTCCCAAACATTCATTGTAGTAAATCTATTTGACTAATTAACATGCACACCACACTTAATACATTCAATTGATCCTTTAGAAATAACTTATTTCCCTTTCATAGAGTCAACTAGATGCTTCCTTTTTCCATGGAAGGTTATTTCTTTATGTCCTTCATTACCACATTTGAAACTTCATCCCATACCTTTGAAGCATTTTCCTATGTGTTTCCTTCCACATCCTTGACACATATATTTTTGATTATACTTACCTTTATGATTATTACCTAAGCAGCCATTGGGATTCATTTCTCACATATATGATGCCTTAGAAAAATCACCAAGGTTCAAGTGGTCAATCATGACTCTAGATAGTTAGTTAAGAATAACCACAAGAGTTATCATTGCAGCTCTAATCTCATTTGGTTTCATATTCAGAAAACCACCATAGTTACCTTCACATCTATTATTACTTTGGTTCCTGTTATATCCATCCATTTATGAAAACCAAAAAGGTCAGTGTGAGTATATCAGTAAAATCCTCATATAATATCTTATGAGGAGGGTAAACAATAATATATACACATTCATGTTATCTTAAACTCAATAAATTTATCTAAAATAACTAGGACTCTTTCAAATGTGATATCCATTATGGTTATTCCACTTATGCTTAAATAACACCCTATCCTCTAAATGTATCTAAACTGAACATTGATACCAACTATAAGTCCCCAGCCTAAAACATTTCATAATATTGAATTAAGTTAATAATTCACATTGAGGATCTTTTTAGGTTTATAGATTTATAGAATTATGTCATAACTTGTACATAACATCTTGAATATTACAAGTACAAACTTTACTCACTGTCCATTTTTTTCATAAAACAAAAACTCTTAATAAAAGAAACTTGTCTAGTTCCATATTTTAGATATCATGACTTTTCCTTAATCCCATCATTGACCATATTCATCTTTAAGTCCTAGGAATAACATTTAAAAACTTGGGATGAACATAAAAATCTCAGTAAGGGATACATAAAGAAGAAAAACTGTGTATTTTTTAAAACAACATGTAAATAATGAATACATTATCATAAAGTAATACTCTTCACCTTAAAGAAGTAGCAAAAACACTTCACTGAATATACTCTCATTACTTACCCTTTTAATAACCAAAATATTACCATAAGTCTCATAGAAAGAAACTTATATGATATAAAGGTAACTTAGGAAATAAACATACTTAAATGGAATAACAATATAGTTGACTTCCACTCATATCACTAAATGGAATAGCCATATGGCCGACTTACATACCCAATGAACTAGAGGTTATAACATAACCACCCATCCTTGGTTTATCACGGAACCACATGTCATTTGTCTAAGTACCATTATATAATCATAACACGTAAAATATTTCAAATATCAAAATTTCAATAATAACATTTCATTTAAAATAATAATTTATAATTTCAATATATTGAAATAATAAATACATTTAAAAACCATTTTCAATACCAGAACACCCAAAAAGGGAATAAGGGATTTCTTTTCCTTTTAAAAACATTAAGTCTTATAGAATAATCCATATAACTATTATGGCGGCAGAGAGATCATTGTCTCCACAAACGTTAAAAACATTCCATTTTTAATTTAGTATAATACTTCGTAGATAAAAGATTAACTTTTAATTAAATTAAAAGTAAAAGGGGTTTATTATACGTCATGTAAAATTAGTAGGTTTATATTATCAAAATTTGCCTCAATTAAAGGAGATTGAGAGGAAGTCCCTTACATTGGGTTCGACATATCTCGTATGTTCCTTGTTCTTCCTGAATAATAAAGTTAAGTTAATTTATAACTTCTTCAAAACCTTTTTAAAGTTAATTATTTCTTTTATATAATTTATTACCTTTCTATAACAATTATTTAATTATTTGAGTTTATATCGGACATTTTTTCGATGTTCAGAACTTGAGTCAAAAATGAATTTTTTGTAATTAAAAATTGTCCATGTGGTCAAAAGTATATTATAAACAGAATGATATACATGATTTAGATATCATATATATCATATATATCTAGTATAGATGTATTTATAATAGTCTATAACATTTGTATTTAACAAATGAAATGCATTGTTCATGTATACGGTAAGTCATACTTACGCATGAACGCTACATTCATTTTTTTCATATTTAAAGGAATGAAAAATAAATGATAAAAATGTATATTAGAATTAAAGTATAATATCTATGTTATATGTGATACATAATTTAATTAATGAGATCCTTTATACATTTTTTGTATAGCATGAATGAGTCATATCACTTTGAGGGAGCGGTAGTCCGCACTTCCTCAAATGAAATTATCGTATTTATACAACATGAAAATCATAAAGGTATTTTATATATGAGAATTATAGAATAATAGAGATAAAATAAATATCATATATATGATATATGATTATAGTTCCATTATAATGGTCACCATGAGAGGTGGTATGAGAATATTGAGCAATCATCATTTCATGAGGCAGTAGTTCGTCTTCCTTATAAACAATATGTTCTATACCCATTAGACAGAGGTGTCTGTAAGTGTAGTTTGAATCCTTATTATAAAAACAACCAAGTATATTGAGGATACTTGTGTTGTTATATAAACAAATAATAATAAAATCATAGGGAGTGGAGAAGGAAAATTGATGGTAATGAACTTGAGATAAGATGTTACCTCAACTCGGGTAACTCTTTTTCATTTAAGCCAAAAGTACTTATTGAATTACATTATTCCTAGGAGAATAATTATAATAGGAATAGAGGGATGTTGGGAGCTTATTTGGGCAGAGTTTTAATGATCCAAAGGGGCTTGAGAGGTGTGTGTAATGGGTTAGAGGTGGTGCCCTTTTATAAGAGGGAGGATGGGCACTTAAGGAATGTCTTGAATTATTATTTTATTTTAAATTCCATTTAGAGTATAAATGATTCCAAATTCAGATAGTTAGATTATAAGATTAATATAATTATAAATAAAATCATCTAATAATAATTGGATAGGTTTTGTATATTTTTAAATCCTTATCATTTTTATTTAAACTTTTTTACTCTTACTGTTTTATCAAGCATTTAAAACTTTGAGAAAAAAAATAGTTACCAAAACAAGAAAAATATCCAATTAAAGAGTTAATAATAAAATTTTTGACTTATGATAACTATCTGGCTGAATTCTATATTTTTTGGAATTTTATAATTTTTAATAAAATATTTTATATTTTAAAATACAAATTATGTCAATTTTGATACTATTCATGTCACAATTTGTCTAAAAATTCATAACAACATTATTGTTTCGAAAAAACATAATTAATACAAAGATAACATGTTACTGTCATCCATAAAAGTTTTGGATGACACCAAAATAAATAAATTTATTTTATTTTAACATTTATAATAACATTTATTTGAATCCCTTATTAATGAAGGAATCACTACATCAGAATGTGTCAAAATTAAATTTATTATTCATCCTCTAAAAATTATAAATAAAATACAATGATTTAGGATATATTTTTATATTTATAATAAATATTTATATTATAAAATATCACTTATATAATCCCATATAAAAATTATTTTTCTAAAATATACGTGTTTAGGTTATATTTTCATTAATGTTAAATTAAAAGTAATTAAATGTCATTTTCACAAACAAGTGGCTCCATGGGGTCCTAAAATAGACCCAAGGAAAGATATATTCAGTTATGTTTCATCCAATGGGATTAGGACACGTGTTAGAGAAATTTAATATTATTATAATATTATTTTTTACCCTTATTTAATAGATTTACCCTTTAACCATGGTACATAAAATATTTACTAAAGTTATTATTCATAATGTATAAAAATAAAAGATACCAATTTAAACAATTTGGACCCCTCAATTCCAAATATGGAATCCATTCTTCTAAATTATGAACACATAACCTGCCAAAATTAATTTAAAATTAATTCATGTTATCGAAACAAAAAAGCTTGTATTTATGAAATAATAACAATCAAAAGATTGACATGGGTTTATGTCTAATTAAAGGTTAAAATTACATAAAATGATCAATATTAGATTAAATGGTAAAACAAATAATCTAATTACACTTTAAAACCAATTAAAAAGATAATCTAACCATATAAATAAATTAAATGAAAAGACAGTTTTGACTTAAAATGTAGTATTTCTCACTATTCATTAAAAATGAACTTAATTAAAAAAATACAAAAAATTTACCCAAAGTAAATTTTTATGTCCTGCTTCTAAAGAAGAAGTTTATTTTGTAAAATTATACAAATAAAAAGGATAAAACTATTTTTAAAAAGGGGTTCTCCATCAAAAGGTTATAAAACTACATTTTTTAAAATATTAGAGTATTTATGCTTAAAATTGGATTCATTATCATTTTAAGCCTACTAATATTATTGGATAAATAAAAAAACATTTAACAAAAATAATTAATAATAATATGGTTAGTTCTATTCATTCCATCCAATACAATGACTAGGCATTAACTACTATTTAAAATAATAATAATATTATTGTGTTATGTTTCGGTATAATTCAAAGTTGTGTGCCACATGAGATATTGAAGAAACCCATTGTTACGTGTCGAGTATGGTATTGGAAGAAGTTTCCCCTTTAACTTAAAATTAATATCTTTTTCATAATTATTGATGGAAAT
This sequence comes from Viscum album, assembly GCA_963277665.1. Lineage (NCBI taxonomy): Eukaryota > Viridiplantae > Streptophyta > Magnoliopsida > Santalales > Viscaceae > Viscum > Viscum album. The sequence goes on from OY728166.1 coordinate 1,238,395,518, forward strand.
CAAAAACTATTATTTTATAAATACCTGGGTCGTTATAAAATCTATGGCTGAAGCATGGGGAAGGTTGGAACATGAACACAAAGATAGTGTGAAAATGAAGTGATAAAAGCAAATAATAAATCACCCAAAGAGAACGACCAAGAGAGTGTGGTTACATGCAAAATGTACTCTATAATATAATTATAGGTCCATTAACTCTTTTATTTTCTATAAAATATTAATGGTAAAATAAGAAAGAATTTACAAGTAATAACAAAGAGTTATTAATTGATTTTAATGAAAATATATTAGGATATTTTAATTATATTATGTTTCTATAATATAATTTTGTACTTGGTCATTATACCAATGTTGTACTTTGATATAATTTTATGGATGAATTGGATCTTCAATTATATCACCTAACATAGCTATGGAGAAAATGATGTTATAATTTATGACTTGGGTTTGTGGAGATATTCACTGAAGAATATAAATCATATGATAATTTTAGCAATATAATAGTATATAATATAGGGTATATCGTATTGTATGACATATATATAGCTAAAGTATTTTTAATTTTTTGGTATGGAATATCACAGGGTGTGATATAGTGATATCTCACCACTACCTATACTATACTGTGTTGTATGGAATGTTTATATAGAAAGAATTTTGATATTAGTTAATCATAATATGTGATTAAAAATTTTTAGTTAAAAGATAAATATTAACGTTCAAGAATTTTTCTGTGAAATCTATCATTGATTATTTTTTCTCATATGATGAAGCATTTGGGAGAAATAATTGAATGAACTTATATGATAAATGTAATCATGTGATTTAATATTAAAAAAATATTTTTAATCAAATACATTTACTTGAACATTTCATAATGTTTGAGTAAATGTGTAGATGGATCAAGGATAATCCCCAAGGCCTATATAAAGTGGGTGAATCCATGAGACTAGTATGTGTGATTCTTTCTGATTCTACCTGGATGAAACTTTTTTCTCCTTATTGATTTATTATAATAGGTGTCAGTATATCATCATCAAATGAAGGATCTTTACCAAGTGTTGCATGATTCATCAACCCATGGAAACCCTAGGATAAACAAACCCTATAATTTCTTCTAAGTGATCATCTTAAAGTATGTGGTTCAATACAGAATATTCGTCTATATATGGTGTAAGGTACACACATGTTCTCTATTTTATATTATGCTATGTTTTAGCATCAAATAATAGAGATGTTTGTTTATGGTTTCTTATTGCCTTCTTCTACTTGAATAACTGTTATTCAATTGTAAAAAATCCATCAGTTGTATTAAATCAATGTCATAATTAAATTCATTCATGAAATCATGTTTGATATAAATAATAATTGATATCATATTTGATATCATAATCTATGATATATATATTTCTTTGGTGAACTAATATCATATTTAGTTTCATTAAATATGATATAGATTTTGAAATGTGGTTTGGTTTGTTATATGGGATTTTGTAAGCTATGATAAGACTACACCATATGATATATAATATAGTAATAGATGGTATAATGTAAAAACTTTATTTTTTATATATTGAAAATTATGATGTGGGTAATCCTCATATCCATACTCTCGGATCAGGTGAAAATAACACATACTTTAAATATTGGATTTCATACTAACTATATATTTCCTAACACAACTATACCATTATTACATGAATTAAAGAAAAAATTACATTACATACATTACTAGGACCATTTAGGTTTAGAGATTTTGAAAACTAGGAACAAAACTAGTAAACCCCATGTTCATTTTAAACTAAAGGATATTTTTTACCCTATAACATACTATATAACATATTACAATTCTAAAAAATATCCCAAAAATTCTCCAGACAAGCTACTATGTTAGATATACCATGTGTAATGATTTTCAGCATATCATGATGAAATTTAAACATAATTATGGTAGAGCTAAAAATCTTGGTAAGGGAAAACATACAACTGAAAAATCATGGAATAAACAAGGAATAGATATTGTGGAAGGAGTATGTAATCTACATAATCCAAAAATAGAATAAAAGTAATACCATGTTATATTCCTGAAAATAATTTAAAACATGGATGGAAATAATCACTAACCTTATACTGATGTAATTAATAATTTATTACATCAAATCATGTTTCAAGGCCTAGTGAAAATACACTATACTAATATAGGGAGAGGCATACACAAAAACCCAAGAAGTTTTGTCTCATGAGACCTATTGATGAATCAATGGGATATACAATGTCAAGGCCATACCCATCACTTGTTTATGTCCAATGCATTCATCATTTGAAAAAATTAATAAAAAATACATAATCACCTTTTCCATTAATGATCTATATTAAAATAATAACATATAGAATTCCAATACTTTTACCCATGTCAAAAAAATATATAACAAGAGCATAACTCATATTGATAAAGAAGGCAGATGGTCAAACATTTCATAATCAACTTCGTTAGGTTATAATAATAAAAATATACACAAGAGGGGGTGATTTTTGTATTTTAGATAATCTAGATAGGTTCGAAATTTTATCTTCATTCTTGATTTAGGAAGATATAAAACATTCTATTCTCTAAGTAAGTTGAGTGGCGAAAGAATAGATAAGAAGAACACAACAATGTTTTAGTGGTTTGGGGAACAAAGATCCCATAGTCCACTACACCAACACTCTCTCCATGAGCTTATAAATTTTCACAAAAAAATATCTTATTATTACAGGACCTTAACAACTAAGTTTAGGTAGTTGACACATTTAAAAGAAAGCTTTTTACAGAGCCTTCTAGTTCTTTTACAAGGAACCAAATTGTTCACTTCTTTTTCTGAGAAGATAATACTCCACTAAATTTGAGTTCAAGAAGCTGATACTCTAATAAATCAACATAGTTTTATTTTATTGAATAAAAATATTATTGTTCATAGTTATAACATCAATTTATAGAAAATGGATTTTTTTATTTCAAAGATAAACTTCTTCAATAATGAACATCTTTGAAGAGATCCAATTTTCAAATAGTATTCGATAAAAATAAGAATAGAAAAATAGTTGTAGTAATATTAAATCAATATTTTTTACTCAGCACAATGTTGAAACATGTATGTCTCCAAATTATGGTTATTTAGAAAAATAGATATTTTCAATATTTTATCTTTTTCAGAATCTCTACATTAAAAAATATCTCACACCTCCTTTTTTGAAAATGAAAATCTTTTTTCTATTTAACAAGATAAATTTGGATTGCTTTTTGTTCCAATTGATCTTGGAATATCGCCTGACAAATCATGATCATATGAATTTAAAAACCATTCATGATATTTTTAAATTCACATAGAAATAGGAAAAATTAAATCCATTTAATATGATCCTTTGAATCAGACATAAAATAGATTTAATGAGATATTTACTTCTCTAAAGACCTATTAAAAAACATAAATAATGTATTTATTTTAAAATTTGGATTTTGACCATTCAAACCTAGGGTTCCTTTGAATAGAAATAAGTTCTAAAATTAGTGTTGACAAAATATGTTTGTTTAAAAATGTAGGGTTGATAAACCATATGTTTATTACTTTAAATGAAGGGTTTGTTCAAAATGTAGGGTTATTGATCTGTACCTTTCAAACAAAATTGGGTACATGATCCATATGTTTTATTGTAAGAATAGTGTTTCAACACCATATGTTACGCTTATAAACATAGGGTATGAATATTGTTTCTAGAATACTTTCAAACATGTCCAGAATACTTTAAAAAATATTTTAACCCATAAATAAGATTTAATTATAATGAAATATATTCCTGAAAAATAATTAAATTAATTTCATAAGAAAAACAAACAAGGGTATTTGTGAGCATCAAAATCAATAAGATTCAAAGATTATTATCTAAACAATACATTCCCAACAATATCCCCCTTTTTTATGATCACAAAACCCATAAAAAATATATAATAGAAAATATATGAAATGTAAACAAAAATATATAATAATATATTTAAATATATATAATAGAAACTATAGTTGACAATTAAATTTTAAATATATATTCGAAATTTAAATTTTCATTATCTTTAAAAGAATTTTTAAAATAAAATTAGGAATATCGTGTTTATCCAATTCCCCCCCCCCCTTTTTGTGATATCAAAAAGAAAGTAATAGAAAATGGTTGAAACACATTTAATGTAGCATGAAACTGTAATTGAATGTTATGATATTTTAACAAAAAATTGATATGTGTTCTTGTAGGTAGAAATAAATAGAAATATTATCAACTAATATACATAAATATTAATTACAAAATAATTTCATTTAAATATATGTTTTTTTATCACAATTAACATTTAGCTGATAAATTTTGAAATGTATTTCTGTATGAGGGTGAAGGTTCCTATTCAGAATAGGTGTTGGACTTCTGAGAAGATCTAATAGCCAGATGAACATCCGATAGCTCTTCCGTCAATCCTCTGAAACATTCACTAAACATATCATCCCACTGTCTCATTAAAATCATTGAATCTTAGTCCAACTTCAAACTTTCAACCAACGTTACTTTTATAAAATCATGAACATTTTTTGGACTAAAGAAACTTTGATAGAATCTCATTAAACTGATTTAGAATATGTCTTATACCAATCTCTCTTGATTTTAACTTCTCAACAAGTTCTCTTTGTTTTCCAAAAAATACATTCAGAGGTGCACTATCACATTGAAGTGAATGAAGCTAATCATTTAAATCAGATAGAACTATAGTAATTGATTCAAACTTTCTGATTAAATCTAGAGAAGTGTGGGGTAGAAATATATGCTCTTGATTGATTATAGATACTTCTTAATGGTTTAAACTAAATTCCCAAATATGTCCTTAAATATCCAAAATATGTATTTGAGTTTGACTCAGATTTCATATTTCAAAACTGATATGTTATTTCTATTTTAAATTCATCAAAATCTCTTTTAGAAATTGAATTTTCCCTAATATTTCACTGTTGAACATATATAGTTTCCAATTATTCCTTGGGAATAGTAGAGATTCTCAAATATTCCAAATATTTCTTAGTAGACTCTATCTCACTTTGCAAAATTCTCCTCCTTCATCCTATTAAATTTGATGACTAAATCTTCTATTTGATCATTTAGAGAATAAAATGACTCTTCTTCTTGATTTCTTTATGGTTGTACTCTATCAATCACAACTAAGGAAATACCTTTATCCTTATCTCTGGAATATGAATAGATATTTTCAAGAACATATTTCTTATCACCTGATACAGAAGTAGTCATGTCCAAAGAATATGCAACATCAAATATAGTTTGATTCTCAACTAATTTTGTAGTTTCGACTTCTGATGGTTGTTATTTCTCACCTCTTTAAGTAGTATCCTCATGTTTTTCTTTTTCATGAACTCATTAATCATATACATGTCCCACTTGATTCACAGGTTGTTGTTCCATAGGAGTGATTATGACTCCTAAAAATACATGTTTGTCAACTTCCTCAGTTACAGTAACCTCAGCTTTTGGGTTTTGATAATAACCTTCTCCTTGTTGTCTAAGCCATGTGACAAGGCCTCATTGTGCACTTCTTATAAATTTTCTTCAATATATTAATGAATATATATTTCATATTTTGGATCAGGGACATTGTATATGAGCCTTTGTTTGGTTAGTTGAACAACATCCTCTATTCTAGATTCTCTAACTTCTTTTATACATAAACATACAGATCCAGTTGATTTTAGATTTCTTTTCTCCCCCTATGAAATAGGAACATATTCTTATTGGTTATCACCACCAACAGGTAATAGATTTAGTTTTATTTTCCTCTAGAACAAACCTAACTTCCTCAAATTTATAGAATTCAAAATGTTACTATGATAAAACATAGAGTGGGCCTCAACATCTTGAATCTCATTCATTTTATATAAAAGAAGAGAAATAATCCTTCCATATATATAAAAATATATTCTTACCTCTTTCTAACAACAATTATGTATATATCAGAGCAAATATATAGGTAAATTAAAATTGATTTCACTCTTCAAAAAAATATTATATACATGTGAGGATAAATAATCTTATCTAACTCAGCAATTCTTGGAATTATTATTGATGGGATAAATTTGATCAGCGCCTTTGGGTCATCATCAAGATACTTTACAAACATTTTTCAAATCATGGTTGAGCCAAAAATAAAAGAGATAATATATTAATATTTATGTTCCCCATTTCTAATAGATTGATGATTGTGGTGAAAAACTCTATTATGGGGAAACTATAAAACCTTTGCACTTTCTACAGAAGAAATAGAGAATTACTTATCATTTACCCATGAAACAATGAATTATTATATGTAACAGACACAAAAATGACCTTCTTTTATAAGACTCCTTTAATTTAATGTCAAAAAATAGTTTCTTTTTCATTGAAAAGTAATTATAAGCCTTGAAAGGATATATCTTGCTTTAATAGAATATTAATATAATACAGCCATTCTAAATCTATATCTTTCCCTTGAACAATGTAACAACCCAGGTAAATAAATAATATGACATTTTCATATTTATTAATATTTGTGAATAAAATGTTAATATTACTATAAAGGGAATGATATGTTCGATGGCATACCCAATACGCAACAATGAGTTTCTTTGAAAACTTACGTTGCACACTAATAATATAATATTATTATTTTCAATGGTAGTTAATGCCTAGCCTTTGTAATGGCAGGAATGAAAAGAACTACCTACAAAATGATTATATATGTTTGTTAAATATTTTTACATTTATCAAATAAAAGTTAGAGGCTTAAAATATGAAAAGAATTTGAATTTAAGCATAAATATTTTAATGTTTTTTAAAAGATCGATTAACCATCTTTTGATGGAGAACCCTTTTAGAACTAATTTTTGTCAATTTTATATGTTATGTTTTAGAAAAATAAAATCCTTCTTTATAATCGGGATTTGAAAATTTACTTTCTGTAAATTTTTGTTATTTTTCTGATAAAGTTCATTTTTAATGAATAGTGAAAAATATTGTATTTTAATTCAAAACCTCCTTTTAATCTAATTTATTTATATAGTTAGATTATCTGTTTAATTGGTTATAAATTTTAGTTAAAATTTATTTTTACCATTTAATCCAATGGTGTTCATTGAAATTAATTTCTCTTTGAAATTGGACATAAACAAGTGTCAATCTTTTGATAGATATTGATTCTTAAAAACACGGTAATTGTTTTGACAGCGGAAATTAATTATAAAGTTAATTAATGAAACATCTATGTTTTGAATTTGGTAAAATGGACATCATTTTTTAATTTGGAATATCAAATTTACTTTGGATAAATTTTTGGTATTTTTCTGACAAATGTTCATGTTTAATGAATAGTGAAAAATACTGCATTTTACATCAAAAGTGATTTTTCATCTATTTTAATTATATAGTTAGATTTTCCTTTTAATTGGTTTTAAAGTGTAATTGAATTATTTTTTACCACTTAATACAATTTTGTTCATTGGAAGTAATTTCACTGTTCAATTGGATGTAAAAAACAAGTCAATCTTTTGATAAATTTTACTTCTTAAAAACCCGCCTTTGGTTTTGACAACGGGAATTATTTTTAAATTAATTACTACAATTTCATTGTTTGTAATTTGGTAAAATGGATTCCATATTTTTAATAAGAAGGCCCAAATTATTTAATTAATACTCTTTTGTTTTTGTACATTATGAATAGTAACGATGACAATTATCTTTAATTGTCGTGATTAATTAGTAATCAGGTAGTTAAGGGTAATAAAATAATATCATAATAATACAAAATTACCCATCCATGTGTCTTAATGCTATTGTTTGAGTCATTTCCGACCATGGGATGCCTTGTTCCAACTTTGGGACCCCATGGAATCACATTAGTGCGATAGTGACCTTTTATCATATTATTTTTTAAAGAAAGGAAAATATGACCAAAGTATGTATCACCTAAGTAAAATAATTTTAGTTTTGTTTATAAAAATGATATCTTTGACTATAAATATTCATTAGAAATATAAAAATATTTCCTACATCATGATATTTGTTTTAATATTTTTAGACATTAAATAAATAAATTTATTTAAGACACCATGATGATTCAGTGATTACCTCATTACCAGGAAAGTCTGAACTAGGAGAAAGCCTAGTCCGACAAATTTATTAAGAAAAAAGATTGCAGATAAAAGTAATAGATAAACTGCATCATTACATTACATCAAACCCATACTCATCCTTCTCCCCATCCCTATCTCTGTAGTCAAGTCTCTCATCGTCAGGCTCAGCTGACTCCCATTCAGAAGACTTGTACTTCCGCATCATCTCAAGATACATCATTTTCTTTGGGATAATTTCTTTTGACATTTTCTCCTTTGGTGGATGTTTGTGACTAGGTTCTTTGCCCATCATATGGGTGGACACTCCTCTTGATCTGTTGGCAGATCTGGTTTCCATGGGCTTCGGAAGATCAGAGTAGTCCTTCCTCATCCTTCTTTTGGATGGAGTGATTTAGCTCACATCTTTACTAAGGGTCGTTTTGCATCCATTTCTTGTGATGTCACTATACGAGGATCTTGGAGCAACATTCTCCTTTTCACCTCCCATTCACATCCCATCCCCACCTCATTAATGAACGATTTAAATAAAATGAAATGATAAGGTAAACTCTAAGACTTACATGTGTGTAAAACCTATTTTATAGGTGTATTTAGAACCCTTATCACCTTATCCTCGAAATATATCATTGTGGGACCTTTAAAATCATAAATCTATTTTATAATAAAGTAACATTTCAAGACCTTCCAAAAGTGACCCTCCTCCCTCTTATAAAAGGCCCTCACCTCTACCCCCTTACCCACACCTCTCAAGCCATTGGCCCATCCAAACTATGCTCATATTATCTCTCTACATCCCTCTATTACTCATAGAAGCCTCTCTTTTGGTAGAAGTCTTTCCAAGTGAGCCTTTGGATCAAATCAAAAAGATTTACCCGATTTAAAGGTAATTTCTTCTCTTATGTTCTTTTGTTTCATTTTGCTTCTCCAACCCCTAAACTCTTTTGATTACATTCTTTTGAAAAAACAACAGTATCTTCAATGTACTTGGATGTTGTTATGAGAAGTATTAGAGCTACACTTGCACACACCTCCATCTAATGGGTGAAGAACATACTATTTCTGTGGACGGCGAACTACTACCTCACGAAACGATGATTGTTCAATTATCTCCTACCACCTCTCATGGTGGCCATTAAGATGTCACTATATTTATATATGAAATATATTATGTTTAAGTTTTCCTTATTCCTATGTATTTTTCTTCTATGGAATACCCTTATGATTTCCCTGATAGGTAAACGTGATAATTTCATTTTAGGAAGTGCGGACTACCGCCCCCTCAAAGTGATATGAATCGTTCATGCCATACGTGGAACGTATAAAGGATAGAACTTATGCACTTATGTAACATATATAACATATATATTATAATTTAATTATAATATACCTAATTATCATTATTTTTCATTCTATTAAAGTATAAATAGAAATGAAAGTAGCGTTCATGCGTACGTACGGCTTACCGTCTCTATGAACGATGCATTTCATTTATAATCTTCAAATGTTATGTACTATTATAAGTACATATATATAATGGATATATATGATATATATTACATATAAATGATGTTTATAATTATGTATTTAATGATCTTGGGACCAAATGAACATCATGTAATTATAAGAAGTCCATTTTTTGACTCATGTACCGAACATCGACAAAAATGTAAGATATGAACTCACATAATTATCTAATTATTATAATATTATAATATGTGATATGAATTGAATAATAAAATTTAAAGGAGGTACTTAATCAATTTTAAATAGACCAAAGTTTATTATTCAATAATATAAATAAACGAATAAGACAAATTGGACTTGGGGTAAGGGATCCAACCTCTCTCTTTCTTTTTAAGTACTCTCTTTTATGCCATTCCTTTTAAGATACTCTTTATTATGTTGGGGGATGTTCTTTTATATTCACCTTACTTTACATTATATTTTCATATGATTAGAGACCCTATTTTATCTCATCAATCCATTTTTGGAAGTTTTGAGTGGCGTCGTTAGGCTGCCGAATTTTCATAAGGGATTTCTGGTCTCACTTTTAATTCCGTGAGATTTCTATTGTTTTCCACTTATTTATTTCATGTGGTGTATTTTGTACTGAAATTTCATATATATTATCATTATTATATTTATATTCTTGTTATTATGTGATTAATTTGGTATTTATTATCTTTTGGTCATACAACTTGATTGATTACAATGAGGTAAGGGGTTTTTATCTCACTTTTTATTCCCGTGAGATTCATGCTACATTTTCCACTATTTACTTTTGTGTGGTGTATGTACTGCCCATGATTGTATTCTTTATGTAATATAATTTAATTTATGGGTATTTACATCTTCATTGTATGACCCTTCTTTCATGGGGTGTATGTTTCGAAAGTTACCCAAATCGGTAAGGGAACCATTCACCCTCCTCTTTTTAAAAGACTTCTTTTGTTATGTCCTTTAATTTACATCTTCTTATCCCAGGATATGTTCTTATATATCCTTATTTCTGTAAAAGTTATGTCCATGTGATGAGATACCTATTTTATCTCTCGTCATCTCATTTTCTGATGTTTAAAGTGACGTCTTTAGGCTATCAAATTATTTCAAGGGAACTTCTTAATCCAATTTCAATTCTTTAGTTTAAACCTCTACTTATTAATTATGTCATGATATGAATATGTGTGGATTACCTATGATTGTTTTAAACTTAATATCCACTTAAATTGTGTGTATTTATATTTTTCTCACATAATTACGTAATTGATTTATTCTTAATCTATGGATACCATCATTTTAAGGCACTTTGTCTCAATCTTTTTCGTTGAGGAGTATTTTCATTTATACACAACATTCTTTTATATGGTGTATAAAACCCTTTGACTTTTCCTTTTATTCAAATGGAATCTTTTCTCTATGAATCATTTCACTAAACGACAAAAAATATGTTTTTTTACGTACGCGGTGACAATGATCTTTCCGCCACTATGAGTCTTATCTGATCTTTGGCATCCTCAAAAGGCCGAAATGTTTTAAAAGAAAATAAATTCCATATACTCTTTTATGTATTTTGGTATTGAAAATGGTTTTGATAAAGGATTATTTTATGTCAATATATTTAAATGATATATTGTGATTGAAATATTGAAATGTTATCATTCTTTTATATTGGTTTTATGTGTTATGATTTTATTATTGTACTTGGACATTTGACGGGTGGTTACTTGATAAACCAAATGACGGGTGGTGCCATGAAAACTGGGATGGGTGGTTACGTTATAACCTCCAATTCATTGGGTATGGAAGTTGGTCATATAGATATTCAATTTAGTGACATGTGTTGAAGTCGACCGTATGGTTATTCCATTTATGTAGGTTTATGTTCCAAGTTACCTTTATATGCTATGTGTTCTTTATATGGGTTTTATGGTGATATGTTGGTTAAAAAAGGGTAAGCAATGATCTTTTATTTAGTGAAGAGTATTTACTACTTCATGAAGGTGAAAAGTATTAATTATGATAAAGTATTCATGATTTACTTATTGTTTTGAAAAACTAATAGGTTTTCTTCTTTGGGTATCTCTTAATGATATTTTTATGCTCATCCCAAGTTTTTGAAATGTTTTTCATAGGACATAAAGTGGAATAGGGTCAAGGATGGGATCAAGTAAATTTCATGCTCTCTAAAACATGGAACTAGACTTGTTTCTTTTTAAGAGTTTTTATTTTATGAAAAAATGGAAACTGAGTAGAAGTGTCTACTTTGCAATCTTTGAGATGTAATAGTTATGTCCTAATTCTCTATAACACTAAACCTGAAAAGATCATCAATGTGAATTATTCATTTAATTCATGATTATGTAATGTTTTAAGGTCGGGTCTTTATAGTTGGTATCAAAGGGAGGTTTTGATAACTTTAGATGTTAGGGTATTCTTTAGGCATAAGTGACATTACCATAATGGTTAGGATTTTAGATGGAGTCATAGTTTTAGATAAAGTGAATGAGTTTAAGATAACATGAATAATTATATCTTAGTATTTACCCTCTTCATAAGATATTATATGATGATTCTAATGATATACTCACACTGAAATTTTTGGTTTTAGTAAATGGCTGGATCTAGCAGGCACCAAAGTGACATTGGATGTGAATAAAACTGTGACGGTTTTCTGAAAGAACAACTGAATGATATGGGAGCTGTAATGAAAACTCTTGTTGTTATTCTCAACCAACTATCAGGAGTCATGATTAGCCACTTGAACCTTGGTGAGTTCTCCAATGCATCATGTAAGAGATAACCAACTCGATGTGTAAGTTCAGGTAATAATTATAAAGGTAACCATTATGGTTTATATGATCCTTACTTTTGAGGTAATTATGGGTTACTATATGTTATGATGGAAAATCAAAGGCATGAGATAAACTTGAGGTTAAATTATGTTGTGGTTATTTTTGAAGATTTTATCACTTTTTGGGGAATGTTTTAAGAATTATATAGTTTTGGAAAAAGGACAACACATAGACCATGTGACAACCCGTCGGATCGGATGAAGCTGCGGGAATCAAAACCACAACCAAAGTGCGACTCGGATTTATCGCCTACCACTAGACTACGTGAAATACCTGGTTATTATGACTAATTATTTTTAGTTAGATGATATTATGAATCAGGAATAAGTTGATTTTTGGTTATCTATGGAAATTGTTAACCTATCATGGAGGATATGTGATTAGGTTGACTACTTTTCAGCATGAGACTGTAAGAGTAACTAGTGTTATTTGGAGAAAAATATTAAGATTTACCTTAGTTGACTATGTGATTGAATCCTTCATAGATTTGGGTTTCAATCTTAGTTTGGAGTACTTTGAAGAATTTTATGGATAGCTGTTTAATGAATGGTCTTTGATGAACATTGGGTTTTGTTGGACAAATTTTTTTGAGATTAAGAGTAGTTTTTCTTTTTGTATAAGATTTTCCTTTTTTGGGATTATTTGATCTTGTACTAACCATTTTGGTTTTGGTATAAAGAAATGGGAAATATATAGTTCATCTTTTATGGATTATGTGATTCTCTCAAAGTTGATTTTAGCACTCTTAATGCGAACAAGTCTTCTTGAATACTCATCGTCTGGAGAAAATATGAGTTTGTGTTAGAAATCTAGTAAAAGATGAAAGTCTACTTGACAATTAAGTATGTTTCATTATGATTTATTTAAGCTCATAAATAAATTCCTCAATGAAAAGTAACTTAAAAAACATTTTATGTTAACTTTTCCTACTGGGGAATCAAATACTGTTTAACCCATCACAAGTTTGTGATTTTCTGGTGGGTAACTTTTCTTCTAATCGTGTTTTATATCACTCTCCATCAGAACATGACCCTTTGTTTTCTCTTCCATATCCTTGTTTTCCTACATTGAATCCTAGTATGGGTTAACTCGGGTGACCTTTGTACTTTTATTTCTTTCTTTTAAAGTGATAGTTTAATTTACTCCTTTTCCGATGTGGGGTTTCAATGAAGTTTCGGAGCCCAATTTTAAAATTGCGAGGATGCAATTCCCAAAAGGAGGAAGGATGTAACATCCAAAGTAAATAAAGAATATTAAATTTTCATATTTATAAATATTTTTTAATAAAATTTTAATATTATTTTAATGGAAATGCTATGTTCGATGGCGTACCAAATAAGCAACAATGAGTTTCTTTCAAATCTTACATTTCATACTAATAATATAATAATATTATTTTAAATGGTAGTTAACGCCTAGCCATTGTAATGGAGGGAATGAACAGAACTACCTACAAAATTATTATATATGTTTGTTAAATTTTTTTACATTTATCCAATAAAAGTTAGAGGCTTAAAATAAGAAAAGGATTCAATTTTAAGCATAAATATTTTAATGTTCTTTAAAAGGTTGATTAACCGCCTTTTGATAGTGAACCCTTTTTAAATCTACTTTTTGTCAATTTAATATGTTATATTTGACAAAATAAAATCCTTCTTTATAATCGGGATGTAAAAATGTACTTTGTGTAATTTTTTGTTATTTTTCCAATAAAGTTTATTTTTAATGAATAGTGAAAAATGTTGTATTTTAATTTAAAACCTCCTTTTAATCTACTTTATTTATATGGTTAGATTATATTTTTAATTGGGTTTAATGTTTAGTTAAAATATATTTTTACTATTTAATACAATTTTGGTCATTAGAATTAATTTCACTTTAAAATTATACATAAACAAGTGCCAGTCGTTTGATAGATATTGTTTCTTAAAAACACGGCATTTATTTTGAGAGTGGGAATTAATTATAAAATTAATTAATGCAAATTATATGTTTTGAATTTGGAAAAATGGACATCATTTTTTTATTTGTAATATCAAATTTACTTTGGATAAATATTTGGTATTTTTCTGAAAAATGTTCATTTTTAATGAATAGTGAAAAATACTACATTTTACATCAAAACTGCTTTTTCATATAATTTAATTATATAGTTAGATTGTCCATTTAATTGGTTTTAAATTGTAATTGAATTAATTTTTTATCACTTAATACAATTTTGTTCATTGGAAGTAATTTCACTTTTCAATTGGATGTAAAAAACAAGTCAATCTTTTGATAAATTTTACTTCTTAAAAACTCGTCTTTGGTTTTAACAACGAGAATTATTTTTAAATAAATTACTGCAATTTTTGTGTTTAGAATTTGGTAAAATGGATTCCATATTTGGAATTAGAAGTTCCAAATTATGTAATTTATACTCCTTTGTTTTTGGACATTATGAATAGTAACGACGACAATTATCTTTAATTATCGTGATTAATTAGTAATCAGGTAGTTAAGGGTAATAAAATAATATCACAATAATACAAAATTACTCATCCAAGTGTATTAATGCCATTTTTAGAGTCTTGTCCGACCATGGGATTCCTTTTTCCAACTTTGGGACCCCATGGAATCACTTTAGTGTGATAGTGACCTTTTATAATATTATTTTTCAAAGAAAGGAAAATATAACCAAAGTATGTATCACCTAAGTAAAACAATTTTTGTTTTTTTATATAAATGATCTCTTTTACTATAAATATTCATTTTAAATCTATCAATATTTCCTACATCGTGATATTTTGTTTAAAACTTTTAGATATTAAATAAATAAATTTATTTAAGACACCATGATGATGTAGTGATTACCTCAATAATGAACGATTTAAATAAAATGAAACAATACGGTAAACTCTAAGACTTAAAATTGTCTAAAACCTATTGGATGTCTGGATTTTGAACCCTTATCGCCTTATCCTCAAAATATATCATTGTGGGACCTTTAGAATCCAAAAACTATTTAATAATAATGTAACATTTCAAGACCTTCCAAAAGTGACCCTCCTCCCTCTTATAAAAATCCCCCACCTCTACCCACTTACCCACACATCTCAAGCCATTGGCTCATCCAAACAATGATCATATTATCTCTCCACATCCCTCTATTACTTATAGAATCCTCACTTTGGGTAGAAGTCTTTCCAAAAAAGCCTTTGTCTCAAATCAAAAAAGAGTTACTTGATTTAAAGGTAATGTCTTCTCTTAGGTTCTTTTGTTTTATTTTTCTTCTCCAATCCCCTAAACTCTTTTTATTCCTTTATTTTGTAACAAAAAAAGTATCTTAAATATACTAGAATTTTTTTATGAGAATTATTTCAGCTACACTTACACACACCTCCATCTAATGGGTGAATAACATATTGTTTCTATGGACGGCGAACTATTGCCTCACGAAACGATGATTGTTCAATTATGTCATACCACCTCTCATGGTGTCCATTAAGATGTAAATGTATTTATATATGATATATATTATTTTTATGATTTCATTATACCTTTTTATATTTCTTTTGTGGCATAACTTTATGGTTTCCATGATAGGTAAATGTGATAATTTCATTATAGGAAGTGCGGACTACCGCCCCCTCGAAGTGATATGACTCGTTAATGTCATACGTGGAATGTATAAAGGATTGAATTTATGAACTTATGTAACATATATAACATATATATTATAATTTAATTATAGTATACCTATTTATCATTATGTTTTCATTCCATTAAGGTATGAAATAGAAATGAAAGTAACGTCCATGCGTATGTACGGCTTACCATCTCCATGAACGGTGCATTTCATTTCTTATCTCCAAATGTTATGTACTATTATAAGTACATTTATATAAAGTTTATATATGATATATATTACATATAAATGATGAATATCATTATGGATTTGATGAACTTGGGACCACATGGACATCATGTATTTATAAGAAGTCCATTTTTTGACTCATGTACCGAACATCGACAAAAACGTCTGATATGAACTCACATAATTCACTAATTATTGTAAATTTATAATATGTGATATTAATTGAATAATAATATTTAAAGTTGTTCCTTAAGAAATTATAAATTGAAAACAGTTTATTATTTAGTAATATAAAGAAACGAACAAGACAAGCCGAACTCGAGGTAAGGGATCCTACCTCTCTCATTCTTTTTAAGTACTCTCTTTTATGTAATTACTTTTAAACTTCTATTTATTATGATGGGGGTGTTATTTTATATTCATATTACTATACTCTTTATGTTCATATAATGATAGACCCTATTAAATCTCATCAATCCATTTTTGGATGTTTTGAGTGGCGTTGTTAGGCTGCCGAATTTTCATAAGAGATTTCTTATCTCACTTTTAATTCCTGGAGATTTACATTGTTTGACACTTATTTATTTCATGTGGAGTATTGTTTACTGAAATTTCATATATATTATCATGATTATATTTATATTTATTGTATTGTGTGATTAATTTGGTGTTTATTATCTTTTGTTCATACGACTCGATTGATTACAATGAGGTAAGGGGTTTTTATCTAAGTTTTTATTCCGGTGAGATTCAAGCTACATTTGCCACTATTTCCTTTTGTGTGGTGTATTTACTTCCCATGATTGTATTATTTGTATAATATACTTTAATTTATGGGTATTTACATCTTCATTGTATGACCCGACTTTCATGGGGTGTACGTTTCGAAAGTTACACAAATCGGTAAGGGAACCTTTCACCCTCCTCTTTTTAAAAGACTTATTTTGTTAGGTTTTTTAATTTACATCTTCTTATGTTGGGATATGTTATTATATGTCCTTATTGTTGTAAATGTTATGTCCAAGTGATGAGATACCCTTTTTATCTCCCATTATCTCATTTTCTCAAGATTAAAGTGACGTCGTTAGGCTATTGAATTTTTGCAAGGGAACTTCTTAATTGAATTTCAATTCATTGGGTTAAACCTCTACTTATTGATTATGTCATGCTATGAATATGTATGGATGACCTCTGATTATTTTAAACATAATATCCACTTATATTGGGGGTGTTTATATTTTTCAGACATAATTACGTAATTTATTTATCCTTAATCTAAGGATACCGTCATTGTAAGGGACTTTGTCTCAATATTTATCATTGAGGCATATTTTCATTTATACACAACATTCTTTTATACAGTGTATAAAACCCTTTGACTTTTAATTTTATTCAAAAGAAATATTTTCTCTACGAAGCGTTTTACTAATAGAAAAAAATTATTTTTTTATTATGTACGCGGTGACAACGACCTTTCCGCCACCGCGAGTATTATTTGATATTTGGAATCCTTAGCAAGCCATAATATTTTAAAAGAAAATAAATACCATATACTCTATTATGTATTTTGGTATTGGAAATGGTTTTTATAAAGTATTCGTTTTTGTCAATATATTTAAATGATATATTGTGATTGAAATGTTGAAATGTTATCATTCTTTATATTGGTTTTATGTGTTATGATTTTATTATAGTACTTGGACATTTGATGGGTGGTTACGTGATAAACCAAATGACGGGTGGTGCCGTGATAACTAGGACGGGTGGTTACGTTATAACCTCCAATGCATTGGGTATGGAAGTCGGCCGTATGGATATTCCATTTAGTGACATGTGTGGAAGTTGACCGTATGGTTATTCCATTTAAGTATGTTTATGTTCCAAGTTACCTTTATATGTTATGTGTTCTTTATATGGGTTTTATGGTTATCTTTTGGTTACAAAAGGGTATGAAATGATCTTTTATTTAGTGAAGAGTATTTACAACTTCATAATGGAAAAAAGTATTACTTGTGAAAAAGTATTCATGATTTACTTATTGTTTTAAAAAACTTACAGTTTCCCTTATTTGTGTATCTGTTACTAGGATTTTTATGCTCATACCAAGTTTTTGAAATGTTTTTCATAGGACATAAATTGGAATAGGGTCAAGGATGGGATCAAGGAAATGTCGTGTTTTCTAAAACATGGAACTACACATGTTTCCTTTCAAGAGTATTTATTTTATAAAAAAATTGAAACTGAGTTGAAGTGTCTACTTTGTAATCTTTGAGATGTAATAGTTATGTCATAATTCTCTAAAAATCTAAACCTAAAAATATCCTCAATGTGAATTATTCATTTAATTCATGATTATGTAATGTTTTAAGGTCGGGTCCTTATAAACAAATTTTCTGAAATTTATGCATTGATGCTTTGATTCGCATGGTTCCCCTTCATCTATCATATTTTTCTACGACATTGCCGATAATATGAATGATGAAGGTATATAATCTAGGGTTTTTGAGGGAATACAAGAACTCTGGAATTCAAAAGGGTTGAAATACTATGGGTAAGAGTGAGAGAGAGATAGAAAGTGTTTTTTGATGTATTTGGGTGATGTTAGTTTGGTTTCAATAGCCAAATATTCAATATAATCATTATTTATTTCTATTTTGAAAATATACACTTTCACCACAAAACTAAATTTTCATTTTAAAAAATTAATAAATTAATAATAGCTGAAAAAAATAAGTAAAAAACCTGATACAAAATTATAGAAATAAACTAATAAAATTTTATTTAAAATTAAATATTCCAAAATACCTCTTAATAAATTGAAAACTAGAATTGGTAAGTGGTTTAGTAAAAATATCATCAAGTTGATATTCAATGTTTAGAAATTCTAAAGATTTATCCCTTTTTTAGAATATGATCTCTTTGAAAACGATGCCTTATATAAAAATGGTTATTTCTTGAGTGAATTAAATTATTACAATTGTATTATCACATAAAATAGAATTATAATTGAAATTTATTCCAAAATCCAGTAAGTCATTATTTTTCTAAAACAATTGAACACAACAAATTCTAGCAGATATATTTTATGGCTCATCTTTTTACAGAACAACTGAATGTTGGTTCTTACTTGACCATGAAACAAAGGAATACTGTAAAAAGTGATATATTCTTAATTAGAATTTTCTATCTAATCTAAAACCTCTAAAAGAAGAATTTGAATATGAAATTAAATTAGAATCTTAATTTTTTGGATAATGTAGAGATTGAAAAATAGTTCCTTTTAAATATCTAAATATTATTTTAAAAATAGTATGATTTGATTCTTTTTAATTTGATTGAAATATATCACAAATGAAAATATAAAGTATTATTTCTAGTCTACTAGCAGTAATATATAGCAAACTACTGGTCATACCTCTTTATAAATTATTGTCAACTATTTTTCCAGCTTCATCCAAATCAAGTTTTACATTGGTACACATGGGAGTTGTATAAGTCTTACTACTCTCTATACCAAAATTTTTCAATAAATAAATAATATATTTTCTATGAATTAAAACATGTACATAATACTTTTGATTTATTTTTAATCTAAGAATTATGTTTAACTCTCCTATTATACTCATTTAAAAATATTTTTCATACTATTATAAAAATAATAATAAAGATTTTTATTTATTAAACCAAAAATAACATCATCTACATAAATCGGTACTAATATTATATTATAAAAAAGTTGTTTTCTTTAAGATATTAGGATATTTTAACCCTACATAAAATCCATTTTTCAATAAAAACAACTTAATCTTTCATACCAAGCTCTACATGCTTAATTAAGGTTATAATGAGCATTAGTGTGTTTGAAAACTAAATTTCGTAGATGAGGATTTTCAAAACATGGTGGTTGTTCAATATGAACTTCCTCCCTTTAATATTCATTTAGAAAATACAATTTCATGTCCATCTAATATAATTTAAAATTTATATGAGATTCATAATCTTCAAGGGTTCTAATAGATTCTAATCCAAAAATATGTGCAATGGTTTCATCATAATATATTCCTTCTTCCTGATTGTATCCTTTGCTATTATTCTAGATTTATTTCTAGTAATTATTCCTTTTTCATATTTTTTATTTATAAAAACTCATTCGGTTCCTATTATTGGATGATTGGATGGTCTGCAAAAACATTCCCAAACATTATTCCTACTAAATTCATTAAGTTATTCTTGCATAGACATTAAAAATATTTCATCTTCTAAAGATTAGTCTATAGTTTTAGGTTCTAATTATGATAGTAAGGAACAAAATTCTGCTAAGTTTCCGATATTCCATCTAGTTATCACTCAGGTATCTCGATCTCCTATTATATTTTCTAGAGTTTGATCCTTTAATGTTCTAGGTTTTCTAGGTAAAAAGATTTTAGGTTCACTATTTTCATGTTCTTATGAATTGGAATGAATTTATTTTAGTATATTTTTAAAATCAATCTTACGTTATTCAAGTCTCACATTTTATAAAGAGTAAAAAATTTCATGTGTTTTAATTTTCCTTTTATCAAAAGGATCACTTTCATCAGAATCCGTATTAATAGATTCTTTAAAAACCTTGAATTTTTATTATAAACTCTATAATCCTTATAGGGGGTTGAATCTCCTAAAACTATAACTTTATCGGTTTTTGGATCAAATTTACCATGGTTTTTATTAGTATTAAATATATACACCTTTCATTTAAACACTTTAAAGTAACTAAACTTTGGTTTTTTATTATTCCATAGTTCAGAGGGTGTATTTTTTAAAAGGGTTTTTGTTAAAACTATATTCATGATATGAAAGGATGTGTTTATAACTTGTGCAAAAAAATAGGTAGGAATACTATATACATTTAACATAGTTCAATCTATTTTATGAATAGTTCTAATTTTACATTCTAAAATTCCATTCTGTTAAGGTGTTCTTAGTGTAGAGAAGGTGTGTTTAATACCTAAGTCTGAGAAAAAATAATTAAACTCTATATTCTAAAATTATTCACCATGATCACTTCTTAATTAAATTATTTTTAAAAAAATAATTTTGAATAATTTTATAAAAGCTTTAAAAAATATAGAAAACCTTCCTTTTAAGATTTAATAAATAAACCCAGGTATATCTTGAAAAGTTTTTAACTGACAAGAAAACATATGATTTACCATCCAAGCATTCTACTCATGATGGTCTAAACTAATCCATGTGGATAAGTTCTTCTGGTTTGGATGTAGAAACTTTGTTAATAGATTTGAAGGATGACTTGTGTTTCTTTCCAATTTGGCATGCATCACAAAATCTATCTTTATCAAATTTAAGACTAAGAAAATAATAAAATATGTGTTTCTTATAAAATTTGTATAATATAAATACATTCCAGTTCCCATGTGTCCTATTCTAGATCTAAGATTCATTTTTCCCAAAAATTAAACATTTCAATTTTTTATACCCAAGGAATTAAGATCGAAGGTATAAACATTTTCAGTTTTTGGTGCTCTAAATTTATGAAATTTATTTTTTAAAACTGATAAAAAATTATTTGAGAAATAAATATATAATTTATCATCATATAGATGAGATATAATTTTTAGATTTTTCTTTAGACCTTAAAGATATAACACTTGTTTTATTGAAATTGATTTTGGATATCCAATTGATCCAACTCAAACTATTTTTGCATTTAGTAATATATCCAAAGTAACTAGTCCACAAAACAATTTTCCATGTATATAAAAATTGGAATAGTCTTCACTCATGTGTCTTGATCAGAAAATATTGATATAGAATACAAAATATTTTTCCCTATGATCTTTTTCCTAAAAATTATTTAAATAAGAGTATATTTTCTATCCATATTTTCTTGGGTACAGTTGTGTCAGCAAGAAAACATCTGGTTAACCGAATTTTCCTTATTTTTATAAAATTTTCAATACAAGATTTAGAAATATTCCTCTAAATAAAAGCCTTTTTAATTCACACAATCTGGGGGTTTCTTAAATAAAAATCATTAGAGTAATTCCCCTTGATTAGATAATAAAAACAAGTGATACAAGATATTTTGTTATTTTTAGAACTAGGTAAAAAGTAATTTCTATATAATTTTTATTTTTCGACATTACTTCATATTCCATATTCCTTTTTGAACACATTTTTTCATGAATCTAATTTAAATATGCTTCTCCTCAAATTAATATAACACTAGTACATTTAAATGATTCTACTTTATCTTGTAATTATTTTATATTTTTTCATGAACATTACCGTTTGATGTTGATTTGTTAAATTTTTCTTGTAATTCCTTGTGTGGTTTTAAAAAAGAATGTACTTTTTCTTAAAATATAATTTTGAATATTCTTTAGTGACTTATTATTTTTTACTAAAGATTCATATCTTTCTACAAGATTTGAGAAATAAGCAAGAAATTTTCTGTTACAGCAGCTTTTAGAATCATAACTAGAAAAATAATGGGATTGTACCTCAGCTTATTAATTTTCTATAACCCACATATTTTCCTATATATTTTTTTCTTTTTTTATTTAGGTTTAAAAGAGCTATTGGATTCTTCAGATACACTTCATGTAGCCTTCATATATTTCTTTCCTTTTCACTAATAATCATCTCTCATTTGATTTTTCATTTATTTATTCTCCATATTTCACTTTTCTTATGTTATCTGTGGGGAGTCATGTCTGATATGTCCCATATTTGTTTATTCATAATATCATAATTCTTTATATCCTTTTCCATATTTTCTGAATATCTTCTTGAAACCTCTATTTTTTCATAATAACGTTTATGAATATTCTAGCTAGTTGAGGCATCTCCATTTTAGAATCTAAAAATCCTGAATCACATGAGAATATAAAATTGTTATTTTGTTTTATTTTCATGATTATGAGTAGTAACATTAAGGTAATTAATTTCCCTTTTATCATTTTATGATCTTTAAATTCATCTTTATTTTTTTCTTCAAATATCATCAAGGTTCCAATCAATTATTTCATTGTCAAATATTTGACTGGTATTGATTATCATATAGACGTAGATATTCAATTCAATTTACTGGTTACTAATCTTGGTTCTTTTAACAAATAATTTAATTTTGAGATTGAAGTTCCTTAGGAAGAAACACCATTCGATATCTCTTTCAATATCCCATTCATCTTCGTGATGCTTTCACCACCATACATTCTGAAGGTATCAAATTTCAATTTTGTATTAGTGTACCTTAATTATTTAACATTGTCAGTTACTCTATTGGAAATAGAAATAGTTTTCAACATTTCATAAACAATAGGTAATTGAGATGCTCAATTGACTTATCTTGAACAAGTCCAATATAATAGAATTGATTACTCTTGAATTGATATCATACTCATCTTCTTTGGTAGCATCCCATTTTTCTAGTTTTTTCGGGGTCACCTATGGAGTGAAAATATTCATGTATTCTTTGAATAAGAGATTTCTAAAATTTAAAATAATGTAATATTTCCAACATCCATAATTATCACTATTTAAGTAAGTAGAAAAAATCATTACATACCTTCTTTTAGTTATTTCATTAACATCTGTCTTTGTATAGAAATTTTACATTGAGATTTCTAGATTTTATCCTCTTTCTTCATAAAACACTCATTTGATACCAATGTTTAGGTTAGAATAATACAAATATACATATTAAGGGCTGAATTGTGTCTTTTTGATAATATAGATAGATTTAAACTTTTACCCTTATACAAGATTTATGCAGATATGAAGTGTACTCTTATTTAAGTAAGTTGAGAAATAGATAAATAGAGAAGAAAACAATAATATTTATAGTATTTTAGGGCATAAAGACCCCCTAGTCCACTCCACCAATGCTATATCTACGAGCATGGTTATTTTCACTTAATATATCCACTTATCACATGACCTTAACAACTGAGTACAAGCAGTTGGCACCTTTGCAATAAGGATTTTTACAAAGCATTATGGTTCTTTTACAAGGAACAAAATTATCCACATTTTAATTTGAGAAGATATTACTCCACCAAAACAGAGCTCAAGCAGCTGATACTCTAATAAATCAATAGTGTTTGATTTGATTGAACAAACATAGACTTCTTTAGAGTTTCTAAAAAACTGGAAAAAATGGATCTTACACATAAAAGATAAATGACTTAAAGAATGATCCTCTTTAAATAGATCCTAATTGAAAATAGTATTCAATAAAAATATCAATATAAAAATAGCAGTAAAAATATTTAATAAAGAGTTTTTACTCAATTCATGATTGAAACATGAATGTATCCAAAGTATAGTTCTTTCGAACAATAGAGACATTCGGTCTTTTATCAATTTTAGCAGCTCTGTATTCAAAATGATATCACACCCCCTTTTTTAAAAATGATAATCTTCTTTCTATTTAACAGTATAAATTGGTCTTGCTTTTGGTCATAACAGATCCAAGAATATTCCCTAAAAATCATGATCAATTTAATTTAAAAAAAATTCAAGAGATTTGTAACTTTCCTTAAAAATATGAATGATTTAATTCATTAAATATGAGCCTTTTAATTAGTTGTAAAATATATTTGAATAGATATTTACATTTTTTAGAACTATTATAGAAAACACAGATAATATATTTAATTTAAAACTCTATCATTGACCAGTCAAAAGTAGGGCACCTAAGAGTAGCGATAAGTTCAAAATTTGGGGTTGGAAATATGCGGTTGTTTACAAAATAAGGGTTGATGAACAATACTTTTATTCCTATAAACATAGGTTTTCTTCCAAATTTAGGGTTTTTGATCCATACTTTTCCAACAATATAGGTTACATGATCCATAAGTTTTCTTCTAAACATAGTGTTCCAAAACTGTACGTTATGTGTAAAAACTCAATGTATGAATAGTGTTTCTAGAATACTTTCAACCACATCTCTAATACCTTAAAAAAATATTATAACTTGAAAATAAGTTAAACTTTTCAAGAAATATATTCCTGAAAAATACTTAAATTAATTTAATTAGTAGAAACAGAATGGTATTTATGAGCATCAAATTCAATAAAATTCATAGAGTATTGTTGAGATGATACATTCCAAAAAAACTTTTGAATAATCATCTATACTGTAATAACTTTTCCTGAAGTTAATAAGAGGTATAACATTATAATAGCCCATATATATAAATAGGGTGGATTGTTAAATGATACACATAAAAAGTTTTCTGAGTAAAAAATAATCATCTCTATTAGAATAAAAAATATTGAAAATTTCAACAGTACCCCAATCAATAAATGGAATAGATTTATATGTACCCATGCCATAAGATAAAATGTATTGATTATTGGTATATGGTTAAGTCTACTATGAAATAATATGATTATAATCCATCAACTGTAATAAGATGGATGGTTACAAAAGGACATAACCCAAGAAGGGAGAAATATTTTTCCAAGGGTTTTTGTGGTAGGAATGTATATCCCCAAAAAATTATGATATAATACTATATAATACAATCAAAGAGAATAATGTACCCATATTATATAAAATAAGTTCAAGAGAATGATCAATACTCAATAAATGAAAGTTGAGTTACCAAAAATACTTACTACTAGGGAAACAAATGAATCAATAGCCACTTGAAAAGGGGAACATGATTTGGAAACTAAATCCCATGAAATTAAAGGATTATTATTCACCATACAAAGGGAACATAGTGTATAAGCTAAACATATATCAAGTATTAAATTTCTAAATAAAGAATCCTTACAGCTTGATTATAATTTTAATCAAAACCCATTAAAAGGGAGGGTTTTAAATTGAACTTAAAATACCATGATTAAAAGTTTATTAAAATATTATATTTAAAATAGGTAGTATATTCACCACATAAATGAAATTAGGTTCATAATACCAAACAATTCTCAAAGTGGGGAATTTGAAACTAAACCCTTTCGATGTATTCCCACTTGCTCGACTGTGCTCTAAAATATGATATGATGATCATAGATATCTTAATTACTTATCTCATTACTATAATATAAACATAATACCATTTTGTAATTATATTATAAGAATATATTACAAATATATAAAATTATTATAGTTTTTGTTTTATCAGGTTTTATAACTTTTGGTTATTTGTTCTGCACCATCATCATGAATATGATATCGGTTCTCACTAAGTTGTTTAAAGTTGATCATTCCAAAATTATTTAATATATATTTATAATTATTTTTAATTATTACTTAATTCCTATTTTTATTAGTTAAAATACATGAATACTAATTGTGAAAATGTAAATCAAGTGAAATGTGAACTAGTTTTATGATTATAAAGTAGTTTTCAACATGTTTAATGAGAGAACGGTGATATATTAATAATCATTTAATTTTTTTTTAAAAATATAGAATCATAAAAACATATTAAAAATGTCATTATTACATTATATTACCACTATATAACATCCCATAATCATTTATGACATAGTCATTTTAACAACATTTATATAAGTGGTTAAATCCACCCAAATGGTAATGTGTTATGATGATTTAATGAGTAAAAAGATGTATTTAGATAATGATAATGTGATATATATATATATATAAGCATAAAAATATCATAAAAATAATATATCCTCATTAAATCCATTCTACGAACCATTACTGATGGATGGTTTTGAGAAATGAATTCATCATTCGTGGAGGCGATAGTTCGCGCTTATGTACGACTGACGATCTCATTTCAAAATGAATGGAAGGAATGGTGGTATATGAAAAATAAAATTTTAATATTATTATTTGAGACATTGAAAAAAAATTATTCATAAAATCTATCCTAGATACCATTTTTTATAGTAGGTTATGATAAATGAACCACATCACATCATGGGGGTATTAGTCAATACATATGCATGATCAATGTTTTGGTCTCTCCTAATGGATGAAAGGTAATAAATAATTATTTTTAAATTAGTATAATTACATTTAATTATAAAACTAATACTGATTTAATTATATTAATAATTTTATAAATAATTTATTAAGGAGTAGAGTAAAATAAAAAATTAATTGAAAGTAATACTCACGTTGGAAGTTTGAGTTTTCTTCTAGAAAACTACTTAGAAATGAAGGCCTTAAGAGAAATAAATGGGACCATAATATTTTGAAAGTAATAGATTATTATAGTAGGATAAATGTGGTAGAGTTTCAATAATGAATTAGATATATTGGTGAGTCATGAGGTTGTGGAAGTGTTTCACATTTTTAATGTAAGAGAAGGGACGTTTTGGAAGTAACCATTACATTTACAATAATGTATTGTTACAATTCAAAGTTCAATAGAAAAAAATGAAAAAATAGGAGTTTAATGGGATTATGGATATAAAATTACCTCAAAAAAAGATGTTTATAAAGAACCTTGGGTGTTATAGGGATTTTTTTACGTTTTAAATTTTACCCCAATTTATTTTTACATTGGTACTTAATTTTTTATCTTAGTAATTAATTTTAGTGAAAAATAATAATTTTGAACCATTTTACCGAAATTTGAATTTATTGGTTATTAATATAGAATTAATTTTATCATATAAAATTTCTATGGATATGAAAAGATAATTTTAATATTAGCGCACATAACACGTAAAAAATAGTTTTTAGAAAAAGATGGGTTTTAAGATTAAAATTTAGGTGTAATTCATAGTTATTAGGATTACAAATTACTATAAAATAAATTGTTTTTTTACAAAAAAATTAATTTTATGAGTCTTCCATGTAAATCCAAAATCGAATCTCACTTTGAAAATACTTTATTCAAAGAAATCACTGAAAATAGTTTTTATTAACTACTATTTTTAATTTAGTTCTAAAATCGTTGGACACAGGATTTATAAGGAAAATTAATATATTAAAATGCATAATTTTATTCCATAAATAAATATTTTAGTACTTAAATTTTTTTTTAAACTTCTAGTGTATTTTTACATAATGATAAAATCATAAATATTATAATTTTCATAAATAGCATATTTTTTTACTAAAAATCATTTTTTTAAACCTAAATTTTTATATTGAGATAATATTTTTATTATAAATACAAAATTTATTTTAATATTTTAAAATTATAATTCTAAAATTTATAAATTCAATTTTTTAATAAAATCATAAAATGTAATGAAAACCACTTTTTATTAGAAAATGGCATTTTTAATATTAATTATTATTATTATTCATTCATATTATTTAACAACTAAATTGTTTTTAATAAATTATTTACATCAAACATAATTTATCATCATTGATCATACATTTCTTTAAACATAAATGCATATCGCATAAAAAATCAATTTTTAGAAAATTATTTTTCTAAACATTAAATGATCATATTATTCATTTTATGAAAAATAAATAAATTTTATTACTATTAAAACCAAAATTATTTTCTTTATATATATATATATATATTTCATAAATAAGTTTCTCCTATTCATTCTTTCTAATTCGAAAACTAGGTTTTAATGGTCATATTTAAATATTTATAATTTATCTAAATATATCATGGTTTCATTTAATTTTGCTGTTTTTTATAGAGTAGGATATCAAAAAAATTAACTTATTTATATGAAATTATGTATTAAAATATTTTGGAGTTATATCCCCACCATAAATAAGTTGAATCCTGACAATTTGACTCATTATATTAGAATAATTTCTATACGAAACTCACAGTTAACCATATACTATTATATAGTCATTGGTTTATTTTGGAAGTGGAATGCGATTTATTAATATGGAAAAAATTTATAAGTTATTTATAAATAGGGATAACCCATTCCAAATTTGACATATAATTATACCAAGTTAATAATATCATGATTCATAAGGAATAACATCCCACAAAACTTGAAAATGATTTATATGATAATCATACCACTAGGGTTTTTATTTATAACTCAATATCCAGTAGTTGGTGAAAAATTACATGACATAGGAAACTAGAAAATATAAAGTAAAAACTCACTATCCACTATATTATTAGTAATTTAATAATTTTTTCCTTGTTCGCATGGCTTTGGGGGACTATTTCCATCATTGTCCCTTGGATTGAGAAACTGAGTCTCATAATTTCTAACTCTCTTGCAACTGAAGCAACATATTTTTTTATCTACTCTCTATCCCTTACAATTTTGAGGCTAGTGGCATTCATCTACACACTTATATAATTTACATATCCCTTTGATGTAATTTCTGACATTTGTCACATGACAGAAGTTGAATCTTCTTTCCTTTGTCGTCTTTGTCACCGAAATTTATATGATATTACATTCCTCTATTATTTAGTGTTTTTGGGATTTCAACTATGTTCACATTTTTAATCAGATATATTGGAAGCTGGGTTTTCATAATCACAATAATTCTCACTCTAGCCCTTAACTTTCTTGGTTCTTCATTGGGACGTTTTCTCATTCTCCATGACATCCATTTTTAACATGGTTCCTTCTGGCTTAAACAATTACTAAAAAAATGAGTTAACGTGAGTGTGGATCATTATAAGAGAATTATTATAAATAACATTAGTAAAATTTAACCTCAAGTTGTTTCACTATCATGTTAGTCTACAATTATTATAACTCCACATGTATCAAACTCAGTTGAACATATACCACCATCCATTTTACCTCTATTATTCGAGGTTCAACCTAGGTTACATGAAGTTTGGTTCTCTCATAATTATATACCTAATCCTCAAAAAAGAGATCCCAAATTACTATGAGATTTATTAAAATACTCTAAAACCAAAAATTATTGAAATTTATTCTCTCAAATTTATACTCATCCCTTATCCAAGAAAGCACATGTCAATTAATATATAACATAACTTATTAATCTCTATATTTAAATCTATTTTATCTATGGTCAATTTCATATTATGTTATCTAAACTATAAATATTAAAATCCATCATAATGTTCCATAAATATAATTTTAATTAAGTGTAAAACAAGGAGTGTAGTTATGCCTATTTTCCATTAACTAGGTGAAGATCGAGTTAATACTCAATCCTCTATTTTTAGGTTTATTATCCCTAGGAACATATGTTCCATTTCCTTCATCAACTTTTAGAATCCACATATGGATTTAATTTCTAGGATAACTACACAATATCCACTTTAAAAAAAATTTAAGATGTTATCATATACTTAGAATTATTTCTTATACTTGTCCTGTGGGTTTTTACAAAGGTTCTATTATCCTAATACCAAAATAAAAATTGTATTATTAACTTATTATTAAATAAGATAATATAAAAAAGGTTTATAAATACATATGAAGTTATGATAACCCAAAATTATCAACCATTAAATTATCCTCAATAAATATCATAATGTTCAAAGTTATCCAAACCAAATTATGATACCAACTATGGAACCACACACCTTCACCCTCAGATCTAGTGTTAATAACATAGTTTACAAATTGGATTCGATACCAACTATAGATTCATGGACATACCTATCCCATAATTACATGAATTAAAGAAAATATTATATTAAATACATCCAATATACTTTTTAGGCATAAATATTTCTATAATTAATATAAAACATAAACTAATAAATCCCATTTTATTTCTCAAATAAAGGATATTTTTTCCACTAAAAAAGCTACATAATTCATAAAAATTCATTAATATATCTTAAAAATTATCCACAGATGATATCATGTAATAGATATCATGTGTGATGTTTTTATTCATAACTAGGTTAAATAGAAACATAATCATGTGGGTTCCTAAAACCTTAGTAAGGGAAAACATACAACTGGGGAAATCTTAGAATACACATGAAGAAAATGATATAGAAGGAGTAAGTAATCATCATAATGCCATAATCAACTAAAAATGATAGAGTATTATATCCATTATAATAAATGAAATCATGGATAATTAAAATTACCAGTTTGATACATATAAAATGCATAATATTGGATGTTAAAACATGTTTTCAAGCCTTATTCTAAGAAACTATACCAGTATGGGGATAATTATACACTAAAACCCTATTTGTTTTTTTATTATGAGGCCTACCAATGAATATATGGGATATATAATATCATTGTATCACCTGTAAATTTTTTATTTATAATGCATTCATTATATAAGAAAATAGAAAAAACAATACATAACCACCTTTTCCAGTTGTCATATATATTAGAATAATGACATATGGAATTAAAATAATTTTCCCCATGTCAATTAAAGGGATATCATGATCACAACACATATGGTGAAAGAATTTATATGGTCAAAAAAAATATATTCAGCATTATAAAAATCATACATATAGGAATAAAAATATATGAAATGTCAATACTTTTCCCCATGTCAATAATAGGGATGACATGATTACAACCCAACCAGAGGAATGAGAATGGTTAGGAAATAAAAAATCAACTTTTATAAGTAATAAATAATAATATATATATGAAAATAATAAATATAAATATGTTAAAAAGTTCCCCAATCAAGAAATGGAATAGATTTATATGTACACATCCCTCAAGCTAAAACTGTACAGAGTAGTGTTAAATGGTTTAGTCATTGTTAGAATAATATGACCATAATCCATCCATAGGAAGAAGGTGTATGGTTGAAAAAGAACACAAGTTAATAAATGAGATATATTTTTCATAGTTTTTATGTGGTAGGAATGTATATCCCCAAAAAATAATGAGGAAATACCACATAAAATGATCAAAGGGTAGAATGTACCCAACTTTTATAAAATAAGTTTTGGAGAATGATCATAAAAAATGAATGAAATATGAGTTAACAAAAAATATTACTAATGGTTTAAAAATATATCAATAGGAACATGAATAAGCTAACATAATATAGCTAGTAAAAACAAGAAGTATGATACATCATACTAAGGAAACATGATTTACAACCAAAACATGTCATAATTATTTAATGTTTGAGAAAAACAACCCATGCATCTTGAGTATCGTTTTAATATATAACAACTAAAAGAGATTGTTTTTAATTTAACTTCAAATACTATGATTAAAATATAATTCATGATATGATATGTCAAATATCTAGTATATAAACCACATAAATGAAATTAGGTTCATAATACCAAAAATGTCTCAAATAGATGAATTTGAAATAAAAACCCTTACCTTGTACTCTTGCTTACTAGATCATTGTCAAACCTCCAGTATATTTAGCATTGATATCTTAATCACTTATCTAAGAACCATAATATTAACACACAACACTTTTTATAATTATTTTATAACCATATAAAAAAATATTTTAACCTCTTATAGGTTATTATCTTTATGAGGTGTCGCAATTTTTCATTTTTTATTTTTTACAAAATTCATGAAGATAAGATCAATTACTGCTAAGTTTTTTTCAAGTTCATCAGTTCTAAATCATTCAATATAGAAAAATAATTTATTTCAATTATTAATTAATTATTTCTTTCATTATGTGGAATACATTAATAAGACTTCTGAAAATGGAAATCACAATTAGATAGTTTTCGATGGGTTTAACGATTGAAAGGTGATATATTCATAAATATGTTAAATATTAAATAAATCTTTGAAAAATAATTAAAAAAATTAAATATATAATTATAAATAGATATTACCATTATATGAAATCCCATTATCATTTATGACATAATCCTTATAACATCATTTTAATAGGAAAGTAAATTGAATCAAATGGTAATGGGTGGTTGTGATTTAATGAGTAGGTAAATGTATTTAAAAAATTATAATGTGACATAAAAAGAAGATTACAATATTCATAAACATCATATATTATCATTAAATCCATTATAGGAACTATCAATGATAGGTGGTTATGGAAAATGAATTTTATCATTCATGGAGGTAGTAGTTTGCACCACATATGAAGGATTAATGATCTTTATAAGGCCCCAGCCTTAAACCTTACTTAATCTTGAGTTATTACAAGATTACACATTGAGGATCTTTTCAGGTTTATAGTTTTAGGGAATTAGATCATGAAACTTGCATTACATTCCACATTTAAACAAATTGGTTACATAAAAGACAATATTCATTCTTCCCATCAACGGAAACATATTGAAAATAAAACATGGATTCTTTCTTGACACATCCTTGACACTATCACCACATCATGTACCTTTCCCTTGACCTGTGAAAAACATTTCAAAAACTTGGGATGAGCATAAAAAGCTCAGTAAGGGTTATAAAAATATGGAAAGGAAACATGAGTTCATATATACATAAGAATGAAATCATACTTTACCCATAAAACATAGGTACTTTAACATACCTCATCAAACCATGAATAAATCATAGAAAAAACATAAGACATAAAGGTAACTTGAGGCATTCATAACATTATTATGTATGGAGTAACCCTCTTGGTTACGTTTGGAATACCCATCACAGTATATTCCCTAAATCTATTCGGAGAAACCTTAACGTTTCACTCCTTCGTGTTACCCAATGCATTGGAGAGCTATATCGGGCTCACCCGCCCTTAGTTTATCACGGAACCACCTGTTTTCATAACAATGCCCAAGAACCATAACATAAATGTGTCACATAAAACATGCATAAAGGAAACATAACATTTCCACATTTCAATCACAATATAACATTTTAGTATATTGAAATAATGAATCCATTCAAAAAGAAACCATTTCCAAAACCATTTAAAACATTTAATAAAGAGATTTTTGAATCAAAGTGTCCCATACCACCTTGAGGCTTAAAATTTTAAACCATTAATATCCATATAAATAAATCCTTAAAAGCATTTTGAAAACATGGATATTAATAAGAACAAATAATTAAAACATTTAAAACGATATTTTTGTTAAAGGGGTTTTACCAAAATTAGAGACACTTGAATAAAATAATTGAGGAATAAAATTTAGTCAGAACTTTATAATATCATGAGAATAAATGGATTCATGATATAATA
Organism: Viscum album; assembly: GCA_963277665.1. Classification (NCBI taxonomy): domain Eukaryota; kingdom Viridiplantae; phylum Streptophyta; class Magnoliopsida; order Santalales; family Viscaceae; genus Viscum; species Viscum album. The sequence goes on from OY728166.1 coordinate 1,238,429,925, forward strand.
CTCCAAAGGACAGTATATACACCATATAAGAGTTAATTGGTGCATAACAACAATGAACCCTCAATGGAAATGTCAAATGTGATGAAATCCCTTATAAAGAAGGTATCCTTAAATTAAGGACAAATCAATCTCAAAAATATGTGTGACAAATATAAATACACCCAATATAAGTGGATATTAAGTGTAAAACAATAAAATTTCATTCACACATATTCAAGGGATGACATATTCAATGACTACATGTTGAACCCAAAGAAATCGAAATTGGGTTAAAAAGTTCCCTTGACAGCCTAACGACATCACATCAAAATGAGTTCATGAGAGATAAAAAGAGTACCTCATCACTTGGACATAAAATTTACATCAATAAGGATATATGAGAACATATCCCAACATAACAATATGTAAATTAAAAGACCCAACAAAAGAAGTCTTTTAAAAAAGAGGAGGGTGAAAGGTTCCCTTACCGACTTGGGTATCTTTCAAAACATACACCCCATGAAAGAAAGACAATAGATCATTGATGTAAATACTCATAAACAAAATTATATTACACAAAGAGTATAATAATGGGAAATACATACACCACTCAATGGAATTTGTGGAAAATGTAGCATAAATCTCACGGGAATAAAAGTGAGATAAAAAATCCCTTACGAAAACTCGGCAGCCTAACGGCGCCACATAAAACTTCCGAATATGGATTGATGAGATCAAATAGGGTATCTCATTACATTACAATAAAATTTACAGAAAGAGGAATATAAAAGAACATCCACCAACATTACAAAGAGGAGCTTAAAAGAAGTGACATAAAGGAGAGTACTTAAAAAGAAAGAGAGAGGTTAGATCTCTTACGAAAGTTCAGCAGCCTAACGGCGCCACTCAAAACTTCCAAAATGGATTGATGAGAGAGAATAAGGTATCTCATCACATGAACATAAAAATTACAGTTTGTTTAATATAAAATATCATCCCAATAACAGGAAAGATGAGCTTTAAAAGGAATGACATAAAAGTGTGTACTTAAAAAGAAAGAGAGGAGTAGGATCCCTTACCTCGGGTCCGACTTTACTCGATCGTTCTTTAATCTCCTGAATAATAAACATGAGATAATTTTAAATTCCTTAAGAACCTTTTTAAAGTTCATTATTCCTTTTATATCACTTATTACCATGTCATAAACATTATGTAATCATTTAAGTTAATAATATTTGTTTTGCCGATATTTGGTTCTTAAGTCGAAAGTGGACTTCTTACAATTACATGTTGTTCGTGTGGCCAAATGTTTATTATATCCAAAATTTTATTCATGATTTATATATCATATATGTCATATATATCTAGTACATTCATTCATTTATAACATTACATAATCATTTAGAGGTATGAAATGAAATGCACCGTTCATGGAGACGGTAAGCCGTACGTACGCATGAACGCTACTTTCATTTCTATTTCGTATTTAATAAAATGGAATAATAATGATATAAAGTTATATTATAATTCCAGTATAATATCATATATAATATCATTGTTCCATCCTTTGTACGTCCCACATAGGGCATTTAACGAATCACATCACTTTGAGGGGGCGGTAGTCCGTACTTCATTAAATGAAGATATCGCATTTACCCATAATGGAAACCGTAAAGGTATGACCAAGATTAAAAAACAAAATCTTAAGGAAAAAATAAACATATTATATATCATATATAAAAATAGTGACATTATAATGGCCACCTTTGAAGGTGTTAAATGAGTATTGAACAATCATTGTTTCGGGAGGCAGAATTTCGCCATCCACGGAAACCGTATGTTCTTTAACCATTTGATGTAGTTGTGTGAGAGTGTAGCTCAGATAAATCTTATAACCACATCCTAGTATATTGAATATACTGGTGTTGTTACAAAAGAAGTAAATAATAAGAGTTTAGGGGGTTGGAGAAGCAAAATAAAACAAATGAACATAACAGAATGAATTACCTTTAAAAGTGTAACTCCTTTTGATTTGAGCCTAAAGACTTCCTTTGAAAGGATTCTGCCCAAAGAGAATCCTATAGGATGAGGAGAGGGATGTGGAGAGAGTAAATGGGCAGGGGTTGGCTGAGCCAAAGGCTTGAGGAGTGTGTGAAATGAGGTAGAGGTGGGGGCCTTTTATAAGAGGAGAGGAGAGGCACTTCTGGAAAGTAAGAAATATTACTTTATTTGAAAATGTTTTTCGGTTTTAAAAGGTACCACATTGATATAATTCGTGGATAAGGTGATAAGGGTACGAAATCCACCAATCCAATAAGTTTTTGACATGTTTAGGTCATAGAGTTTACATTATCTTCTCATTTTATTTAAATCATCAGATAATGAAGTCATCGCTGCATCATTATGATGTCATAAATAATTTAATTTATTTAATGTCTAAAAATTATAATAAAAATTACTATGATGTAGGAAATCGTTTTAGCTTTCCAATGACTATTTATAATAAACAATCTGACTTGTATAACCCCACTTAAAAATTGTTTTAGTAAAACATATCATGTTTGTGTCATTTTTACTTTTACATTAAATAAAAAGTTATTTATGTCATTTCCCAACCAAATTGGCTCCATGGGGTCCCCAAGTTGACCCATGGCTTGTCTTGGTCGTAAATTACACATCCAATGAGGTTAGGACATGTGTAAAGTTCATTTCATATTATTAAAACATTATTTTTACCTTAAACTACACTAATTACATCTAATCGCGATTAAAAACTTAATAAGTTACTATTCACCAAAAAAATTATTTTTATCCCATTGAACCACATTTTACTTCTTAATGAAAACCATGTATGTTGGATTTTTGAAATTCAAAACACAAAGATGTCAAAATTTGATTTAAATAGAAAAATCAGTTTTTATAAGTACCACTTAGTGGTTTCACTATTCATCAAAAATTGATGTTTTTCAGAAAAATCCCAAAAAATCACCCTAAGATATATTTGATATTCCTAATTCAAAAATAAAGTCCATTTTACAAAATTAAAAACATATAAGTCACATTAATTAATTTAATAATTAATTCCCGTTGTCAGAGCAAATAGCGTGTTTTTATAAAACAATAAGTATCGAAAGATTGACACTAGTTTAAGTCTGATTTCAAAGTGAAATTAATTCCAATGACCACTATTGGATTTAATGGTAAAAATATATTGTAATTTCACTTTAAAACCAATTAAAAAGATAATCTAATCATATAAATAAATTAGATTAAAAAGAGGTTTTGAATTAAAATACAACATTTTACACTATTCATTAAAAAAATGAACTTTATCGGAAAGATACCAAAAATTTACACAAAGTAAATTTTGATGTCCCGATTATTAATAAGAGTTTTATTTGGTCCAAAATAATGATTAAGAGTGAAAAAAAAACTATATTTAATGATGGTTCAACATCAAAAAGTGATAAGTGAACCTTTAGTGAAAATTAGGGCATATACGCCTAAAATTGAATTCTTTCCGTATTTTAAGCCTCTATCCTTTATTGGATAAATGTAAAAACATTTAAAAACATATATAATCATATTTTAGTTATTTCTATCCATTCCTGCCATTACAACGGCTACATGTTAACTACCATTTAAAATAATATTATTTTATTATTAGAGTGCAATGTAAGATTCCCAAGAAACTCGTTGTTGCGTGTTGGGTACGCCATCGAGCATAGAATCCCCTTTAAAATCATTTTTATATTTTATTCACAAATAGGGATAAATATGAAAATGTCATATTATTTATTTACCTGGGGTGTTATATCCTTCCCCCCTTTTGGGAATTGCGTCCTCGCAATTTTTAAAATTGAGCTTGGAAACATCCTTGAACGTCCCACATCGGAACAAGAGTCGGTAAAACAATCACTTTAAAATAAAGGAAGATAAGTACAGAGGTCACCCGAGTTGACCCATACTAGGATTCCATTTAGAAAAACATGGACATGGAAGAAAAAGCAAAGGGTTATGTTCTTGAGGGAGAGTGATAGTAAACATGTCTAGGAGAAAGTTAACAATGAGAAAATCACAAACTTGTGATGGGTTAAACGGTATTCGATTCCCCAGTAGGAAAAGCTAATAGACAAAATTCTTGTATTAAGTTACTTTTTATTGATGAATTTATTCATAGGGAAACATAATCACTTATCATGTTGACTTTCAACTTTTACTAGATTCCTTAATCAAACTCATATTTTTTCCAAAAGACGAGTATTTAAGGAGACTTGTTCGCATTAAGAGTACTATAATCAACTTCTAGAGAATCACCTAATCCACAAAAGAGAACTATATACATCCCATGTCTTTAGGCTTTAACCAAAACCAAAAACAAAAAGGTTATTACAAGGTTAGATAATCCAGAAAAGGATAACCCATTAAAAAGAAAATCTATGCTTAATCTCCAAAATTTGTCCAGCAAAACCCAAAGTTCAACAAGGACCATTTGATAAACAATTTGTCCATAAAATTATTCAAAGTAAAACAATCTAAGATTGAAACCCAAATGTTTGAAGGGTTTAGTCACATAGTCTTCCAAGTTAAATCGTAACATTTATCTCCAAACAACATCAGTTGCTCCTAAAGTCTCGTATTGAAAAGTAATTAACCTAATCACATATCCTCCATGATAGGTTAATCATTTTCATAAATAACCCAAAATCAACTTACTCTTAATTCATAAAATCATCTAACTAAAAAGAATCAGTCAAACTAACCAGGGACTTCATGTAGTCCAGTGGTAGAAGATAAATACCAGTCGCACTTTGGTTGTGGGTTCGATTCCCGCAGCTTTGTCCGACGCGACGGGTAGTCACACGGTCTGCGTGTTGTCCTTTTTCCAAAACTATATAATTCTCAAATCATTCCCCAAAAAGGGATAAAATCATAAAAAATAACCATAACATAATTTAACCTCAATTTATCTCATGCCTTTCACTTCAATCATAAAATATAGTAACCCATAATTACCTCAAAAGTAAGGATCATATAAACCCAAATGGTTCTTTATAACTATGTCCACAAAATAAAACATAACTATTACTTGAATAAAATTTTCCTATATTAAACATCAGGGTTACACATAATATAAAAAGTCTTCTAATGTAACCCCATCATCAAAAGAGACTTAATACTCTTAAGAATTTCACCATAACTCTTGAAGCCCTTATATGTTGACATCTTACTCATTCAACATTCTTCATGATTCATTATCCATTCCTTTCCAACTTATTCTGAAATACCTCTTTCCTACAAACAAAATCCTGAATCATGTCCTAAGATTCCAAAATAGGAAAACAATAGTCATGAAATAGTACATACCTTTGATTGTTCATTGTCAGTTTCTTCATCCTCAATCGGAATGGCATTAGGTATTGGTAAACGAATATTGGTACGCTCGTGGTGACCCCATTCACGAAACATCTTCATAGGACATTTGTTTGCATAATGACCATGCACACCACATTTAAAACATTCAATTGATCCCTCAGAAAGAACTTCTTTCCCTTTCCTCGAGTCAACTGGATGCTTCCTTTTTCCATGGCAGGTTCTTGCTTTATGACCTTTATTTCCACATCTATAGCATATTTCTGTCCCTTTGAAACATTTTCCTAGGTGTTTCTTTCCACATGATTGACACATAGGTTTTTGAACACACTTACCTTTATGATTATTACCTGTACATCCGTAGGGATTTTTTTCTTGCATATATGATGCCTTAGAGAAATCTCCAAGGTTTAGGTGGTCAATCATGACTCCAGATAGTTGGTTGAGGATAATCACAAGAGTTCTCATTGCAGCTCCCATATCATTCAGTTGCTTGCTCAAAAAACTGTCACAGTTTCCTTCACATCCACTGTTACTTTGGTGCCTGCTAGATCCAACCATTTACTAAAACCAAAAAGGTCAGTGTGAGTATATCAACAAAACCATCATGTAATAATGAGTAAGATAAACACTAAGATATACTTACTCATTCACTTTATCTAAAACTAGGACCCTTTCTGAAATCCTAACCATTATGGTAATGTCACTTATGTTTAAAGAATACCCTAACCTCTAAAGTTATCTAAACCGACCTTTGATACCAACTATAAGGCCCCAGCCTTAAACCTTACTTAATCTTGAGTTATTACAAGATTACACATTGAGTATATTTTCAGGTTTAGAGTTTTAGAGAATTAGATCATGAAACTTGCATTACATTCCACATTTAAACAAAGTGGTTACATAAAAGACAATATTCATTCTTCCCATCAACGGAAACATATTGAAAATAAAACAGGGATTCTTTCTTGACACATCCTTGACACTATCACCACATCATGTACCTTTCCCTTGACCTATGAAAACCATTTCAAAAACATGAGATGAGCATAAAAAGCTCAGTAAGGGTTATAAAAATATGGAAAGGAAACATGAGTTCATATACACCTAAGAATGAAATCACACTTTACCCATAAAACATAGGTACTTTAACATACCTCATCAAACCATGAATAAATCATAGAAAACATAAGACATAATGGTAACTTCAGGCATTCATAACATTCTTACGTAGGGAGTAACCCTCTTGGTTACGTTTGGAATACCCATCACAGTATATTCCCTAAATCTCTTCGGAGAAAACTTGACGTTTCACTCCTTCGCGTTACCCAATGCATTGGAGAGCTATATCGGGCTCACCCACCCTTAGTTTATCACGGAACCACCCGTTTTCATAACAATGCCCAAGAACCATAACATAAATTTGTCACAGAAACCATGCATAAAGGAAACATAACATTTCCACATTTCAATAACAATATAACATTTTAGTATATTGAAATAATGAATCCATTCAAAAAGAAACCATTTCCAAAACCATTTAAAACATTTAATAAAGAGATTTTTGAATCAAAGTGTCCCATACCACCTTGAAGCTTAAAATTTTAAACCATTAATATCCATATAAATAAATAATTAAAACCATTTTGAAAACATGGATATTTATAAGAACAAATAATTAAAACATTTAAAATGATATTTTGGTTAAAGGGGTTTTACCAAAATTATAGACACTTGAATAAAATAATTGACGAATAATATTTAGTCAGAACTTTATAATATCATGAGAATAAATGGATTCATGATATAATACTCCAAAGGACAGTATATACACCATATAAGAGTGAATTGGTTCATAACAACAATGAACCCTCAATAGAAAGGTCAAATGTGATGAAATCCCTTATAAAGAATGTATCCTCAAATTAAAGACAAATCAATCTCAAAAATATGTGTGAAAAATATAAATACACCCAATATAAGTGGATATTAAGTGTAAAACAATAAAATTTCATTCAAACATATTCAATGGATGACATATTCAATGACTACTTTTTGAACCCAAAGAAATCGAAATTGGGTTAAAAAGTTCCCTTGACAGCCTAACGACATCACATCAAAATGAGTTCATGAGAGATAAAAAGAGTATCTCATCACTTGGACATAAATTTACATCAATAAGGATATATGAGAACATATCCCAACATAACAATATGTAAATTAAAAGACCCAACAAAAGAAGTCTTTTAAAAAAGAGGAGGGTGAAAGGTTCCCTTACCGACTTGGGTATCTTTCAAAACATACACCCCATGAAAGAAGGACAATAGATCATTGATGTAAATACTCATAAAAGAAAGTATATTATGCAAAGTGTAGAATAATGGGCAGTACATACACCACTCAATGGAATTTGTGGAAAATGTAGCATAAATCTCATGGGAATAAAAGTGAGATAAAAAATCCCTTACGAAAACTCGGCAACCTAACGGCGCCACATAAAACTTCCGAATATGGATTGATGAGATCAAATAGGGTATCTCATCACATTACAATAAAATGTATAGCAAGAGGAATATAAAAGAACATCCCCCAACATTACAAATAGGAGCTTAAAAGAAGTGACATAAAGGAGAGTACTTAAAAAGAAAGAGAGAGGTTAGATCTCTTACGAAAGTTCGGCAGCCTAACGGCGCCACTCAAAACATCCAAAATGGATTGATGAGAGAGAATAGAGTCTATCATCACATGAAAATAAAAATTACAGTAAGTGTAATATAAAATATCATCCCAATAACAAGAAAGATGAGCTTTAAAAGGTATGACATAAAAGTGTGTACTTAAAAAGAAAGAGAGGAGTAGGATCCCTTACCTCGGGTCCGACATGACTCAATCATTCTTTAATATCCTGAATAATAAAATTGAGTTAATTTCTAATTCCTTAAGAACCTTTTTCAAGTTCATTATTCCTTTTATATCACTTATTACCATGTCATAAACATTATGTAATCATTTAAGTTAATAATATTTGTTTTGTCGATATTTGGTTCTTAAGTCGAAAGTAGACTTCTTACAATTACATGTTGTTCGTGTGGCCAAATGTTTATTACATCCATAATTGTATTCATGATGTAGATATCATATATGTCATATATATCCAGTACATTCATTCATTTATAACATTACATAATCATTTAGAGGTAAGAAATGAAATGCACCGTTCATGGAGACGGTAAGCCGTACGTACACATGAATGCTACTTTCATTTCTATTTCTTATTTTATAGAATGGAATAATAATGATATAAAGTTATATTATAATTCCAGTATAATATCATATATAATATCATAGTTCCATCCTTTATACATCCCACATAGGGTATTTAACGAATCAAATCACTTTGAGGGGGCGGTAGTCCGCACTTCCTTAAATGAAGATATCACATTTACCCATAATGGAATCCATAAAGGTATGCCCAAAATGAAAAAAAAACATAAGATTAAGGAAAACATAAACATATTATATATAATATATAAAAATAGTGACATCATAATGTCCACCTTTGAAGGTGTTAAATGAGTATTGAACAATCATCGTTTCGGGAGGCAGAATTTGGCCATCCACGGAAACCGTATGTTCTTTAACCATTTGATGTAGTTGTGTGAGAGTGTAGCTCGAATAAATCTTATAACAACATCCTAGTATATTGAAGATACTGGTGTTGTTACAAAAGAAGTAAATAAAAAGAGTTTATGGGGTTGGAGAAGCAAAATAAAACAAATGAACATGAGAGAATGAATTACCTTTAAAAGTGTAACTCCTTTTGATTTGAGCCTAAAGGATTCCTTTGAAAGGATTATGCCCAAAGAGAATCCTCTAGGATGAGGAGAGGGATGTGGAGAGAGTAAATGGGTAGGGTTTGGCCGAGCCAAAGGCTTGAGGTGTGTGTGAAATGAGGTAGAGGTGGGGGCCTTTTATAAGAGGAGAGGAGGGGCACTTTTGGAAAGTAAGAAATATTACTTTATTTGAAAATGTGTTTCGGTTTTAAAAGGTCCCACATTGATATAATTCGTGGATAAGGTGATAAGGGTTCGAAATCCACCCATCCAATAAGTTTTTTACATGTTTAGGTCATAGAGTTTACATTATCTTCTAATTTTATTTAAATCGTAAGATAATGATGTCATCGCTGCATCATTATGATGTCATAAATAATTTAATTTATTTAATGTCTAAAAATTATAAAACAATTACTATGATGTAGGAAATCTTTTTATATTTCCAATTACTTTTTATAATAAAAAATCTTACTTGTATAACCCCACTTAAAAATTGTTTTAGTAAAACATATCATGTTTTTGTCATTTTTACTTTTACATTAAATAAAAAGTTATTTATGTCATTTCCCAACCAAAGTGGCTCCATGGGTTCCCCAAGTTGACACATGGCTTGTCTTGTTCTGAAATTACACATCCAATGAGGTTAGGACATGTGTCAAGTTCATTTCATATTATTAAAATATTATTTTTACCTTAAACTACACTAATTACCTCTAATCGCGATTAAAAACTTAATAAGTTACTATTCACCAAAAAATTATTTTTATCCCATTGAACCACATTTTACTTCTTAATGAAAACCATGTATGTCGTATTTTTGAAATTCAAAACACAAAGATGTCAAATTTTCATTTAAACAGAAAAATCAGTTTTTATAAGTACCACTTAGTGGTTTCACTATTCATCAAAAATTGAAGTTTTTCAGAATAATCCCAAAAAATCACCCTAAGCTATATTTGATATTCCGAATTCAAAAATGAAGTCCATTTTACAAAATTCAAAACATATAAGGCACATTAATTAATTTAATAATTAATTCCCGCTGTCAGAGCAAATAGCGTGTTTTTATAAAACAATAAGTATCGAAAGATTGACACTAGTTTAAGTCTGATTTCAAAGTGAAATTAATTCCAATGACCACTATTGGATTTAATGGTAAAAATATATTGTAATTTCGCTTTAAAACCAATTCAAAAGATAATCTAATCATACAAATAAATTAGATTAAAAAGAGGTTTTGAATTAAAATACAACATTTTACACTATTCATTAAAAAATGAACTTTATCGGAAAGATACCAAAAATTTACACAAAGTAAATTTTGATGTCCCGATTCTTAATAAGAATTTTATTTGGTCCAAAATAATTTTTAAGAGTGAACAAAACAATATTTAATGATGGTTCAACATCAAAAGGTGATAAGTGAACCTTTAGTGAAAACTAGGGCATATACGCCTAAAATTGAATTCTTCCCGTATTTTAAGCCTCTATCCTTTATTGGATAAATGTAAAAACATTTAAAAACATATATAATCATATTTTAGTTATTTCTATCCATTCCCGCCATTACAACGGCTACATGTTAACTACCATTTAAAATAATATTATTTTATTATTAGAGTGCAACGTAAGATTCCCAAGAAACTCGTTGTTGCGTGTTGGGTACGCCATCGAGCATAGCATCCCCTTTAAAGTCATATTAATATTTTATTCACAAATAGGGATAAATATGAAAATGTCATATTCTTTATTTACCTGGGGTGTTACAATCTTATTTCCCAATGAATGGACGAACTAATGGTATAAGAAAAATGATATTTTAAAAATATTATTTTTTATATAAAAAATGTATTTATTCAACAAATCCATCATTTATAAAATCCTTGAGATGCGGTGATGAAAATCACATCACGGTGTAGTGGTGGTAGTCCGCACATACACACGCTCGATGTTTTGGTCTCTCTTAATGGATGGGGAGTTATAAATAATTGTTTTTAAATTATTAAAACTATGTTTTAGTATATTAATTATAATTATTTAAATATATTAATAAGGTTATATATTATTTATAAAGGATTATATTAAAAGAAAATAATATGTGAATGTAATACTGACGTTTGAAGCTTGAGTTTTCTCTTGGAAAAATCCTTCGAAATGAAGGCCTTAAGAAAACTAATGGAGACCAGAAGCTTATGGGAGTGAGAAAATATTATAGTAATTAAAAATTATTAGCATTTAAACAAAAATTATAAGAAAATGCGAGTCTTGAAGTGTTAAAATTGTTACCTTTTCATAAGTGAAGAGAAGGTTAGTTTTGGAAGTAACTATTACATTTTCAATAATGTAATATTAACATTTAAATTTAAATGGAAAAAAATGGAAACAATAGGTGGAATATGTGATTCTTAGTTGAAACACACCTCATAAAATAATTTTTTAGACAACATTGAGTTTTGGGGATTTTTTTTAACTTTTTAACTTTTACTTCAATTTACTATTACCTTTATAGTTAATTTTTTAACCTCAGTAATTAATTTTAATGGAAAAACTAATATTAAACCATTTTACCTAATCTAAACCTTATAATTTAAATTTTTGTTAAATTTATCAAATAAATTTTCTAAGGGTTTGAAAATTTAATTTTCTGATTAACGCAAATAACGTGTAAAAACTATTTTTAGAAAAAGTGTGTTTTTAATAATAAAATTTATGTATAAGTCATGGTTATTAAAATTATCAATTATCATGACATAAAATGGATTATTATAACTAAAAAATGTATGAGTCTTCCATTTAAATCCAAAATTTAATCTCACATTGAAAATACTTGACTCAAATAAAATATTGATAACATTTTTTTATTAAACTAAAATTTTAATTTAGTTCTAAAAATGTTAAAAATAATATTTATAAGATCAAATAATATATTAAAATAAAAAGTTATATTCCTTAAATATTTATTTTATTACTTAAATGTTTTTTTAACTTTTAGGATATTCTTACATAATGATAAAATCATAAAAATAACAATTTTCATAAAAAACATTTTTTCGACTAAAACAAATATTTTTGGAAACCCAAATATTTCATATTAATATAAAATTTTTATTATAAATACTAAAATTATTTTCATATTTCCACTTTCAAATCCTAAAATTTAAACAATTAATTTTTCAATAAAATTATAAAATATAACGAAACCCATGTTTTTGGAAAATGAAAATTTTAAATATGAACTAGTGTTATTCTTATTTCATATCATTTAAAATTTAAATTTGTGTCATAAATTTATTAATATAAAACATTATTTATCATCATTAATCATAAATTTCTTCAAATAGAAATTCATATCACATAAAATGGAAATTTTTTGAAAAATGTTTATCTAAACAATAAGAGATCTTATTAGTCATTTTGCGTAAAATAATGAATTTAATTAATATTAAAAGTAGAATTTATTTTATTTATAAAAATATTTCAAAAATTTATTACTCCAATTAATTCATATTAATTAAATGGGTAGGTTTTAATGGTCATACTTAAATATTTGAATTTTATCTAAATATATTGTGGTTTCATTTAAGTTTGATGTTATGTGTGGAGATAGATATTAAACATATTGAATAATTCAATGGTAATCATATATTAAAATCTCAAGATATTACAATAATTATAATTGTAACATACGATAAAACTGGTTTACACTACTTTGTGTTTGTGAAACAGTGCCTCATACCTCCCAGCTGATACTAAGAATATCCTAAAATATGATTTATAGTGCCTGAATTATTTATTACAGGAAGTAACACACATATCATGACCTAGAATGTAGGTTTTAAACAAAATCATAAATTATGATACATCATATATCTTGCATTAAAATATAATGGAAAATTTTATTTTTTCATATTTTCAATTGTGAATTGATTTTGATAATTTATGAAATGTTTATATATTAACAGAAAAAGGGTTTTTAGGGTAATTATTTAATTTAAAAAGTGTTTAAAAATTATTTTATTATAAAATTATTATAATTAATTATTAAATGTTTTTGAAACATTTAATAAATTAAGATCCTTAATATTGACTGTTAATATTAAATAACTTTAAAATATATAACATGACTTATAATTTTTGTATAGAAATTATATTATAATTTTTAAAGTGTTTATAAATTATCAAATAAATAAGAAACATGAAATAACCCATATTTAAATTATGAATTATTTATAATTTTATATTTGAAATGTTCAAATTAAAATCCATATTTAAGAAATTATTTGAACCATATAAAAAGATGTTTAGATAGTTGATATAATCATGATTAAAATATATATATATATATAATTTTTATATAATAAATTAATGTATTATTTAGTTTAAATTTATTAAAATAATTCTTTAAATTATCATACATGAATTTATGAAGTTATATTCTAGGTATGATAATTGATTTCGTATTCTTCTACCTTGAATTTGGAATGGTCTTAAGTTGTAATCTTGAATTAATAAGTTAATTATAGTTTATACATATTATGTGTTAGGATTGTGATGAAATTTTATTCTCTCTTCAGTGATGATGCATGGTTAATGACACTTTGGGTTAAAATTCTCACTGGTTGGGAGCTTATGCTCAATCTAGAAAAGTGGGGTTTGGCTACATGTCTCACCATGATTTCTCTTTAGGATATTTTCTATTGAATAAGGTTATAGGTCTTTAAAAATGGTTTTATGTACCTTTTTCATGTGATTTATTTGGATATGTTTAAATATAGTTGGAATTTAATTCAAGTTAGTAACACAATATATGAATTGTGTAAAGGGTCAGACATTAATTTAGTTTGAACATATTGAATCGTGGAAGGAATAGAGATTATAAAATAAATCATTAAAATCATGTATACATGTAAAGGTAATACATGAGATAATATGGTGAGATAATTAAAAATACCTTAAAATGTTATTCATTTTATTCTTTAAAAGGTAATTATTTTCAAGAATTAAATTATATAAATGAGTAGGTCAAGTCAAAGTAAGGTGCCCATGGATTATCTTCTATAAAGAAATAATGTTTTGGGTGGACTAAATAAGATTAGGTTCTTGCATATTTTGTGATATTTAGGTCACACTTAGTTGGGAAACACTAAGAGAATTATCTTAATAGAGGAATAGAGATGATTTTTTCTATATGATGGATAATTCAATAATTTTTATTCACAACTATCGAAGATTCGTATCTGATAAAACTAACATGATTGGTTGCATATGTAGTTAAGTAATAAGAGTAATTCCAAACAAGACTCATTAGATATAAAATGTACATCTGTTCCCACTAATTTTTATGATGGATATTAAAATAATTTATCATTTTGTTTGGGATTAAATTTAATAAAAGTAATTATTGAATAAAGTTAAAACAATATAATCATCGGATAAAAACATATTTTATATATAAAATGGAATCATCATCATTAAACATAAATTTGAGAGAAATATTATAAAAAATAATATTAACAGAAGAAACTTTATATATTGGTATAGAAACATGATTTTTTTTCTTAAGCGAGAAGTAAAACTCATTTTGTTAAAGAAGACACTTTCTAAACAACCAAAAGGTAAAGTAATTCAACAAAGTGATTTGGATTCTTTTGATAATAATTTAAAATATTCATTGGATATATCCAATCTATTTCTTATATACATGGATACTAAGTTTCAAAAGAAACATGAGAATATGGATATATTAAAAATGATAAATAATATGAAAAGGATATATATATAATAGGCAAGTTATTTGAGGTACAGTCTTTGAAAGGTGATGTTTAAATATAAGTTTTGTAAAGAAACTTTAGTGTACTCTCATATATTTGATATTAATTGCTATTTTAATGACTTATAGAGGCAAGGGACTCGTTTTATACTTCATATAGATATGTAATTTATTAATTAATTTTCATGAGAAAGGTTATGTGGTTTATTATAAAATGTAACATAAATTAGTTAAATAAAATTTTATCCTACATCCTTATTATATTTATGATAACTAATAAGGACATGGGTGATACCAGATCAAGTACTGTATGGATAGTATAAGAGGGAAAAATATAAAACCATAAATAGAAAAGGTTTGTTGTAAATTTATTGAGTAGGAATTATATATATATTTCATCTGTAATTATTGTTTATATCCCCCACTAATACCATGATATTTGGGAATTTACTAAATTTTAAATAATTTAAGATATTTTGGATATTAATGTTAAAATAATCTAAAATCATAATTTAAATTATGAAATTGATATTTTTATTCTTATTACATAGTCATACTTATGTGATTTTTTGATTTTCTGGTGAAGAAAGAAACGTTATACCTTGGAGAAATTGAATGTTGGATGGGATGGTCAAATAATTTTTAAATCCAAGTTGAACAACATATATTCCATTGATAAGCCAATTATGGTCAGGTCAAAATATAACGTTAAACCATCTCACCAACATAATATTAAAAAATATGATCAAAATTTGTCAATAATTTAAAAGTTTCTTTCCATCACCACTGGAGAATATGCTCAATCAACAATAGATTGTGTAATATCTATGCAAGACTATGATTGTGACAATGTAACATGGAATCCAAACATGAAGCAACATCAAATTCCAACGCTACCTATGTCCATTACAAAAAAAAGCTCTTATAATCCAAATATAATTCTGTAACCCATCACTAGACTATAATCTCATGCCAATATATTATAGCATTGTAACTTCAGTCTATATTGAATGGATAATGTAACAAGAATTGTGATGCCCTATATTTTGGGAATTCAAAAATCAAGTTATTAAACACACATTATCTACTCAAAGAAACCTCATATCATCTCTTCACGTTATTTCTAATGATAATGGATGTTCTATATACTTGATAACACTACGTTTCCACACAATGGTGTCCCAATATCTGACACACTATCGGTCACCATGATAATGTAATTTAAGAACCAAACATAGGTAGCATTCTAACCATAATGATACCTAAAACATCAGTGGGAAGAAGAAAAATTGATATACTCGATAGCCCATGATATCCAAAGTACACATGTGGAATTAATACATAGACTAAATGGACCACCCGTGATTCCCCATAACAAATTCCTAACCAACTCAGGAAATCCCCTAAGAAGAAGGCCATGTGGAGACTAATCTAGTAGTGAGATTAGAGATAAATATGTATCACCTAAACTCACTCACTTGATACTTTGAAGTGAGTTAATGATGCCACATGTAATCATTTAATACTAATAAGAAATAATAAGGATCACATAAACATAACAGAATCCCTGAAGAATGACATTCTTATTATTCATTTTATCTTTGGTTTAATTTATGTATTTTTTCTATATTTTTCCTCTTTTATATGTTATATCATGTTTTCCCTTTTGAATACTCCTTAAAAGTGTTATACATTATTTTATATCTATGGGTAGAAGCACCGACCCCCCCCCTCGACATGAGAATGGGGTGGCAGGGTGGGAGGGGTTTTGGGGAACTGGTCATGGGGTTGAGTCCCCATACCATTTATTTTTGGATTTTTCTTATAGAGTGTGTGGGCTGACATTTTTTGGTTTTAACCCAACCATTTAAGGGGATTAACATTATGTAATTATATATTTTATGATATAAATCTTCCCATTCTTATTTATTAGGTATTTTGAGTATTTCTAGTGAAATATTTGATCGAAATAGGTAGAGATTATCACTATAAATATCACATTGACCACTATTTATACTTGTCCCACCTATAACACAATGCTTCCCCTTCTATGTTATTCTATCACATTAAGAAGATATGTGGACATGGAAGGATTTTTTTTTGTGATTGTTTCCCACATATCACGGGTCCCACTTCACTCATTTAGCTAGATGGGAGAAGAAGGATTGGTTTTATATACTCAGTCAAGGGATGTCCCCTACCACTATATATAGAGAGGTACAAGGACCAATTCACATGTGATCATAAGGAACTGGTTGCTAACATGAGATAATCATTGAGGTTAGATCACATGAATGATATTGAGTGTGGTTACTAAGTACAGTAAAAGCATGAGTGATTAACAAATAATAATTAATGGATGTATATGGGGATTATTTTTAAGACCATCACCCTTTATAGTTGATTTTAAACTCTCAAAACCATCATTATAACCCCCTATATTTATTTATTAAAAAATATAACATATACAAACATAAATTAAGTGTTAATGAATGTTGGTGATAGAAATGTTTGGGAGACAACCTGTGGTCACACCACTAGGATACAACTTAGGAATTAAATTCTAATTGACAGTAACACACTTATATAATGTTTTGGTCAATAAATTTTTACACCAATGTTGGGGATTATAATATTTAATATTATATTATTTCACTCTAGGAATATTTCATTTCTTTTCCCTTGATTTTAATTTATTTTTTTATATTACCACAATTTTCCATGACAAACATTTATAAAGATAAATTATATGCAAGGATCCAATACACACATGTCTAAGAAGTTTATATTGGTGAAAGGATCCAGTAGTTATAGAAGATTAGATATGATATTTCATATTTTAAGCACCAAATTTGATAACTCATATCCAACCTCCAAGAATAAGAGGAACCTAAATCTTGAACATACTAATTGGAGTGTCCACAACAATAATTGGACTATAATTAATGGGAAAAGTGTTATGAATATATCCATGGAATCTCATTTTCCCTATACCAATAATAAAAAATACAAACAAAACAATACATTAAAAGATTTATAGTGACTAATAGGTATGTATCCTAAAAGGTGAAATGCAAGACATGAAGGGTAATGTAGATTTTTTTTATTATTCTAGATATAAGAAAAAAAGTATTGGTTAAATATTTTATTGAAGAGGAACCTGTAATGGAGAATATGATATTTAATATAAAATGTGTAGAGGATAATCTAGAAGATTAAACACTACTACCTTTCCTAAAAAATTGATTTTGGAAGGAATAACATAATAAACAATAAAGCCAAGACGATTCAATTAAAGGGGATATATCTACCTTGGACTTATTATTATTTTTGTTTGATTAAAAATAAAATATATATTAATATCCCTCAATTTTACATTTTAGATTCACTATAATAGATGTAGTTCTTACATGTTTTATATAAGGAGGAAGACACTAAGGAATAAGTGATTTTGTTTGAAAATGGGATAACACTTGGTTATGGGTTAGAGGAAAAGAACCTATTAGCCTTTAAAAATGAGATAGGAATTTAAGATGATAACAATGAGGGAAATAATTACAATATAATTTAATAAAATCTAAATTTATTTCAAATTAAATTTTTTATTGACTCCATCTATACAATGAATGTAGAATAAAACACACTATTGTAGGCCCTAAAGTATTTAAAAGAAGTCACAATAGAGGTGTTTGAATTTAAAGGTACAATAGAGAATATTTAGTTAGACACTAAGATAGATGTTGAAGTTGCAATAGAGTTGGAAACAATAGAAGAAAAACTCTATCAACCTCAACTAAAAGACAATCTACTCCCTATGAAAATCATAATGAACTCAGTAGACTAAAAAAACTTCTCAAATTGATGAAGAATAAGACCCACACCTTCTTCCATCCCTGTCAAGACACATGAACTTCATTTTATAAGAGGTGGCCACATGTTTCTTTATCAAAGGGGTAATTTAAAATAGGTATCATGTATCTATATCATAGGATTGAAGCAAATATCATGGTTTCTATCTAAGAAACCAAATAATCTATCATATTTGGGATAATACCTGGTACTACTTAGCTGAAGGCGCTATAAAGCTGGCACCCAATTAGGGTTAAACCATAATTTATTATCTATTTATTATTCAATATAAATTTTCAATAAATTTTTAATGTTTTTTATTTCCTATTTAACCAAAGAATAAATAGTTTGGGAAATATCTTAATTGATATTTCCTATTGAAAATGACCATCATGTTGTGTATATCATTCTCATTGGTTTAATTACTACCTAATCCATATACTATTCATATGGTTATATTTTCAATTAAAATTTTATTTGGGTGGTAAAATATGAGTGTGGTTGTAACAACCCAATATTTTATGAAATATATTTTCAAATATATTTAATTTTATCAATAGCATGTGTTATATTAAAAACTAAGTTTAAACAAACAATGATATATTATTAAAATATTATTATGTGACCATTATAACCTAGCTATTAAATTGATGGGTATAGTTGGGATTAAATAATTTTAGATATATATGAATTATAATTCTCAATATAAATTTATTAATTAATTATTATTAAATAATCATTCAATGTTTATCAAATTTATATTATGCTTTAAAAATTGATTTACTTAAAAATGATTTTTAATAATTTTTATGAGAAAATATTATTTTTAAAATTTTAAAATTTAAAAACTATTACATAAAACTAGATAATTTTTTTAAAACATCATAAAAATTATATTATAGTTAATTTTTGGTAATTTTCTAAAATGATTTATTTTCTAGTGAATAGTTAAAAACACTTTGTTTATTGAAAACTGTATTTTTGTTTCAATCATGTACAAAGATACATTTTGTTTTAAAATGTATTAAAAGTAAAATAATTTATATTATAATTTAAATAACCCAATTAAGTTCATTTAAATAAATTTTATGTTTTAATTTGGAATAAAAACATTTTTATACATAGAAGGCATTTTTCTGAGAACAAATTGTTTTTATGGGAGCAATGTGTTTTTTACCTTAATAAATTAAGATAATAACTATTAATTAATTAATTTAATTAAATAAATATATTTTATAGTAAATAAAATATTTTAACATTTATTTATTGTTTTTATAATCATGAGATATGAATATGCTATATTTTATGCTTAAAAATGTGTTTTTTCAAAAAAGTGGTTTTCATCGTGTGTTGTGCACTTAGATTAAAATAATTTCTTACAATTTTAGAATTTGAATTTGATAACATGGATTCCATATTTTTAATCATGATGTTAAAATTTTGTAAATATTTCAATTTTATTTTGGTTCAATATGAATAATAACCGTGGTAAAATTTATCACCCCGTTAAGGGTAAATCGGGTTAATCTAGGTTTAAACTAAATGATACAACCATAATTTTTCATCAGAATTCATATTTTATGAATTTAATTTTAACATTATTACCAAGGGATATAACTAGAGTTGTTTAATGGATACTTTCCCAGGAAATTGGCATGTATGATAATTAAATTAAAGAATGTTACATAATGTAAATCAAGTTGTTTAATGGATCTTCGTAAGCAAAGAAATACCCCTCTCGAAAAGATTGAAACTGATTCCCACATTGTGTATATTGTATTATCCAAAAAATTACCAAACCATGGAATATTTATTACTCTATTAGAATATGTAAGGATCTTTTGAATGACCATTTTTCTATTCTCTATACCTGGCATGAAGGGAATGCAGTTACGGACTTCCTAACCTCCAAAGCTACTCACATTGACCGCTTTCATTTCTTTTCAACCCTTAGGTCTTTCCCCCCATAGGGGTATATTTTTGTTATATCATATGATCTCATAATCCATTTCTTCAAGCCTTCATAAGTTGCACTTTTAGGTGTTTTTTCCTCTTTATGGTTTATTAATAAAAAGTTCTTTTGTGTGTTCTTATGATACACCAGTGCAGTATTTCTCCAATTAATAAAAAAATATAAGAAATGATTTTTAAAATATTACAAGTAATATAATTTTAGTGATATAATATGTGAACTTAATTTTTAAGATTAATATGAAATATTATTTCTATTTTAAAGGTTTATATTTAAAATACAACTTTGTCTTTATGTCTTTTAAGTAAAATTATATAAATAGTGTCTAAATTGGAAATAATTATAATTCCTAAAAATAATATTTTATTAAGTTACCTAAAAACCAAAAAAAATTAAAAGGGATAATGGGGAAAATATTTGGTATAAATTTTAATCCTTTACCCATTTCTATTACATTTTGAACCATTTTTCCTGAGAAAGAATTTAATATATCTTAATCTTTTAAGAAATTCCATGTGTGCCCCTCTATTAATTATAAAGGGGAATCCCTATTTTCTTATTCACACCACTTTGAGCCTTATATATTGAATAAAATATGAAAATTTATCCTATCCACTCCCATTGGTACATTATAGATGTTATGTACATCCCAAAAGACCAACCCCATATCCCTTAATAGGAGATCTAAAAGTTTTGTTTCAGAGAAGAGGTAATCACCTTAACTGATGACTTTCTTTTTAATTATTATTTTACCTAATATAAACCTATTATACTATTGATAAAATATTAAATTCATTATCATAAATAAATTGAAATGTTATTATTAAAATTTAACCATGTTCAATTACCCTCTTTCCGTCAAATGGGAAATGAAAATATTGCTCATGTGTACATATGGCTTATTGTCTCCACATAGCAATACAATTAATTTATCATAGCCATATTTTATGAATGAGTACCATAATATGTTTAATGTTTATATATGATAATTATGAAATAATTAACCTTCTTTAATTACAATATCATATCTACCTTATTACCTTCCAAACTGTTGGAAAATGATAATGTTGATCGTGTGTATGTGTGGACTACCACATGTACGGTAACAATTATGGATTTAATGAATATATATGATATAATATTATTTAAAGGTTATTTATTATTTACCACTCTTTTTTTCCATCCATCAAATAAATGAAAACAGTATGCATGTGTACGTACGCCATACCGTCTCCATGAACGGTGTAATTCAATTCTATATCTCTATATTTTGTGAATGAATCTTGAAATGTATATAATAAATATATATGATAATTATATCATGAATATTTTTTTAAAATTATTGTACTATGGTCAAAATTCAAGGACTAAAAATACCTAACAAGAACATACATAAAAAATGAAGCAAATATGTCACGACCCCCTCCCCACAAAGTGTACCCCTCCTGGGTCGGCAATGTGAGAAGGGAGATAATGACCCCTGAGTCCTGCCTCCAGTAGGCCCCGGGTTGGCGACTAGCACCGAGGGTATAATACACACACAAATGGGAGGCATTACCCTCTAAGAGAACACATGCATAAGAGAGAGATAGAATAGACTCCAACCAACTCCAACTCATAACTAAAAAATAAAATAAAACCAAGTACTTATATGAAATGTCATGAAAAAGTACTACAACTGAAAGGGGAAACTAAAAGTACCCAAAAGAAAGTAAAACGAAAGCGACCACAAGCCCGAACAGCTCCTCCTCCAACCGCAAGCTAGTAGTAACCAGCTTGATCTCCAACCTGCTCCAAGTGACCTGAAAAACAGTTTATATGTACATAGGGTGAGTATAACAGTATACTCAGTAGGATCCTCCCCAAGCCTCTCGTGAAAAAGTAAAGAAAGCATGCTAAAGCCCAGTGAACAACAAGTGAAACTAACTCATCACCTAAATAGGTATACTATGTTCCCAGCCTCACCATGGCTACTCTCGCCAAGTAACCCATACAAGAATATAGCATATAGTAAAGAATATCAAGGGTACCCCACTACTACTTCCCCACTGGTTTGCCGCTTTGCCCCCAACGACATACGTCCTGTGCATCTCTCTCCAAGGCTTGCCCGCAGACACCTGGGCTATGCTCCACAATCTGCACCTCGTGCACCACATAGGCTTGCCCGCGGACACCTGGGCGAAGCACCACACCGTCCTCACAACCAAAAGTAACCAGGTAGTTTCTGGGAGCCACCACAACCCGCGTAACGTGTATCATACATTAGGTATAATGCCTCAAGCCATTACAACCCATACTCCGAGTAAGGATCCTCAGGCCATCATAGCGTATACACATTACACCTATAGTAGTCCATAGGATACTATATCCAGAATATATGTGTGTGAATAACCACAAGCCATTACAGCCCTCTACACACATGTATGGGGTAACTAACTGCTGTGCCTCATGGCACAAGTATCCACCAAGAGAAGAGAGCGGGGCCAAAGGGTGTAGTCAGCCATTCAACCTCCCATCAGAATGTTGGGGAAAACACCCCCTAGGGATCAGAATCCCCGGGGTGTCAGTTGCCCTTACCGACAGGGTGGAGAAGCGTATAGAAACACAAAAAGTACAGAATATATATGTAACTCACATCCACACTATGGGCATTGCCTAGTCTTCGATACAACTGCAGCTAACGTCTCTCAGACTCCAGGCTGCTACTTCAAAGACTAGGTATCTTATAAGCACACAAACATTTGAAGAGATTTATTAGATTACTCCATTCTCATTTTATCAGTTCCACTGTATGTTAATTTAATTCTTTAAACATTAATTAAGAATGAACAATTCCACATTAAACTGAATTGGCATCACATTCAAAAACTGCTGCTTTTTAGGATTCAGATCACTATTAAATTCCAGTTTCTCCATCCCCGGGGATTTTCACCATTTAATCAAACATTCATTACAGAATTACTTTTCCATATTCCCATGCATTCTAGAAAATCATCCTATGCATCTAAACACAAAGGAGGCTCCACACTGTGAGTAGATATACTACCCGTCGAGTCTTTGACGCCTATAGCAAGAGCATAGACCCATCCTCCATCGAGAGGCTAAACACGGAAAGCACGTGGCATACCCCACGTGTCTTCGCCTCCTTCGAAAAGAGGGTAAGTGATAGAGTTCTTTCGTGGGCACCCTCAAATGATTAGTATGATTTTGGGGTACTTAGGTGCAACAGAGTGGCTGACCAAGGTCGTCTCTCAAAGGAGGAAGTGAATTAAAACAACTTTTTAGAGGTATTTTAGAAACAAAATAAAAGGGAACAAAAACACTACTTGAAAGTATGGGGGTGGTTGTTTATAGTTTATAAATCTAGAAGAAGTTTGATGGAAGAAGATTGCATTTTTTTTGTTTTTAATTTTGAAATGAAGTTTCGATTAGAATGACACAACAAGAAGATGTTTTTTTTAGAAATCTATTTTAAAAGGCGTAATTGATCTAACTCTACCTCTTCACTTTGTTATTAATCATTATCATTTAAATTAACATTCACTTAATTATGATCCCTTAATTTGTTAAATCACGAACCCTACGAGAATTAACTTTACCACGAAGATTGAAGTGAATTTAACCGTAGGCTAACTTCGGAACATGCAATCGCAGCACCCTGCTTTGATTGTTGTTCTAAGATTAGCTTATGGTCAATGGTAAATTAAGGCACATATCCACTCTGGAAATGAGGATGAATTGTGTTTAGGGATTATATTTGAACTCTACAAATTTATCATGTGTGGTCTTGTATTACCGATTAAGATCGCGCTCTCACAATTTACACAAAATCCCGACCTCGCGTGTTTTTGTGTACATTGTTCAATTGCTTGCTTAGTTTCTTACAATTTAAAAACACAATTCATGGATCATATTAAGTGAATTACAGTAGCTCATTGATTCAAAATAATTAAATGAAGAGGGTAGAAGATAGATCGATTACTAAAAGACTACTCTTCCATGGGTGGCGTAATCATCGTAGAAGCGTTTTGCATGTGCAAAGGATTAAAATGGGTATAACCCAATAACGCTTCTACTCAAGAATTCCAGCCCAATTAGGAAGATTAAGAGAAGAAGAAATTTAAACAAAACAGAATAAAAGAGAATAAATAAAATAAGAACAAAGAAGTTTATTACATAAACAAAATCATTACAACATGAAGGAGAAGAAGAAGGCTTCGTCGAAGGGATCCTTGCTTCAAGAGCAACCCTTATTGAAATGGTTGGAGAATTGGAGTGGATCCACTTCTCCTCTGCCCTCAACTTCCCAATTCACGTCCCCCAACCCCTAAAAATGAGAAAAACTCCAATTTATAGAGGGGAGGGGAGGAGAGGTTGCAAGTGGTTTCAAGTGTGAATGTGGAAATTCGGCCAAATATTTAATTCCAAATTTCACCGCCCATTTGACCACATAAACGCGTGAATTGTCCGGCATTCCAGAAGGATCAAATGTGCGTATATGTGTCTTCTATCTCCTCTCCAAATTTGGGCTCCATAAAGGCCAATATGAAGGAGTTATGGCCGAAATACAGAAGCTTCTCCATTCTGGAGAGCCCAGCCCAACTTTGACTTCATGGCCCACTTTCAACAACCAACGGAACTCTTTATCTCTAGTGTCATGAATAAAAGTTGTCGATAATTAAGTTAGGAACACTGTTACAAAATTTCGACTTCAAATAATAAATATAAAAATATTTATATTCGAAATACTACAGTGAACTATAAAGGGTAAAACTGGAATTTTCATCAAATATTCAAATGAACGATCTAATCCCAAATATTTTATAAATAAACATATTTAACACAATGTGAGGAAATTATATCATTTATTATCAATAAAATATTCAATAAAATAGTGTTTTATCAACTCCTCCACACTTACCCTTTTGCACACCTGGGAAAAACCTCATATCAAGTAAACATCAATATCAAATCAAAACCAATTTTAAAACACGTATCCTTAAGATCAATCAATTTCACACCAAGAATAAAAAGATATCATGCCTCATAAAAAACCTTATTTCAAGTTCTCCATTTATATCATTCAATATATTTCCACTTTATTTATCCGCCCATGCACAAAACACTTACCTCGCTTGAATTTTCTCTCTTCACTCAAATATCAATTTTTTTTGCAATGTCTTTCTCATCCAAACTCATAAAAGGGTCACCATAGGCTTCATATATTCCTACATCGCTACCCGAACTGAGTCAAGGACATATGTTTATCATGAGGACTTTTCAGGGTTGTTCTGTGGATTTCGGTTGGTAGGATTAAGATGTGAAAAACTCTGAGGCTGAATGAGGAGGGTTTGACTCTTTTGAAGAAAAATTGCATTAATCTAATTTTCACTTAAATATGGTCTTCTCTTCAATCCCCATAGTATCAATTCAGCTCCATCATCATGAAAAGTCATGAACGTTTTACACCATTCATCATTTCAGCATAAAAAATTTCAATCTTCTCAAACATGATTTTCTTGAAAGCTCCAGATGGGCACAACTTTCCACCTCAATTAGAAGCTCCAGAAAAGGCACAGCTTCACTTGTCATGAAAGCTCCAGAAAAGGTACAGCTTTCAATATAATGACTTTCTTTAGCAGTAAACACATCTCTTTAGAATTTAATTTTCCACCCAAAGTATCACAGAATGTGGTGGCAAAACCCAAGACAACTTCCCCCACACTTATGCTCAACTAGATTATGCAATTTCACTTCAAGAGTTGGTTGGATAGGGAAAATTGGCTTGTAATGTGGCTTAACCTAACAGGATGTGCATGGCTTCTAAGGGATACAAGGATTAAATATTCATGGTAGGCCATTATAAAAAAAGGATTCTTTGAAATAGGGGCTTTAATACCAAACAAATGCCTCAATCATTTAAAAATATGTACCTCAAACCCTCAATTTTTGACAGGAATAGATGAAATTCTGGTTAAATCAAGCATGGTTTGGTTCTCTCAAGAAGTGAGGTGAATGTAAAGAATATGAAAATAATGGTTTAGAATCCTCACAGGAAAGTGATTTCAAATATAAAGACAGTGAGATTGGCATGGGATTCAAAATTCAGTGTACTTTTCATGAAATTACTAAATATTTGAACTTGAAACAAAGTCATTTCAGCATTCATTTAAGCTTAGTTTCAAGGGGTAAATTGTTTCACTTATTGATATGGATTTAAAATGGTGATGAGAATCATTTTAGCTCAAAATGTTTCAAAAAACACACAAAATTGTAAAATAAACACACAAAATTTGAAAAACACACAATTTTTTTTTGGTTTTTTTAAACAGGAAAACAATTGAAATTACTAAACTAAAAGGTTCCCTCCCCCACACTTAAAATATTGCATTGTCCTCAATGTGAACCCGTGAGATGATATATGCACATGAAATGAATAATTTTTAAATATGACAAATAATATAAAAGTGAAAGGGTTAGGAACAGCCTGATGTGATCAAGTGATGATGGGGTTATGCAGTGTGATAAAATCCACTGCATTAGTAGGATGTCCCTCAATGTATCTCTTCAAACGTTGCCCATTGACTGTAAAGCTCCTTCCAGTGTCCTCTTGTGTGATCTCCACTACCCCATAAGGAAAAACATTAGACACAATATAAGGACCTAACCATCTGGAATGCAACTTACCAGGCATCAACTTCAGTCGTGAACTATAGAGAAGGACTTTCTCTCCAACATGAAACTCCCTTTGTTGGATCATTTTGTCATGAGCTGCTTTTGATCATTCCTTGTAGAGCCTTGAGTTCTCATATGATGACAGTAAAATCTCCTCAAGCTCTTGAATTTTCAACTTCCTTTGAATTCCATCTTGGGCCAAATCCATGTTACATTTCTTTATAGCCCAATATGCCCGATGCTCGACTTCCACGGGGAGATGACACGCTTTCCCAAAAACAATCCGAAATGGGGACATACCAATGGGGGTCTTGTATGCTGTCCTATAAGCCCACAATGCATCATCCAAGCGCTTGCTCCAATCCTTCCTATTTGGCTGCACGGTTTTCTCCAAGATTTGTTTCAACTCACGATTTGAAACCTCAGCCTAGCCATTTGTTTGGGGGTGGTATGGTGTTGATGTTTTGTGTGTCACCCCATACTTTCAAAGGAGGGAAGCAAAATTCCTATTGAAAAAGTGTGTCCCTTGGTCACTGATGATGGCCTTTGGTACTCCAAACCTGCAAAAAATCTGTGCTTTGACAAAGTCCACAACAACATGAGAATCGTCAGTCCTGGTGGCCTTGGCCTCCACCCATTTACTCACATAATCAACAGAAACCAAAATATACAAAAATCCAAATGAACTAGGAAAAGGACCCATAAAGTCGATGCCCCATACATCGAAAATCTCACAAAATAGTATGGGTTGTTGGGGCATCTCTTGTCTCCTAGAAATGTTCTCAGTGTGTTGGCAACGAGAGCATGACTTACAAAACAAATGGGCATCATGGAACAAGCTAGGCCAATATAATCCAGAGTCTAAAACCTTCCTAGCTGTCCGTTGGGGTCCAAAGTGTCCCCCACAAGCAAGTGTATGACAGAAATACAAAACAGACTCAAACTCATGATCGGGAAAACACCTCCTAATGACTTGGTCACTACACATGCGCCAGAGGTACGGATCATCCCACACATAATACCTAGACTCACTTTTTAATTTTTGGACTTGATGCTTCTTCAAATTTACTAGGATTTCAGATCCAACAATGTAATTAACTAAATAAACATACCAAGGATGCTTACCTGAGATCGTATAGAGATGCTCATCAGGGAAAGTGTCCTGAAGTGGTACCCGGTCCAAGGTGTCACCCTCTAGTGTGTGAGTAAGCCTACTCATGTGGTCTGCCACCAAATTCTATGAACCCTTCTTGTCCTTTATCTCAAGGTCAAACTCTTGAAGAAGGAGCATCCAACGGATAAGTCGTGGCTTTGCATCTGGCTTCTTTAGGAGGTACCTCAAAGCTGCATGGTCAGAAAAAACAACTACTTTAGAGACCAATAAATATGAACGGAATTTATCTAAATCAAATATGAAAGCAAGGAACTCCTTTTCTGTGGTAGTGTAGTTTGATTGGGCTGAATCTAGTATCCTCGATGCATAGTCGATCACATGTGAACGTCCTTCCACCCTCTGAGATAAGACAGCTCCAACCGTGAAGTTAGAGGCGTCACACATAAGCTCAAAAGGAATCTCCCACCGTGGGGGCTGTATGATAGGTGGAGTGGTCAGACGTTGTTTTAGCTCATCAAATGAATTCCTGCAAGAAACATCAAACACAAAATCAGAATCCTTTTGAAGTAATCTTGACATAGGAAGAGCAATCTTACTAAAAACTTTGATGAAGCGCTGATAAAATCCTGCATGCCCTAGGAAAGATCTAACATCACGCACACATGAAAGATATGGTAAGGATGAAATAATGTCTATCTTAGATCTATCAACCTCTATCCCATGTTTGGACACTACATTCCCTAAGACAATGCCATGCTCTACCATGAAATGACACTTTTCAAAGTTCAGGACTAGATTCTTCTCAATAAAACGATTCAACACCTTTCCCAAACTCTTTAGACATTCATCAAATGAGGATCCATACACTGTAAAATCATCCATAAATACCTTCATGCAGGTCTCAATAAAATTAGAAAAAATACTCACCATGCATCTCAGGAAGGTACCTGAGGCATTGCAAAGTCCAAATGGCATCCTTCTGTAGGCAAAGGTACCGAATGGGCAGGTGAATCTCATCTTCTCCTGGTCCTCTGGAGCTATAGGAACCTGAAAATATCTAGAAAATCCATCCAAGAAACAATAGTGTGTCTTCCCAGCTAGTCTCTCAAGCATTTGATCAATAAATGGGAGGGGGGAATGGTCCTTGTGAGTGGACTGATTTAGTTTCCTATAATCAATACACACACGCCAACTATTTTTCACCCTCATTGGAACTAACTCATCTTTCTCATTTTTAACAACAGTAACACCACTTTTCTTAGGCACAACCTGAATAGGACTTACCCACTGTGAATCTGAAATGGGAAAGATTATACCTGCCTCGAGCAATTTCTCAACTTCCTTTTTAACAACTTCCAGGAGGGTGGGATTGAGTCTCCTTTGTGGTTGTCTCACCGGTTTAGCCCCATCCTCCAAGAGAATCCTATGCATGCAAATGGAGGGGCTAATACCTGATATGTCAGCCAAGGTCCACCCAATCGCCCTGATGTTCTCCCTCAAAATATTCAAAAGCTTTTCTTCATGTTCAAAAGGGAGATTGTTAGCAATGATAACAGGTAATCTCTCACCACTCAACAAGTATGAGTATTTCAGATTTGGTGGCAATGGCTTGAGTTCTAATGAAGGATGGTGTAGTATGGATGGAGACATTGAAGGAACTGAAATATGTGCACAAAGAGCATCAGTATCAGAATATACATCATCAAAATCATAGAATAAAGCATCAAATCCATCAGCATACTCAACAGCCATTTCATAATCAGTGTGAACATGATCAAAATCAGAATATGAATCCACATCAAAATCAAATCCAAGATAGGATTGTGTATCAGAAACATGTTCAGAAGTGGTCTTAGACATCAAACTCAAACCAATACTCATAATCTCCCTAAGCATAGGACAATCAAATTCTATGGAGTTTTTATTTGGTGGTTCAAAATGGGAGATAACAAAAGCAGAATGGTCCTCAGAGGGGTACTTCATGGAATCCATAACAATAAATATCACAACTTCATCCCCAAATTCCATGGAAAGTGTACCCTCATTTACATTTACGATAGTTTTTGCATTTTTGAGGAAGGGCCTACCTAAGATAATGGGGGCATGATAACTTACCTGATCATACTCCATGTTAAGAACATAGAAATCCACTGGAAAGATCATGTCTCTTACCTGGACAAGTACATCCTCAAGGACTCCTGCTGGATATGTCGTAGATCTATTCGCCAATTGCACCACTACTCTTGTTGGCTTCAACTCACCAACCTACAAGGAAGAGAATACAGAGTGAGGCATCACATTTATGGAAGCACCTAAATCACAAAGTGCATCAGAAAAGTTCAACTCCCCTATGGTGCATGGGATGGTGAATGTCCTTGGATCCTTGCACTTTGTTGGCATTGCTGGAGTTGGTGAAATGAGTGCTGAGACATTCCTTCCAAGGTTTATCCTCTCATTTCCCTTGATCCCTCTTCGATTGGTGCAGAGTTCTTTTAAGAATTTGGCATACCTTGGGATTTGTTTAATGGCTTCAAGTAGAGGAATGTTGATCTCCACATGCTTGAATGTGTCCAAAACCTCCTTTTTCATTGCTTATTCAACCATCTTCTTGGTTTGAACAACCCTGTTTGGAAAAGGAAGGGGTATAGGAGGAACATCATCAATCTTTTTCTTACCTTTATCTTTCTCCTTGGATTGCTCATCAGTTGGTATGGAATGCGGATTCTCTGAAGTTGAGGTGAATCCCGGTGGAATGGTAGGTGCAGATGTATCGTTCATTTTCTTCCCACTTCTCAATGTTATGGCACTAACATTCCCCTTTGGATTTGGAGTGGGTTGGGAAGGTAGATTTCCAGAATTTTTACTCACAATTTCATGGAGGGCAGTGGCAATCTGGCTCATTTGAGTCTTCAACTCCCTCAGCTCCGAACTTTGACTCTTCAGCTCATTCTGTTGATTAAGAACAATTTGCTTCAAAAGATCATCAGTATTAGAATCTACCTTTGGTGGATGATTCCCTTGTTGCTGACTTGTTGATGTTTGAGCTTCAAATCTCCTTTGGGGTTGTTGGAAACCCTGCTAGTAAGGCGGAGGCTGCTGGAAGTTTTGTTGAAAGGGTGGACTTTGTTGTTGTCCAGAGCCATACCTCATGTCCGACTAATCTTTCCACCCTTGGTTGTATGTTGGATCAAACTTCTTTTGGGGATATGGTTGTTGTTGTTGCTGCTGAAATGGTCTCCCAGGGAACACTGCTGCACAATCTTCTGTTTCTTGGAGTTGTGGGAAACAGTCAATTGGGTGGCTTGTCTCAGCGCAAATACCACAAGGCCTTGAAGGAGGGGGTAGAGATGTCTTTTGTGCCAAAGTAATTTGCCTCACCATAGTGGTCAATTCTTCCAACTTAGTATCAATCAAATGACT
Organism: Viscum album; assembly: GCA_963277665.1. NCBI lineage: Eukaryota > Viridiplantae > Streptophyta > Magnoliopsida > Santalales > Viscaceae > Viscum > Viscum album. Next base: position 1,238,461,913 of record OY728166.1, read on the forward strand.
TTCAAGAGAAGAAGGACTTACCTGATGTACTCCCCTGACATGTGGTGTACCTCTATCACCAAATTGTTGGGAATTTTGGGCCATCTTGTCTATCAATGCACGTGCGGCTATTGGTGTCTTGTCCACCAATGCTCCCCCAGCTGCAGCATCCACCATGCTCTTCTCCATGGGTGTGAGTCCTTCGTAGAAGTATTGGATGAGGAGTTGCTCACTGATTTGGTGATGCGGACAGCTTGCACACAACTTCTTGAATCGCTCCCAGTACTCATATATTGACTCTCTTTGGGCTTGCTTGATCCCTGATATCTCCTTTCGAATGGATTTTGTCCTTGATGCTGGAAAAAATCTTTGCAAGAAAAGACGTTTCAAATCATTCCAACATGTTACATCTTTAGGTTGCAAATAATACATCCAATCTTTTGCAGCTCCATCAAGTGAGAATGGGAATGCTCTTAATTTAATTTGATCTTCAGAAACATTTCTTGGTTTTAAAGTTGAGAAAACCACATTAAATTCCTTAAGGTGTTTGTTGGGATCCTCACCAGATAAGCCATGAAACTTTGGAATAAGGTGAATTAATCCATATTTCAATTCAAAGTCCGATTCGAGATTTGGGTATGCAATACAATTTGGTTGATAGTTAATATCAGGTGCAACAAATTCTCGAATGGTTCTATTAAGTTCATTTCCATTGTTTTTAGCCATTGGTTCCTCTTTTATGTTTGAATTTGAATAGCTTCCAATTTCAATGTTTCCAGAAGAGAGGAATTCACCAACTGGTTGAATATTGAAACTTCCCGTAGATTGAGAATGTCTGATTCGTGCCCTAAGGCTACGTTCAATCTCAGGGTCAAGATCTAAGAGATCTTCAGGATTAGTTCGTGTCATAGATCAAATAAAAATGAAAAAAATAAAGTGGACCATAGTAAAAAAAATGAGAAGTTTGAGTTGATGGTCCAAAAAGAAGTAGAAGAAAATAAAAGAAGAAGAAGAAAAATCAGATTGGGTAAAGAAGGAAGAAAGAAGAGAGGAAGAGAATAAAATGTAAAATAAAATAAATACCTCTAATTGGTTGAAATAATTACTTGCCTCCCCGGAAACGGCGCCAATTTGATATAGCGTTGTCGTGGATTCCCTCAAATGATTAGTGTGATTTTGGGGTACTTAGGTGCAGCGGAGTGGCTGACCAAGGTCGTCTCTCAAAGGAGGAAGTGAATTAAAACAACTTTTCAGAGGTATTCTAGAAACAAAATAAAAGGGAATAAAAACACTACATGAAAGTATGGGTGTGGTTGTTTATAGTTTATAAATCTATAAGAAGTTTTCCGGAAGAAGATTTCATTTTTTTTTGTTTTTAATTTTGAAATGAAGTTTCGATTAGAATGACACAACAATAAGATGTTTTTTTTAGAAATCTATTTTAAAAGGCATAATTGATCTAACTCTACCTCTTCACTTTATTATTAATCATTATCATTTAAATTAACATTCACTTAATTATGATCCCTTAATTTGTTAAATCACGAACCCTACGAGAATTAACTTTACCATGAAGATTGAAGTGAATTTAACCTTAGGCTAACTTCGGAACATGAAATCGCAGCACCCTGCTTTGATTGATGTTCTAAGATTAGCTTATGGTCAATGGTAAATTAAGGCACATATCCACTCTAGAAATGAGGATGAATTGTGTTTAGGGATTATATTTGAACTCTACAAATTTATCCCGTGTGGTCTTGTATTACTGATTAAGATCGCGCTCTCACAATTTACACAAAATCCCGACCTCGCGTGTTTTTGTGTACATTGTTCAATTGGTTGCTTAGTTTCTTACAATTTGAAAACACAATTCATGGATCATATTAAGTGAATTACAGTAGCTCATTGATTAAAAATAATTAAATGAAGAGGGTAGAAGATATATCGATTACTAAAAGACTACTCTTCCATGGGTGGCGTAATCATCGTAGAAGCGTTTTGCATGTGCAAAGGTTTAAAATGGGTATAACCCAATAACGCTTCTACTCAAGAATTCCAGACCAATTAGGAAGATTAAGAGAAGAAGAAATTTAAACAAAACAGAAGAAAATAGAAGAAATAAAATAATAACAAATAAGTTTATTACATAAACAAAATCATTACAACATGAAGGAGAAGAAGAAGGCTTCGTCGAAGGGATCCTTGCTTCAAGAGCTACCCTTATTGAAATGGTTGGAGAATTGGAGTGGATCCACTTCTCCTCTACCCTCAACTTCCCAATGCACGTCCCCCAACCCCTCCAAATGAGAAAAACTCCAATTTATAGAGGGGAGGGGAGGAGAGGTTACAAGTGGTTTCAAGTGTGAATGTGGAAATTTGGCCAAATATTTTATGCCAACTTGCACCGCCCATTTGACCACAAAACGCGTAAATTGTCCAGCCTTCCAGAAGGATAAAATGTGTGGATATGTGTCTTATATCTCCTCTCAAAATATGGGCTCAATACATGCCCATATTAAGGAGTTATGGCCAAACTACAGAAGCTTCTCCATTCTGGCGAGCCCAACCCAACTTTGACTGCATGGCCCAATTTCAACAACCAACTTAACTCTTTAGCTCTAGTGTCCTTAATAAAAGTTGTAGATAATTACGTTAGGAACACTGTTACAAATTTTCAATTTCAAATAATAAATATAAAAATATTTATATTCGAAATACTATAGTGAACTATAAAGGGTAAAACTGGAATTTTCATCAAATATTCAAATGAACGATCTAATCCCAAATATTTTATAAATAAACATATTTAACACAATGTGAGGAAATTATATCATTTATTATCAATAAAATATTCAATAAAATAGTGTTTTATCAGTAAGAAAGACCGGCTACCTTGAGAAGTGGGGAAAAGTAAAGCAGATAAACAACCAAACCAAACCACCAACATCAAACCATGACATTCATCTCATACCATCATCCTTGGCGTCCTCCCTGACACCCATATGCATAAACCGATGCATCTCGCCACACTAGGCGTCATCCGCTGCCACAACCACAAGTCCCCATACCTCCACATATCACAACAGCCATCCAGGCCCACATCAAATCACAAGCAGCAGGAAATCAAAGATCACAAAATGGGCTCTTGACCCTTTAACAAGGCATTCATCCTTCATACAAAATGAGCACTCAAAGCTCCAAACCACAAGGCATTCTGCCTTACAAGAAAGTAGGTAACTCAGAACCCTTTTGAAATTATCTAACTAATAGTTCTTTAATCCATCTTGAATTAACAGATTCATTAACATGCCTCTTTATCTTTAGCCAATTATCTAACAAATAATTCTAGCTTTACGTTCTTTATCAATTTCTATCATGAATGAACAACAAATCAAAGAAAACATATATATCACTGTATCTAGGAAAACATGAGGCAAACCGTTACTATGGTATAAAGCAACATTATACGATCAACCAATTCTTTTAATCTGGTTCAAGTATTTAATTAGGTCAATTTCATTGTTATCCAAAAGGATAAATCATGCTAATTCTACGATTTCACATATACAATTAGAGAAGCCATGAATCCCCTACCTCGAAGAGTTCTTGACGTCCTTTATCCACACAATGGGCCACAATCCTTCTCTCGCGACAACTGCATCCACCCGAGGATTCCACGGTAAGTCCCAACCAACCAAACCCCATTAAAACCATGGAGATTACATGGTAATATGGAAGGGAGAACAAGAGAAGGTGATCCCTGAAGGAACGATAATAAAACATACCTTATATGGAAGATTGATCGACACAACTTGGTTGCATCTAAAACAGAGCAGAACCAATCCTAGGAGAAAAGATTGATTGTGCAACTCCTACGAAAAGAATTGAAAGGTTATTGTGCCTCTTAGTTGAGAACAAAGGGAATGAACAAGGGAGAATGATATCTCATCCCTTTTTGAAGATTTAATGGGGCGACAGTTTAAGATCCTGTTAGTTCTCCATTAAGAATGGATCACATTAACCCATGCGGTTTGACCAAGTAAAACATTCCAAGCCTTAGGAATAATTAATATAGGATTTATGGCTTTTTAAACGGCCTTAAGAGCCCTTAAAATAAGGCTTTAAATGTATTTTGCGTCAAAGGAAACGTCAAAAGGGGAAAAATTGTAGGAGTCTGGAAACAATGTTCACCCACTGTTACTGTACATGAAACGGATCTGTGAAACCGATCTGTGAAACCGATCTGTGAAACCGATTTGTCACACCGATCTGTGAAACGGATCTATGAAACCGATCTGTGAAACTGATCTGTCAGACCGATCTGTGAAACCGATCTTTCACACCGATCTATGAAACTGATCTATCACACCGATCTGTGAAACCGGTCTGTCACACCGATCTGTGAACCGATCTGTGAAACCGATCTGTCAGACCGATCAGTGAAACCAATCTGTCAGACTGATCTGTGAAACCGATCTGTCAGACTGATCTGTGAAACCGATCTGTCACACCGATCTGTGAAACCGATCTGTCACACCGATCTATGAAACCGATCTGTCAGACCGATATGTGAAACCGATCCGTCACACCGATCAGTGAAACCGATCTGTCAGACCGATCTGTGAAACCGATCTGTCAGAACGATCTGTGAAACCGATCTGTCACACCGATCTGTGAAACCGATCTGTCACACCGATCTGTGAAACCGATCTGTCAGACCGATCTGTGAAACCGATCTGTTAGACTGATCTGTGAAACCGATCTGTGAGACCGATCTGTCAGACCGATCGGTGAGACCGATCTGTTACTGTTCATAAAACTGGAAACAATGTTCACAGAACCGGAAATTATGCAAAGTGTTGGGGATAAGTCCCCTTGACCTCCCAGAACACCTCTAACACCAACATTTCACAAAGTAATGGACCAGAGAGGTCCGGGACATTACATTAGATACCTCTCAAAACATTCTCGTCCTCGAGAATTAAAAACCAACCCAGAAGAAAAGAGGCGTCTGAACAACCACCCCATAAGATACCACTGAGGGGAAAACCACCATGAGTTGTTCAAAAGCTGGAACAAAACTATGAAATCCGAGAGTATGGAAACAAACAATCCATATCCAAACAATTCAAACATAACATCACATCAAAGTTACATAAATAAAACATGAAAGGTCTAACCATAAAGGAAACATCATTACATGAAAAGAGTTAAACATTAAACAACTCTGGGTACTGATCACATATCTGTGACTCACGCACCCAGGTACTCTCCTCCATGCCACCATGTCACCACAAGACATGAACTAAAGGAATAGAACGTCCACACAACACCTTCTCCTTGCGGTCTTGGATCTCCACAGGTCGCTCCTCGAAGGTTGCATCATCATCAATATCGACCTCTCCCCAATCGATAACATGAGATTCATCATGAAGGTAACGACGGAGCTATGATACATGGAAAACATCATGTATCCGACTCATTTGAGGGGGAAGTGCTACTCGATATGCCACAGCTCCAACACGAGCTAACACCTTGAAAGGCCCAACAAACCGGGGAGAATGCTTACTCCCACGACCAAACCTTCGCTGCCCATGACGGGGAGTCACCTTCAGAAACACATGATCCCCAACATTAAACTCTAAGGGTCTCCTTCTTTGATCAGCATATGATTTCTGATGATCATGTGCTGTCTTCATCCTCTCCCGAATCACCTGAACCATCTCTGTTGTATTCTGCACTAGTTCTGGTCCGAGAATTGCTGACTCTCCGACCCCAGTCCAGCCCAACGGAGAATGGCATGGCCGGCCATACAAGGATTCAAATGGTGCCATGCCGATGGTAGAGTGAAAACTATTATTGTAAGCGAACTCTACTAAGGGTAAGTGCTTCACCCATGAACCTCCACAATCAAGAACACAAGAGCGCAGCATGTCTTCAAGAGTCTGGATGGTTCGCTCTGTCTGACCATCCGTTTGAGGATGAAAAGCAGTGCTAAGGCATAATTGAGAACCAAAAGCATGCTGGAGTCCTCTCCACACCCTAGAGGTAAAACGAGGATCTCGATCAGAAATTATCATCTTAGGAACTTCGTGAAGCCTCACCACCTCCTCCAGATACTGCCTCGACAAAACCTCCACTGAGCTCGACTCCTTGATTGCTATGAAGTGGGCCGATTTAGTTAAACAATCCACTACCACCCATATAGCATCATGTCCTCCCGAAGCTCGAGGTAAACCTGTAACAAAGTCCATCGAGATGTCCTCCCACTTCCACTGAGGAATATTTAATGGCTGGAGAAGACCACCAGGAACACGGTGTTCGGCCTTCACCCTCTGACAGACTAAACATCGAGACACAAACTCTACCACTGCACGCTTCAGCCCAGGCCACAAAAACTGACTCCTCAAGGATCGGTACATCTTTGTCACACCAGGATGTACTGCTAAGGGTGAGCTATGGAACTCTCGGAGAACCATCTCACACATCTCTAAGGGAACAAAAATCCTACCATGATACAACACTCGGTGTTGTTCATCCTCCGACCAACCATCAGGGGCCTCCCCACAAACAACTCTGTCTCTCCAAACTTCCACCTCTAGATCACCCAACTGAGACTCTTCCACCTTCTGCATCAGAGATGACTGCACCTTCATCTGGAAAAGAAAACCTCTACCTCCAACCTCTTCCATATCAAGATGTAATGCTGAAAGTTCCTCCATTACTCTCCAAGAGTCACCGGATTCACGCATAGCATCACTACGTGACTTTCAGCTCAGCGCATCAACAACAACATTCCCTTTTCCAGGTGTATATGATATTTCAAAGTCATATTCCTGCAAGAACTCCATCCACCGACGCTGCCTCAAGTTCAAGTCACGTTGGGAGAAAACATACCTCAAACTCTTATGATCGGTGAAAACCAAAAAGTGGTCACCAATGAGGTAATGTCTCCACAACTTCAGAGAAAACACCACGGCTGCCAACTCAAGATCATGGGTGGCGTAGTTGCATTCATGTGGGCGCAACTGCCGAGACCAATAAGAAACAACTGACCTCTGCTGCATGAGAACACAGCCTAGCCCCAGATGTGAATCAACACAGAAAACATCAAACTGGACTCCCTCCACTGGAAGAAAAAGGACTGGAGCACTTACCAACTTCTCCTTTAGATATTCAAAAGCTGCCTGACACTGATCAGTCCATATGAACCCTTGATCCTTCTTGGTCAAAGCTGTCAGAGGAGTCACAACTCGGGAGAAATTGGCTACAAACCTCCTGTAATAGCCTGTGAGACCAAGGAAACTTCGCACCTCTGACACTATCTTGGGGGCTGCCCAAGACACTACTGCTTCTATCTTTGATGGATCCACAGATTATCCCTGTTGGGACAGAACATGCCCCAAGAAACGGACTTCTCGAGTCCAAAACTCACACTTTGACAACTTCCGGAATAGCCGATGTTGGCGAAGAACTCCCAAAATGGCTCGTAGATGCTCTGCATGCTCTTCTTCAGATGTGGAGTACACAAGGATGTCATCGATGAAAACCACAAAAAACTTTTCTAGGAATTCACGGAACACAGCATTCATCAACCCCATGAAAATAGCTGGAGAATTCGTCACACAGAATGGCATTACAAGAAACTCATAATGCCCATGACGACAACGGAAAGCAGTCTTCGGGATATCCTCATCCTTTACACGCATCTGATGATATTTTGACCGGAAGTCGATCTTTGAGAACCAACTTGCACCCTTCAGTTGATCAAATAGGTCATCAATTCGTGGAAGAGGATAGCGGTTCCTTATTGTCACTTTGTTTAATCGACGATAATCGACGCACAACCGCAAACTACCGTCAGCCTTTTTCACGAACAAGACTGGTGCACCCCATGGAGACACACTTGGCCAAACAAAACCACACCTCAACAGATCATCAAGCTGTATACGTAGCTATCGTAACTCAGAAGGGGCCATTCTATACGGAGACATAGAGATAGGAGACGCTCCTGGATGTAGCTCGATCCCAAACTCGATCTCTCGTCGAGGGGGTAATGCTACAACCTCTTCGGGAAATACATCAGGGTACTCCTCCACAACCCTAGGAAACGCCAACTGCTCAACCTCGGAATAACATAGCATCATCTCCACCATCATGGATGATACGGATGAAACCTGCCTATGACCCATCCGAGGATCTCGCTCACCAGCAAACACCACTGTTTCTCCATCTGCATTGAAGAAGATGACCTCCTTCCGGAAGCAATCCACAATAGCCTGCACCGAATACAACCAATCCATGCTGAGGATGACATCATATGGTCGTATTCGTAAACATAGGAAATCTCCCCAAGAGCGGTGCTACCCCAACACTAGCTCACAGTCTCTACATACTTCAAACAAGCTAGCTCAACCTCCAACTGGCGTAGTCAATGCCAAGGGAACTGGAAGCCTCTCTACCTCAAGTACCAAAGCATGGACAAGGGTAGGTGATATGAAGGAGTGTGTCGCTCCTGAATCAAACAAGGCATACACCAAGGTAGAAAACAAGAAAAGGGTACCTCAGATGACGTCTGGCTCGCCTGGAGCTGGCAACGCTAGAGCATGAAGCTGACCACGACCACCTACACGGCCTCTCTAACCCTGATGACGACCAACACCACGGCCGCGCTCTGCTCTCTGAGGACGGGGAGCGTCATGGGGCTGTCCTCTGCCTGCTCCATCTACCCTCTGGTGATCTAAAGCTGGTGCAACCTGCTGCTGCTGCCTTGGCTGGAACTGCCTCAATGGAGGAACCTGGAGTGGAGCGCCTGGTGCACGATGACTGCTCTGAAAAGTCAGGCACTCCCGCTGCTGATGACCATGACCACCACAAGAAAAACAAGCGCCTGATCCCTTGGCATAGTCCTGAGAGTTGCTGCCTCCGGAGAAACGAGATGGGAAGGGCTGGGACCTACCCCCAGGTGAACGAAAACTCTTCTGTCCTGAAAATCGGGAACCCCGGACCACAGCTCTGCTTTGTGAGGAATCATGACGATTCCCCTCTCGTGACGATCTGGTCCTGGCCAAAGTCCTCTCAATAACCTCTTCCCTTGCCAGCACCTCAAGATATGTCTTCATCATAAATGGGGTGACCTGACACTGGATCTCTGGACGCAAAGCCTCCTCGAAATGTCTCGCCCTGGCCTCATCATCTGGTAACAGGTCTGAAGCATATCGTAGAAGGTTCCTGAAACGAATTCCAAACTCTCAAACACTGGAGCTCCCCTGTCGAAGGGTGAGAAGCTCATGGCGACTGGACGCCTTCATAGTCGATGAAAGAAACTCAACTCTAAACCTGTCTCGAAACTCCTCCCATGAGATCGCTGACTCCTCACGATCCCCGAGCAACAAGAACCACCACTATCTCGCTGCTCCATGCAACATCGTCACAACCAAGGACACCCAATGTTACTTCCGAGCACGAATCGAACTGAAGCCTATCTTGACCTCCTCCAACCAGTCTTCTGTGATTTCATCTGAAACGGAGCCGTCGTACTTCTGTAGACTCTGGCACTAAAACTCTCGGAGTGTCTTCCTCCAAGTGTCATCGTCGTCAACCTCTACCCGGCGGCGATCTGCTGGAACATCCTGTTGGGCACCTTCTGCGCAAACCTGACGAGGACGTCGACCAGGAGCCATACCTGTAAAATAACAACCGTTAGAGCTCTTAAGCCTGGAATATGGAAGACTCAACATTAATTAATTAATTAATTTGTTTTATTAATTTTAGGTTACCTATCCCATGGTCTACCCATTCAAACACAGGCGCAAAGAATAATGATGCATGATCCTTTCCTAGGTCTCTACCCTGCAACCAGTATCACTTTGTTTAGTAGCCATCGTAAACTTAAAGGTCCGTGAAACAGATCATAGTGGGCCCTAAGCACCTATGTCTCTTCCAGTCTCCAGTGTTTACCCCACTTTGTAAACATGAATGACACTGTTGCCCTACCATCCCATGCATCCTCACCTGTGCCTAACTCCAAACTCCATCCTATCCCTCAACCAGACCTTTGATACCACTCTGTCACGACCTCCTCCCCACAAAGTGTACCCCTCCTGGGTCGGCAATGTGAGAAGGGAGATAATGACCCCAGAGTCCCGCCTCCAGTAGGCCCCGGGTTGGCGACTAGCACCGAGGGTATAATACACAAACAAATGGGAGGCATTACCCTCTAAGAGAACACATGCAGAAGAGAGAGATAGAATAGACTCCAACCAACTCCAACTCATAACTGAAAAATAAAAGAAAACCAAGTACTTATATGAAATGTCATGAAAAAGTACTACAACTGAAAGGGGAAACTAAAAGTACCCAAAAGAAAGTAAAATGACAGTGACCACAAGCCTGAACAGCTCCTCCTCCAACCGCAAGCTAGTAGTAACCAGCTTGATCTCCAACCTGCTCTAAGTGACCTGAAAAACAGTTTATATGTACATAGGGTGAGTATAATAGTATACTCAGTAGGATACTCTCCAAGCCTCTCGTGCAAAAGTAAAGAAAGCATGCTAAAGCCCAGTGAACAACAAGTGAAACTAACTCGTCACCTAAACATGTATACTATGTTCCCAACCTCACCATGGCTACTCTCGCCAAGTAACGCATACAAGAATATAGCATATAGTAAAGAATATCAAGGGTACCCCGCTACTACTTCCCCACTGGTTTGCCACTTTGCCCCAACAACATACGTCCTGTGCATCTCTCTCCAAGTCTTGCCCGCAGACACCTGGGCTAAGCTCCACAATCTGCACCTCGTGCACCACATAGGCTTGCCCGCAGACACCTGGGCGAAGCACCACACCATCCTTACAACCAAAAGTAACCAGGTAGTTTCTGGGAGCCACCACAGCCCGCGTAACATGTATCATACATCGGGTATAATGCCTCAAGCCATTACAGCCTATACTCCGAGTAAGGATCCTCAAGCCATCATAGCCTATACACATTACACCTATAGTAGTCCATAGGATACTATATCCAGAATATATGTGTGTGAATAACCACAAGCCATTACAGCCCTCTACACACATATATGGGGTAACTAACCGCTGTGCCTCATGGCACAAGTATCTACCAAGAGAAGAGAGCGGGGCCAAAGGGGGTAGTCAGCCATTCAACCTCCCATCAGAATGTTGTGGAAAACACCCCCCAGGGCTCAGAATCCCCGGGGTGTCAGTTTCCCTTACCGACAGGGTGGAGTAGCGTATAGAAACACAAAAAGTAAAGAATATATATGTAACTCACATCCACACTATGGGCATTACCTAGTCTTAGATACAACTGCAGCTAACGTCTCTCAGACTCCAGGCTGCTACTTCAAAGACTAAGTATCCTATAGGCACACAAACATTTGAAGAGATTTAGTAGATTACTCCATTCTCATTTTATCAGTTCCACTGTATGTTAATTTAATTTTTTAAACATTAATTAAGAATGAACAATTCCACATTAAACTGAATTGGCATCACATTCAAAAACTGCTCCTTTTTAGGATTCAGATCACTATTAAATTCCAGTTTCTCCATCCCCATGGATTTTCACTATTTAATCAAACATTCATTACAGAATTACTTTTCCATATTCCCAGGCATTCTAGAAAAGCATCTTATTCTTATAAACACAAAGGAGGCTCAACACGGTGAGTAGATATACTACCCGTCGAGTCTTTTCCGCCTATATCAAGAGCATAGACCCATCCTCCATCGAGAGGCTAAACACGGAAAGCACGTGGCATACCCCGCGTGTCTTCGCCTCCTTCGGAAAGAGGGTAAGCAAGACCAGCTGCCTTGAGCAGTGGGGAAAAGTAAAGCAGATAAACAACCAAACCAAACCACCAACATCAAACCATCACATTCATCTCATACCATCATCCTTGGCGTCCTCCCCGACACCCATATGCATAAACCGATGCATCTCGCCATACTAGGCGTCATCCGCTGCCACAACCACAAGTCCCCATACCTCCACATATCACAATAGCCATCTAGGCCCACATCAAATCACAAGAAGCAGGAAATCAAAGATCACAAAATGGGCTCTCGGCCCTTTAACAAGGCATTCATCCTTCATAAAAAATGAGCACTCAGAGCTCCAAACCACAAGGCATTCAGCCTTACAAGCAAGCGGGTAACTCAGAACCCTTTTGAAATTATCGAACTAATAGTTCTTTAATCCTTCTTGAATTAACAGATTCATTAACATGCCTCTTTATCTTTAGCCAATTATTTAACAAATAATTCCATCTTTACGTTCTTTATCAATTTCTATCATGAACGAACAAAAAAAACAAAGAAAACATAGATATCATTGTATCTAGGAAAACATGAGGCAAACCGTTACCACGATATAAATCAACATTATACGATCAACCAATTCTTTTAATCCAGTTCAAGTATTTAATTAGGTCAATTTCATTGTGATCCAAAAGGATAAATCATGCTAATTCTACGATTGAACATATACAATTAGAGAAGCCATGAATCCCCTACCTCGAAGAGTTCTTGACGTCCTTTATCCACACAACGGGCCACAATCCTTCTCTCGCGACAACTGCATCCACCCGAGGATGCCACGGTAAGTCCCAACCAACCAAACACCATTAGAACCATGGAGATTACATGGTAATATGGAAGCGAGAACAAGAGAAGGTGATCCCCGAAGGAATGATGATAAAACATACCTTATATGGAAGAATGATCAACACAGCTTGGTTGCATCTAAAACAGAGCAGAACCAATCCTAGGAGAAAAGATTGATTGTGAAACTCCTATAGAAATAATTGAAAGGTTCTAGTGCCTCTTAGTTGAGAAAAAAGGGAAAGAACAAGGGATAATGATATCTCGTCCCTTTTTGAAGATTTAATGGGGCGACGGTTTAAGATCCAGTTAGTTCTCCATTAAAAACGGATCGCATTAACCCACGCGGTTTGACCAAGTAAAACATTCCAAGCCTTAGGAATAATTAATATAGGATTTATGGCTTTTTAAACGGCCTTAAGAGCCCTTAAAATAAGGCTTTAAATGTATTTTACGTCAAAGGAAACGTCAAAAGGGGAAAAACTGTAGGAGTCTGGAAACACTGTTCACCCACTGTTACTGTACATGAAACCGATCTGTGAAACCGATCTGTGAAACTGATCTGTGAAACTGATCTGTGAAACTGATCTGTGAAACCGATCTGTGAAACCGATCTGTCACACCGATCTGTGAAACAGATCTGTGAAACCGATCTGTGAAACTGATCTGTCAGACCGATCTGTGAAACCGATCTATCACACCAATCTGTGAAACTGATCTGTCACACCGATCTGCGAAACCGATCTGTGAAACCGATCTGTCACACAGATCTGTGAAACCGATCTGTGAAACCGACCTGTCAGACCGATCAGTGAAACCGATCTGTCAGACCGATCTGTGAAACCAATCTGTGAAGCCGATCTGTCACACCGATCTGTGAAACCGATCTGTCACACCGATCTGTGAAACCGATCTGTCAGACCAATCTGTGAAACCGATCTATCACACCGATCTGTGAAACTGATCTGTCAGACCAATCTGTGAAACTGATCTGTCACACCGATCTGTGAAACCGATCTGTCAGACCGATCTGTGAAACCGATTTGTCAGACCAATCTGTGAAACCGATCTGTCAGACTGATCGGTGAGACCGATCTGTTACTGTTCATAAAACTGGAAACACTATTCACAGAACCGGAAATTTGGCAAAGTGTTGGGGATAAGTCCCCTTGACCTCTCAGAACACCTCTAACACCAACAGTTCACAAAGTAATGGACCGGAGAGGTCCAGGCCATTACAAAATATCACACAGAACAGTCGTTTTTGTAAAGAATTGTTAAAAAATAAGTGATAAAAGTTTGTAAAAACATATATGGTATTATATGTATATTATTATTGTTCTATATTAGATTTATAATAGATCTATATTTATTAAATATGGGGTTCCAATGCGTATAAAGTAATTTGGACCTAAGGTAGGGGATTTTCCTCATACCTTTATTTATGTGGGACACATTCCATATACACCATTTATTTCTTTTGTGAGGTATATATAATTCAAATGAATGTATTTTAGGATTTTTATTTCAAAAATTATATTGATTTTATATCTATATAAGGATATTTATTTCACAGTACTTATGATTCAAAATTTATCAAAGTATAAAGGGTTTTATTTAACAAACTCATTGTTTATCAGGATTGTTTATGATTATATTTTTGATTATGAAATATTATAATCTACCTCATTTAAAACTCAAGAATTTTCTTCTAATCTTGTTATTTCTTGATAATACACATTTTAATTTCGATTTACTAATCTTAAATACTAAAGACATCAAAAAAGTATTTTTGAGGAAAATCAATTTTTTTCTATTCAATCAAAAATTAATTTTCTCCCATATCCATGTTTTCTAAATATGTTTTAAAGAATGACTTTACTATGATTGTTCAAATTCATTTTTACACATGTTATATTTTTAAAAAAAATGGTTTAAAAGTAATCTTCTTTTAATTTTTATGAATGATTCTATTTTTGAAATTTTCTATAAAATTGCGAATGGTTTGTTTTATTTTAACATATACTACATGAAAAAATTTCCTGATGTCATGATATATCAATGTTTTTAATATTCTGTAACAATTTTAGAATATTATTTTCAAATAAATTTTTTTATTTAATAATTAGGAAATATTTATGATTTAAAAAAATATTTTAAATTGAAAAGAATATTTTCCTCAATAAATGTTCCATGTGATATTTCAAAATCATTTTCTATCTAATACGGAATCTTTGATGATAATTATACTTTATTGGGTATATAATCCAATCATACGAATCTTATTCTTTCTCCATATGGTAAATTTTTATGTTGATGAGATTTTTAAGAAACCAATTTATTTTACATGGGTTATGTTATATTGAATTGATGAAATTTTTATGAAATTATTTTATTTGAATAGGTTATAATGTGATTATATGATGATTGTTTTATGATATTGTGGCATAAATATTTGTGGTTTTCATTATGTGACAATGGTCACATTATAACCAAGGATGGTTGTTATGTTATAACAAAGGATGGTGTCTATATTATTAACTAAGGGTGGTTGTCGCGTTATAACTAAGTCTGATGGTTGTGCTATAACCAAGGAAGGTGGTTGCATTATAAAAAAGGATGGTAGTTATGTTATAACTAAGGATGGTCATTAAGCTATAAAAAATTATAGGTTGTACATATATCTTCCTCTTATGCATTGGGTAAATATTGATCTGACATGAGATAAAAATTACTAGAATGGAGAGTGAAATCAGTTTGTTAATGGAATTTTTCCACTATGATAGTCTTGGGAGTGAACCTTGACAACTATGATAATATTAGAAGTGAAATCATTCCACTATAATAGTCTTCGAAATGTTCCTTGAATTGTAAGGAAATGATTTTCTATATTAATATATATTCCACAAACTTATGTCTCATGCCAATGTTTTTCTCTTATGGACCATGTTGTTTGATTCCATTATTATTATTGTCTTAGGACTAACCAAATTTTATGTCGTGACTCAAGATTATGATCCATGATATGAATGGTTTTATTTTCAAATGTTATTCTCATATTTTCGTACCCTTATGTCCAGGTTATGATCATGTGATAATTGATATCTCCCTTGTTTACTCGTACTAAAAATTTGAGATCACATTTTATTATGTTTCATTTCCCCAAGTTATAAATAAATTTATTAAGTATTATATGTCTAAGAAGGGGTATATTTATGAAAAAAATAGTGGGAGATTATGTAGATCTTTTATGAACTGGTTTTTTATTTGACCAAGTTTCAAAAGGAACTAGACATATATAAGTATCATTTGTACCATTATTTTATGAAATAAATATTCATATATTAAGATGTGATATCTATGTATTAAATTTATGGGTAACTGTATTTGGTATCATATCTAAGTTTAGTTAACATTTGGAAACTTGAATAAGGAAACTTTAGTAAGAAACTTGTGGATAAGTCTAAGTATAGGATAAAATCCTAAAGTTTTGGTAACAACCATGAATGAACTAGGTTAAACATAAGGTGTCACAGAAAAAGGTTTTATGATTTAGACATCTGATAAGTGGTTTTTCATGATTATGTGATTTTACACTATGATTATTGTTCCTTAAACTACGCCTTTGGGTCTTAGTTGATGGCTATATACTGAAGAAATCATGTTAATTCTGAATGTGATGGATGATGTAATGATTTTCCTCCTAAGAAACCAAATGTTATGGGAGATGGGATGTAAAAAATAATTATTATGCTAAAAAAAACTTTATCAAGGAATGAATCATGATAAAATTTCAAATGAGAAAAGAAAGGAAAAATATATGGTTGAGTCCTTCATGAGGAAACAACCATTTTATTTTAGTGGTTACACTGATCCACACTTTTTTGAGAAAAAAATCAATTCCATTGAAAAAGATATTTTACATTCTATAAAGTTTAAAAAATGAAAAATCCATTTTGATCATTTATGGTGAAGTGAATATATGATGGAGTCTTATCAAGAATATGAGGAAACATAAAGAAATTGACTCTAGGGTGTGGGATGCGTTTAAGATCCTATTTTTCAATAAGTTATTTCTTTTTATTATTTATATGAAAATGGAGAAGGAATTACTTAGCTAAGGAATAAGGATGATGAATCTATTGGTGCCTATGAGAAAACTTTTACAATAATTGTGAGGTATGCATTTGGTATTATCATCAAACCTGGAATTAAGTTTGATTGATTCTTTAGTATCTTAAAACGAAGTCTCCAAAGGGTATTATCTATAAGGGACTTCCATATATATTAATAATTTTTTGGTTTTCCCTCAATTTGGATATGGATATTAGAGATACCCATTAATTTCATGGTTTTAATAAGAAAAAAAGATAAAATTCAAGGAAATTATAAAAACCATGGAGAGAAGAAGATGAGCCTTACTTTATCCTCATTGTGTAGAAAGAAACATAGAGGAAACTATCTTAATCTAACTGGTAAATGATTTGTGTATATAAATAATGGTCATCAGGAAATTGAATGTTGAAGTTATGGGAAGAAATTACCTAATAATGTGAATAGATAGAATTCTCCAAAAAATTCATCACTCACACTCCAATTCAATAAATGTGAGGATTTTTAGAATAATGAGAATCAATTCCCTAATCCAAGGGATAATGAAAAAATATGCAACAAAAAACTTTGAAGTAAAATAAAAAGTTAAATCTAATACAATCATAATAGTTGAAGTGAATCATTATAATTAGGGAACATGTATCCTCCACAATAGGGTTGGGGATTTCATATTGAAGTTTGTATGAATTAACCCTAAGGAAGTATTATTTTTCAAACTTTTGTGAAATTGGATGTGATAATGAGAATTTATTATCTCACTATACACCAATTATGGAATAAATAAATAACAATTGATATTCTAAATAAACTTATGATCATCTATTGGTGAAAGGATAAACCTAAACTTCTAATGGAAGTGTTTTTTGTTAACGAAATGATATTATTTAAGGAATAAAAGGTCAATTATATATTGGAAGAACATATAATTTTATTGTGAATTCATTTTGGGAAATTATTAGGGTATATAGAATTTTATATGTGTCTTTTTGAGTGATTAAAACTATTTCAAGATAACCATTATGTTTATCAGGTAAGGATATGATATCAAATCACTCCAATATTTGGGATTCAATTTTGATTAGTCATATTTTAAAGGAGACATAATGTTAACTATTTATAGAATGGATTAAGTTGATCCAAGGATTTTATAGGAGATATTTTTTAACCATTTTGGTTTAGGAAAATATTTATAGGTGGATGGAAATTCATATGGATCTTATAATTCGTTAAAATTTATTTTTAATGCTTCAGGCATGATAAAAAATAATCATGAATATTTATTTCTTGAAGCAAGATATAAAGTAGAAAGTGATCAGAGAATAATCATAGGATGAGATAAGAGAAATAAATATATTGGGATATTATATATCTTGGGAAATTCCAAATAAATATAGATCCATTTAGTATCACAACAAGACAACTCATAGTCTACATAAATGTTATGCTTCCAATCATCGATGTGACCTGGAATTTGATGATGGTGGGAACTTTTTTTGGTGAATTTATCTTGTGAATAAGGTTATGATATTCTAAAAGAAGGGAAATATAATCCATCTATATATTATCCCTTTAAATATTCTTGATTTAGTAGGGGTGGTAGCTTATCTTTTGGCGCTTCGACTGAACCTATCTCAATTTTACGATGTGTTCCATGTATCTCTCTTGAGAAAGTATATACCAGATCCATCACATGTACAAAAATCACGGTTCATGCCACTGGAAAATGATCCTTCCTATAATGAATAACCTGTATAAATATTGGATCATAGAGATAAAGTGTAATAGAATAATACTACTCACCTACGGAGAGTTCTTTTGAGAATTCAAAAATTTGAAGAAGCCACATGGGTGTCTAAGGATTTAATAAAAAATTATATCCTCATTTATTTGTATTAGCATGATGAATTTTAAGAGATAAATTAATTTTAATGGGTTTAGAATATAAAACTCTTAGATTTTACAAAATATTTTTTCAAATAGATTTAATTTCTTCGATTACCTCTATTACACACAACCCTGAGTTTTAAAGAACTGAGATATATTATTAAAATATTATTATGTGACCATTTTAACCTAGAAAGTAAATTAGTAGGTATTAAAAGTATTAAATAATTTATGATATATATAACAGATCATGATAAATATATATTTATTGATTAATTCTTTGGAAATAAGCATTAAAATTTTAGTAAAGTTATATTATTCTTAAAAATTAGATTTTCTTCAAAATGTATTTTATTTATGTTTAGAAGAAACAATTATATAAAATTTCTGAAACTTATAAAAAATTATTTCATAAAACTAACTAATATTTTTAAATAATCATATCAGAATTATATTAGGATTAATATTTCGGAGTTTTTTTTAAACATTTATTTTCTAGTGAATAGTTAAAAATACTAATTTTTATTGAAAACTGTATTTTTGTTTGAGACATGTACAATATTTCATTTTATGAAAAAATTATTTAAAAGTAAAATTAGTTATATTATATTTTATATAATACAATTAATTTCATTGGAATCAGTTTTATGTTTTAATTTGGTAAAAAAATATTTTTTTATATAGGGACAAATTTCTGGAGAAATAAATAGTTTTTATACCAACAATGTGTTTTTTATATTAATAAATTAAATGAATCACTATTGTTGAATTATTATAAAAAAATTAATATATTATATATTCTATCAAAATTTTAAACATTTATTTAATATTTTTATAAGTACGGGATAAGAATAAGACTTGTTTTATTCTTTAAAATTTATTTATTTTTTTAAAATAGTTTTCATCAAGTTTTGTATGCTTGTTTAAAAATTAATTTATTCCATTTTTAGAAAATGAATATGATAAAATGAATTCTATATTTTCAATCAAGATGAAAATTTTGGGGTTTCTGTAGTAGCACTGTAATAGGGAACTATATCAGTACTATAGCAGCGGTGACACTGTAGCAGTGGAGTCACTATAACAGGAACTGTAGAGGTGGCAGTACTATAGAATTTGGGGTATTGTAGTAGTAGTATTCACTAAAGGGCCCTTTAGGCCAAAAAAATTGCTTTTGAGCCTTATATTTGGGCTTTCATGCCCCTGAGCCTATGGGATACGTAATACGTCCCCTTCAACCCAATCAAAAAAAAGAGTTCTTTGCTTTAATAAAAAAAAATGAGGATTTGGCCCCAACATTTTTTAAAACAAAATCCCTAAAAATTACCTATATAATATTTAATGCAAAGAAAGTCACAAAATGTCACTCTCTTAGTTTTAAATATCTCTTATGTGTTAAAATAGGTAAAAAAATTGTTAAATGAATATTAATAATATTTTTTAGATTAATGAAATTGTTTTTAGGATAGAAATTTTTTCTAATTTTTAGTAGCTATATAATGACATTGAATTATTATGAAACACTAATGAAATATTTCTCCAATTAATAAAAAAAATATTAAATGATATTAAAAATAATATAATTTCAGTGATTTAATGGGTACCATGAATTTTTTAGATTAATATGAAGTATTACTATTATTTTAATGTATTATATTCTAGTTCCAACATTTTAGTTATGAATTCTAAGTAAAATTAAATTAATAGTTTTTAAATTGGAAATAATGATATTTCATGAAAATAGTATTTTATTAAATTATATAAAAATCATAAAAAACTTTTAAAATTGGACAATATAGATAATATATGGTTTAAAATGTCATACCTTAAATATTAATAGGCTATTTGGTACGATTTTAACTGATAATGAATTTAATATATTTTAATCTATTATGAAATTTCAAGAGGGCCCCTCTCCTCGATTATAAAAGGTTACTCCTCCTTTCTCTTCTTCACACCACTTTGATCTATCAATCTCAACCAAAATATATAAATTTAACTTCTACACTTTTCAATCCACATTCTATAGGTTTTATTATTCCAAAAATACCAACCCTTGATCCCTTAATAAAAAATCTAGATGGGTTATTTTAAAGAAGATGTAGTTACCTAAACTGATCACATTATTTTTAATTATTATTTCACCTCCTCTAAATATGTTATATTACACATAAACTAATAACTTCATTATGATAAATATAAAGAAATATTATCATGATTTTAAAACAACCTTTATTTACCCTCTTTTCATCAAATGGGAAATGAGAATATCTTTCGTGTGCGTGTATGACTTACAATCTCCAAGTAGTGATACAATTCATTTCTCATCACCATATTTTACAAATTAGTATTATTATGTGTTTAATGTTTATAAATAATAATTATGATATAACTATACTTATATATTTAAAATATAATTTCTACCTTCTTACCTTCTAAACTGTTGGAAACTGATAACTCTGATCATGCATACATGTAGACTACCACCTCTATGAAACAATGTTATTTGTTTTTCATTTTTTGTTTTACTTGGATGGTAATAAAGATGTATTAAATTAATATATATGATATATATGATATACATTTTATATATTATATATGTTATATAATAATGATTTTATAAAGGTGAGTTACTATTTACCTTTTTTTCATTCCATTATTTGAAAAAATAAAAATAGCATTCATGCATATGAATAGCCTATCATCTCCATGAATAATGTAATTAATTTTCTAATTACATAATTTCTGAACTCATCTAAAAAAGTATATAATAAATATATATGATATTTATATCATGAATAAAACTATAGTGAACCATGCTTTTTATACATTAACATTATATAATTTTTTTTAAATAATTAATACATTACACAAATGGACGCCCAAAGACCGTATTATTTTAGAGCCTTTGGAGACATGGAAACATAATAACTAGTACATGAGTGAGCTACATGATCTCTTAATATTTTCTCCAAGACTATCACCCATATTATAAACATAAAACATAATAAATATCTTCATAACTAGGGGAAACATAAAAATGTGTGATCTTAGATGATCAGTAAGGGTAAACATGGAAGATATGTAAACATAATCATGAGCATAAGGGTATGATAACATGATCATGAAAATAGAAGATTGTACCTTGTATATAAAAGATCATAAACCTGAATCATGTCATAAATATTGGCATTTCATAAGACATGAATCATAATAAAATGAATAACACAATCCATGAAAGCATACCATAGGAATACAACATGGAATTCAAGAAAACACATAATCATATAATATGATTTCCTTAATAATCAAGGCATCACTGAAGGGGAAATATTAGTAGTATGGGTACACTAACAATACCATATTGGTATTCATGGTTCACTCACATTACAATATTATTATTCAAGGTTCACTCTCAAGACCGTATTAGTGGACAAATTCCTTTATTAAACATAGTTCAATCCTTGTTTCAAACATGTATATCTCATGAAATATAAATATTTACCCAATGAATTGGAATGATATATAGGTCCCACTAATCTCATAATTAAATCATACATACATGTTTCAAAAGATCATAAACATTAATCATAACATAACCCACAAAATTAAATGGGTGTCATAATCATGTAATATTATCCTAATCTGTGGAAAAGAGACAAGTTTCAAAATTATTTCTTCAAAGAATAACTCATGAAATGAAGCATGTTTCATAGAAAAATTACCAATGAAAGGGAAACATATTTCATACATATAGAACCCATCAAATAGAAACATATTTCATAAACATATAACACATGAAAGAGAAATATATTTCATAAACATATAACTCATGAAAGAGAAATGGTTTTCTTAAACATCATTCCATAATTTGTAAACCATTCAGAGAAAGAATATGAAAAGACCCTTTGGATCATTTCCTAGAAATGCATGATTAATATCAACTGATGTCATCTAATATGGGAAATAATTTGTAAAGTTCCTTTAAAACCATTTCTTGAGGAAAATATCCTTTCTTATTTAAAAATTTATTTTTAAGAGATAAAACCTTTTGAAAAAGTTTTTTGTGAAAACATAAAAAACTTATAAAGGAACCTTTGAGAACATTCTAAAAACCTTTTTCTTTGAAAAATTATAAATAAATCTTGAAATAATTTTGAAAACCCTTTTTCTATGAAAACTTATAAAATAATCTTGAAATCATTATAAAAACCTTTTTCCTTGAAAAAATATAAAAGAATCTTGAAAACATTTTGAAAACATTTAAATTTTAAAATAATTTTAACACTTATAAAATAAGATTTTAAAATAATCAAAATCTTTTTATTTGAAAATATCTTTTTGAAAACTTATAAAGTAAATTTTTGAAAATAATTTAAAAACACTTTTTAAAAATAAAACATTTTTGAAAACGTTTTTCAATGAAGACCACTTTAAAAAATGAATTTACATAATATTTAGAAAAAAAATTGATTTAATAAATATATTTTTAATCTTGTAAAGGAATATTCAAGGTAATTTTATTCAAAATGGTGAGTAAATCCATATATTCCAAATATTCCTTTTACAGCGTAAAAAGTTTAGAAAGGTGTATCGATCAAAAAATTACAAGAAAATTACTTTTTTAAAATAACATTTTGTTTAAAAGGAAAAACATAGGTGAAAATTTCTTTTAAAGAACATAGTAAAATATTATAATATTTTTAGAAACCTTTTATAAAACATGGGTTTGAAGGAACATAGATTTCAGACCGAAGAGAGAGTTAAATTTTAACTTTCTTAAAAAACACTTTCTTGATCATCTTATGTAATAAAGAGTGGAAAAATTGTACGATTACTTGGATATAACATGAATAAATATAGTTTAAGAAACCTAATTAGATTTATTGATATATTTATCATAATATTTCATTAATTTAATCATAATCATAAATAATCTTAACAAAAAATGAGATTATGTCAATAAACTCTTACCAAATGGTAACTTTGAATCATACTCCCCATGTAATAAAATTAAATTAAATAGACTCTAAAATATCATAAAAAATAAGGATATTCACTATATAAAATTTCAATTGGAAGCATATAAACCTTGTAAAGTAACATAGGTTCATAACAAAACATGTGTCTCAAAGAAGGCAAATTGAGACAAAAGTACTTTACAGATTTGGTAACTTTTGAACCATAAAACCCACGAAAGAAAAATCGTTAAATGGATATTAGAATACCCATAAATTAATGTATAATAAAAATATAATAAATTAATGGTAATCATATACACCTTAAAAATAAATTATTGATGAATAAGGCATGTATATCATGGAAAAAAATTGAGATGAAATTCCCTTACCCTATGTCTTTACTCTCATCATATTCGATCAAATATTCTATATAATATATATAATTTTATTATAAATATTTAATAGAAATATATTATTATATTAGGTATAATATATTTTTTTATTATTAATTTATATTACCCACTGATTAATAGTTTTATGTTATGGTTTCACTTCCAGTAATATCTGCTTTGTTCTTCGTACATGTTTGGACTTATTATTCTTGATCATCTTACTTAGATCACTATTTACTTAATTCCTGAATATGAAACATTATGTAAATATAATATATATTCAGTATATATGTATTTATAATAATCTATAAAATATATAAAGATGAAATGGAATACACCATTCATGAATATGGTAGGTCGTCCGTACGCATGAACATTGTTTCTGTTTTTTTATCGTATTTAAAGAAAGTAAATGAACTATATGTATATATATATATATTATATAATTAAATTATAATTATTGTGTTATATATATATATCATATATGTTTACAAAAATCATCCTTAACATATTCCATGTAAAGTGTAAATGAATCAAATCGCTTTGAGGAGGTGATAGTCCACATGTCCACAAACGATGTTATAGTATTTACACAAGATGGAATTTATATGGGTATGTGTCATAAGATTATTACATAATCTTAAAGAAATAATAAATATAATATATATCATATATAAATATCATTTCCATCTTAATTCCCAACCATGAAATGTGGAAAAGGAAAAAATAAACAATCATCATTTCGTGAGGCGGTAGTTCTCCGAACACATAAACAGTATGTTTGTTACCCATTATATGGAAGTGTTTGTATGTGTAAGTATAAACCTTAGAATTAATTCATGAAAGTATATTTTGGATATTTTTTTAGTTTTATAATCACAAAATAATAGTATTTTTGGGATTGAATAATTGAAATAAAACTAAAGATCTTGAGGAAAGATGTTACCTCTTATTTGGGTAACTCCTTTTGGTTTTCATCAAAGGGCTTCCTTGGATGGGTTTAAGCTTAAAGGGAGGATTCTAGGATTAGTTTAGGTATTATTAGGAGTTATTTTGGTAGATATTTGTTGATCCAAATTGTCTTGATATGTGTGATTAAGTGGGAGGAGTGGATGCCTTTTTATAGTGGAGGAGGAGTGACACTCTCATAAATTTTGGAAAATGGGATTCCACCCAAGTTTATACATTCAAAGTAGATCCAATAAGGAAACAACTTAATCCATGGAAGTATATGGTTGAAATATTTCCATAAAATGGATTTTGGAAAATTTTCTAGGTCATTTTGACCCTTAAGTTTAAGGTTTAGTCTATAGTTAATCTAATTTTTCACTTAATCATTATAATTAATTTTAATCACATTCACTAATATTATTTTGTCAAAACTAGTTTTAAATTATTAGAAATTAGAAATTATTATTATTTCAAATATTTAATCTATTTTCTAAATTTTAATCATAGAAGTGTCAATAATTAATTAAAAATTAATCTCACTAATTGGACAACAATGTGGGTTTTTATAGTAAAAATGAACAAAAGTTTGATAAGTTATTATATTCAATTTCAACGTAAAATTGATTCTAAAGACTAAATTAGATTAATTGATAAATAATTAATCTAATTAATCTTTAAAAACATTTAAAAATATAATTTTACCTTATAAATAAACTATATGAATAAGTATTTTAGAATTAAAATCCATTATTTTTCACTATTAATTAAAAAATTAAACTTCAAAGAAAAAAACCAAAAATTCACCCTATCCAAATTTTTATGTTTCACTTTAAAAAATTGAGTTTATTTTGACACATAAAATTTATAAAAGTGTTAAAATTTATATTTAAAATAGGTTCTCCATTAAAAGGTGGTAAATATGCATTTATAAAAATATTGGTTTTTATGTATAATATTGTGTCTGTTCTCGTATTATTCCAATAAAATTAATTGGATGAATATCGAAAAATATTTTATTGAATATATAAAATAAAATTTTAATTAATATCATTCACAAATAGTAATTAATTAAACTAATTAAGATAAATCTCCTTTTTCACATAAAATACTCTTTAGAAAATCATTACCTTTATATTCATTGGGTTTTTATATTAATTTCTAATAAATAGGTAACCAAATATTTCAAATATATATTTTAATAAGTTATTTAATCCTATAATCATCAATGTAATGGACATGTTATATATTATCATATTAAATAATAATATTTTTAATAATATATTATTGTTCGGTAACACTCCGTTTTGCGTGTTACACAAGCCTTTGAGGAAAGTCAGACCTACATGTAACGTAAGATAAACTTTTTATTATGAGCAGAGCAAGCTAAACATTATTTTGTGGGTAGAAAAAATTGATCTTGGGGTATCGTATAATGAAAGCTTAACATGTTTTAGTATAAAAATCTAAAATAACTTGGTGATTTTATATAACATAGGATATATTTAGTGTTTCATTATATGAAAAAAAATAAAAAGGATTAAATTTATTGAAAATACATATATCTCACAAAAACTCAAGGTTTTATATTCCACCCCACTAAAAATAAAGTTTTCCCTCAAAATTCATCCGGGTTATAAATCATTTAATACTTTTATGTTTCTTTAATAGACACCCACATCATAAAAATGAACACTAAAACATCCTTTAAAAAAGAAGGTTGGAACATTAACGGTTACCCATAGTAACTCTTTTCTGGAACTCCACGTTGGATAACATAGGTGGAAAGTGAAAACATGGACATATAAGATAAATCTAACTATCATGTTTCATATGAGAGTGATGGAGAAAAAGGTTAGGATAAAGTTACAAATTACAAATCCATAAATCTATGATGATAATTAACTATTTGATTCATCATAAATGAGGGTACTAGGATAACCTTTTTGGTTTCAAGATCCTTTCCCTAGAGTTGAAGAATTTTCATGAGAATTTATACTTTCACGATTTCATTCCCTTTCATAATTAAAATCTCACCCTTTGGTCATGTTATGAACAATTTCCACTTCACATATTTCTCCAAAAATGAAGATGAATTTTTCATTACTAAAGTACAAACAGATCATGAGATATATGATAAGTCACTGTGTCTCACTTCATTTTCCATAAACACATGGTTATTAGAGTAGGTTATCTAGTATTTTTAAATCCGCATGTGGTGAGATAATAATTTAATCTCAAAAACATCATGTGAAGTGTAATTTAAACTTTCCATAAATGTTTAGCCTTATAACTCTTCTAAAAAATAAAAACTCCAAAAATTTAGTAATAATTTCATGAAATAATCTTAAAATTGATCCCCTGTATATTAGAAAGTATCTTTGGTTTCCACATTCCAAACATGTAAATACTGTCCAAATTACTTACTCATATACAACATATATTTATCCAAACATCATTATCTCAACATAAGTAATAAATTAAGTGTTGCCTTACCTTAATCAAAATATAACCTTTCATGAAATCACCTTTCTAGTCTATCATAACCATTCAACATATTCTTGTAAATCCTTAGAAAAAATATAAACTGAACAATCCTTATATAGTTCACTATTCATAATTCTATAATATAAATACATAAATACTTCAATCCTTATACTTTAATGATTGGAATAGAATAGGTCCTTCCATGGTTAGGAAGTAAATTCTTTGGTCAGGGCATTGATTTCGGTAATTCTCATGTTCTCCACAGATAATACATCGATACCCATGATAATTTATCGCTCTATGCCATTTTCTGACACAAATAACATCTTAACCTCTAATTGAAATATTAATCAAGGTGCTTCTTCCCTTATTCTTGACATGAAGGAAGTCTAATCTTCTTTACTATACATTACTTACCATGTTAGAATTTATAAAATTTTATCTTCCTCTTATACGATGTTTTATGAATATAACAAAATCTAACATTATTAATCATATATCACATTAGTTGATTCTCCATAATCTCAATATCTTTATCTCCAGTGATCATCACATTTGATAGCTCATCAGAAAAGTTTCCATCACATTGAATGTTAACCTAGATTCTTCTGGTTCCCTTGATTGAAAAAAAAACATAAATCATAATGTGAGAAACACATATCATGGTGGAAAGCCACATAATCATGAAAATTTACATATATGATGTCCAAATATTGACACCAACTTATTTAATCTATGACACCATAGTTTTATCCTAGTTTATTCATAAACAACCTATTTTTCAATTATTCATGATGTTTTATAAAGAGTTTTTTGGTTCCAAAAGCATATTAACTGGGAGTGTCGAAGTAGGTGTACAGAAATTTCCTTTGTCGTGTACCAGGTTATACTGAGTCAGGCCCAACACACCTCATCAGAGTTTTTACTCTTAGGTGCATATGTTCCAGAGCCACATCCACTTGTAGTATCTAGATAGATATGTATTTCTATGAAACCACTCGCTCTATCCTTTACCAAGATTCCAGGTCATTTCATATACTCTTCTTTATCCTTAGACTTATCCTTAGACATTACCTTAGGGCTCTCACTATGATTTTCTTGGCCTAACCTGCAAAGGTTAAATAAACCTTTACTATGATACAAACTATAGTGACCCTTACTCTTTATACATTATCATTGCGTCATATTTTCAGAATACTTAATACATTACACAAAATAGATACCCAAAGACCATATTAGTTTATTCCATTTAGAAACATGGAAACATAAACATAGGTACATGAGTGAGAAACATTATATACCACCAGGTTATCCAATACTATCACCCCTATAGAAAACATCAAAGATAATATATATCTTTATAACCTGGGGGAAATTAAAAAAAATGGGTAAGCTTAGACGCACAGTAAGGGTAAAAAAAATAAGATATGTAAACATAATCATGAGCATAAGGGTTATGAGAATAGGATCGTGAAAATAAGAAATCATACCCATCATATCAAAGATCATAAACAAGAATCATGTCCTAAATATTGGAAGATCATAAGACATGAATCATAATAAAATAAAGAACATATTCCATGAAATCATATTATGGTGCAAACACATGGAATTATGGAAAACAGATAAGAATATAATATGATTTCTATATTAATGAAGGAATTGCTAACAAGGCCATCTTAGTAGAATGGGTTCTCTCCCTATACCATCTTGGTAGTCATGGTTCTCTCTCATGATTATCTTAGTAGTCAAGGTTCACTCCCAAGACCATCTTAGTGGGAAAATTCATTTACTGAACCGATATCCCTCCTCATTCCATCCATGTCTATCTTATGAGATATAAATATTTACCAAATGCATTTGAGGGAGATATAGGACCAAACCATATCATAATGAAATCATACATACATGTTCAACAATATCATAAAAATTAATCATAACAAAACCCACAAAATAAAATGGGTATCAAAGACATGTACTCTTATCTTAACATGTATAAAAGTGATAGGTTTCATTATAATTTTATCAAAGAATAACCCAGGAAAAGAAGAAAGTTTCCTATATATATAACTCATGAAAGAGACATATATTTCAAAAACATATAACTCATGAAAGGGAAATAGATTTCATAAAAATATAATTCATGGAAAACAAATGGATTTCATAAATATATAAACTTTGAAAGAGAAATGGGTTTTGTAAACATCATTTTAGGATATTTAAACCATTTAAAGAAATAATATTAATGGAACCTTTGGATCATTTCCCAAAAATTCATGAGTAATATCGATAGATTTCATCTTAGATGGGAAATAATTTTTGAAAGATTCTTTAAAACCATTTCTTGAGGAAAATATCATTTCATATTTTAACAATGTTTTTCAAAACCTAAAACCTTCTAGAAAACGTTTTTTAAAAAAATTTAAAAAAATTTAAAGGAATATTTTGAGAAAATTCTGAAGACGTTTTTCTTCTAAAACTTATAAATAAATCTTAAAATCATTTTGAAAAGAATTTTTCCTTTAAAACTTAAAAAATAATATTGAAAACATTTTAAAAATCTATTTCTTTGAAAAAATATAAAATAATCTTGAAAATGTTTTGAAAAAATAATAATTTGAAAACATATAATGGAATCTTTGAAAATCATCAAAATCCTTTTCATTGAAAACAATCCTTTTCCATGTCATGCTCTCATGTCTCCTGTTTTTTTATTCCTTTATGATTCATGTATTATGAACTGACAAGTTTTATTCCACGAATCAAGATTATGATCTAATATATACAAGGTATTATTTTCAAAAGTTATGTGCTTGTTCTTATACCATTATGTTCATGTCATACTCAACTGTTCTTATTAAGAAACTAATATCTCCCTTTCTTATGTTTCCTTTACCAAGGTTATGAAGAAAGGAATTAAATATTATATTTATATGATGGGTTCTAGTTATGAAGAACTTAGTGGGAGAGGATAGAGATCTTTTATGAACCCGTTTTTTATTTTCCAAGGTTTCTAAAGTCACTAGACCTATATGGTTTTAACATGAATCATTATGTTATGTAATGAATATCAATATATAAATATGTGATATATTTTTATGAAATGTATGGGTTACTATATTAGGGGCATGATATTATCCTATTGTAGGATTTTTTGTGTTTTAATTTTTGATTTTTGATGTTTTTTTAGATAGACTTTGAGTTGAACTGGTATCTTAGATCATTTTTCACACTTGAAAAAAAATCATATTAATGAAAATGAATCTATTGTGTAGAACCATGAGAAGTAATTTTTTTGAAACTATTTTTTTATTATATTTTTCTATATATTCATTTTATTTTTAAATATTAACTTTGGTGAACCATTCCCTATAAATAAATAAAACCTTAGGGATACACCATAAATGAAAATATGATAACTCGTATGAATTACAGTAAAATGAGTTGATCAGATCTGATGAAATTTTTCTTAAGTCAACTTTGTATATTGTGTGTGGGTGTGAGTGTATGCATGTAAACTCTATAAATTAAATTTAGACATATGTAAGTGTTGGTTTCCTAAACCATTATTCCATACCTCGATTCTCAAAAATATCTTTGAGCGATGTATATTTTTCTAATAACTCAGTTTCACGTTATCTTTAATCATACAATAAGTTTTATGCACATCGATGGATTGTGAAAAATATAGTAAGTACATTTATTTCATGGGATATAGACAATGAGGGGAATAATATACTCTAATGAAGATTGTTGGGTGATGTATCAAATTATTGTATAAGTTATATCAAGGATGTGTAAAACTAAATAGTGGTTGAGGATACTAATGGAGAGGAATTTAAGAATGTGTTTCCTGGTATAATAATAATTTATCTAACATATTTTCACTTAACATTTATTGATCCATGGCATGAAGTTTCGATTAAATATAATCTTTGTGAAAAACGAGTGTGTAATTTGACTTAGGATACATGTATTTTTCCAAGAGTGTAATTAAAATAAGTATGGGGAAGTGATTTAGCCCAAATTTTTTAAAACAATTTTCTATAATTCATTATTTATATCCCCAATAATACTATTTTATTTTAAAATTTAGTAAATTTTTTGTACTTTATGATTATTGATAGATTGATGTAAAAATGGCTTAAAATCAGGATTTTAATGATTAAATTGATATTATATATTTAATTACATGGATATAATTTTAATTTTGTGATTTGATTATTTGAAGTTAAATAAATTTTCTAGCTTTTTAGTAATTGAAATTTATATGGGATATTTCATGAAATGTTAGATTTGTGATGAGAAACACGTGTTACATTGATAGGCCAATGCTAGTTGTCTAAGAACCTAAGGTAATATAACAATACCAATGTAATATCTTGGAATCCCATCACAGTTCATCAAGAATGGGAATATATCCTTATATATACACTTAATAATATTATATAGACATAATGGATCATGCAAAAACTATGAAATACTATGTCTGAACAAACTTAATATGGTGTTTAAACCCAAGGCTAAGTCAGATTCCTATACTACCTATATCAATTCCAAATAAATCTCTACCAATCGCAATATAATGACATAATTTTTTCACTAGCCTATGATCTCGTTCCAATGTATTATAATATCTTCACCAGAGGATACATTAATGGGTGAAATTAACAATTGTTACAATTCCATGTATTTTAAGAATTTGAAAATGTCATGGGATTGGGAAATTTTTTCCTCTAAATGGAACCTTTTATCAATTCTCCTAATTATATCCACATAGAATAGATGTTGTGTTCACTTTTTGTTTCTCCATTTCCACCCAATAAGGTCTCATGTTCTAATGCACCAACTATCACCCTAACAATTTAATGTCAGTACCTAACATTGGAAACCTTATCAATATAATTTCTCCTAAAAATTTGTAAAAAATATGACACATATGAATCTAATAGATCCCTATATTTTTAAAGCACACACGTGGTATTAATTCATATCCAAATAGAACTATAAGAGATTCCCTATACCAATTACCCACCCAACTTAGAAAATACTCGAATGAGAATGCCATGTAGAGTACAATCTAAGAGAGATGTTGAAGAGGAGAACTGAACCCCACTCATCTAAGACTAAGAGAAGAAGGAAGGAGGCTTAATGGAATCATATCATAGACCCAAGAAAGATTGAGGAGCTGATAAATACAATAGGATCCCTTAGGGAATAACATTTCGTATCTATAAAGTATTATAGGTTTTATTTTTCTATTTTTACTATATTTTCCAAATATTATATGTTCTCTCATGTTCTTCCTCTATGAGTACATTTTCATAGAGGACTAACAATCTGTATTGATCCAAGGGGGGAAACCACCATGTAATTTTATAGTTCATGTAATAGATCATTTCATTCACATTTCTTCTAGATATTTACTATTTATAGTGGAAGTGTTTAGGGGAAGAGGTAGTGATAGTCACTCTGAAGCTATTTCTAACCACTTATTCTACTTCCCAAACATATAAAATAGTTTTCCCTTTTTGTGTTTATCTAGACTATTATATAGATAGGTATACATGGAGGGATTGGTTTGGAGATTGTTAGACATATATAATCAATCACAAATAACTCATTCAGCCTAATGGGAGAGAAATTAAGGGTCCATCTTCTCAATCAAGGCATATCCCCTATCACTAGACATAGAGATATATAAGGACCAAAGCACATGTGATGTAACTCACTAGTTCCTTACATGGGGGATACGGTTAGGGGTGATCACATGAATTATACTGATTTATATTACTAATTGGAGTGGTACTTCCCAAAGGAATCATTAATTCCAATGGGGATACTGAATTTAGAAATTTTAAAAACATGAGCAGTAAATCCACAACTCTAAATTCAATTGATAAAGGATATTGAAATTCTAAATTCAATCCCAAGAATATAGGTTATATAAAATAAAATATTTAATAAAAAATTACAAAATTAATAATTATTTTTAAAAATAAATTTAACAACCAAACATGAGTATTTTTTATAAAGTGGTAGAATAATAAAAAGAACCCCAAGTACGGAAGATCTAGGTTCCTATGATTAATAAAATAGATTGATTATGATTCCTATAAATTTTCATTGTAATCAGGTTCAAGTAGGTCCCTTGATCTAGGTGGATATTATCTCTATCACTGACCGTACCTTTTCCCAATGGTCATGATACATCAGTTAATTAATGAAAGAGGTAGTCTAAAATCATCTTTAAATAAAAAATTTATCCAAAAAAATGGTCACGGAGAATATATAATACAATAAATAATTAATTAAAAAAACCCAATTTAAAATAAACATGATCAAAAAATTAATTAATTGAAATCCCCATTCACAATACATACTTGTCAAAAAATAAATTGTGAAAACACTAAAAGAAATTTTGGATTAGTATTCATGAACGAAATTATAGAAAAACACATTTCCCCATGTCTCTGGTCCCTAATTCTTCTACATCTCCCATGTGTTGAATTTATATGCATAACGACACTCACGGGTGTCATAAATTCAATAAAATCTTCCATTGATTGTGTCCAGGTAAACCCTGGGGGTTACTAGATCAGTTAAATCGGGGTCCAAACATAAATTAACAAAGCACAAGGATATAAATTCCTATTATACACATTAAAAAAGTGACATATGGTGTCACACCATGAATTTCAGGGCTCATAACCCTTTGAAAATTTTCATAGAATTCCTTCATGGCTTGTATCTGGGCATGAATATTTGAATATTAAAGGTTTGAATATGTTTTCACACTATGAATCATGTTTCCTGTCTCTATTTCATATTTTGTTCCCCATCCTCTTATTCAATCTATTAATTAATTCTATAAACATCACACATCATGAATTTAGTTTTCTAGACATGAATCATGGTCATTTTAGCTCATTTTTCATGGCTTCAAGATTATATTGTATCCTACCACAATATGAATAAAAGAATAAAAATATTGAAAATATTAAAAACATATTTTTCTAAATAAATTTATTTTATATTTAAAAAATAATTCATGAAATTCAGTTATTATGAAGACAAATATTAAATGATCAACATGGAACAATAAACAGTTACATTAGGGGATTATTCCTAGAACCATAACTCTTTCTTACAGAATTTAAATTATCATATCCAACACACATACCTCAACTCATTTTATATTTTTTCCAAAATACAATTCAAAAACATATATAATTTAGAAAATAATATTAGTGGTATTAAGGTTCTTCAAGAGGCAACCTTTGTTCAACCATATAAGCTTCACCTTAGGAGTTAAACGTTAATTGAAACCAAAACCCTATGACAAGTTTTGTTTAAAAAATATCAAATAATCAGTCTTCTAGTACTCAATTAAATTCATCTAAGCCTAAAGGGAGAGTTATTAAGGATGGTTGGGAACTTTATTATAGAAATTCTTATCACTGAAGAAAGAATTTCATAGAATACTTAATGGGGTTCTATAAACTCATATAGAGTACACATTAGGTATTATTATTATTGAAATAAATTCTTAGATTTCAAAGGGTATATGATTCCAATTATACAATAATAAATTTTTATAAATATGTATAAGAGTTGAAAATTGAATAAATATTGATGGTTAGATCTTGAAGTATGAATTCATGTATTGAAATAAGGTTTCTACATCTATTTAAATAGATGGATTTAAACAATGACTCAAGATAAGGATTGAATTAAGTTATATAAATTTTAACCCCAATTAAAATCAACCATAAAATTGTTCTTTAATATCTTATCTGATAATAGTAGAAATAAAAAAATATGAAATGAGAAGAACATAGATAAATTATAGTGGTTTAGGGCACAAATAACCCCTAGTCCACTCTACCAACATTATCTCTTAAATATTGGTGAATTTCACTATGTAGTTCCTTTCTCTAGGTACCTCTACAGTTTAGTTCAAGTAACTACATATTGTTACAAAGGTTCCAAAATATTTTATAGGTATCCAAATTTTTACAAGACATATTAATGGAATTTTCACACTCAAAAGCAGGATTCTTTACTTTATAGAAGATAAAAAGTTATAGATATGTGGTTTAGATTCAAATCACAATTGTAAGTGGAAGAACAATGAAAGATGAGAGGATAATAGAAAATAATAAAAAACTTGTATATATAATAAAAAAGTGTATTTTTTATTTATTTTGGAAGTACTCTATTTCTATAGTGTTCTTGATTTTCTTGTATTTGATTTTGAATTTTAATTTTGATATTTATTTCAATTTTCAAGAAAAAATAGAATAATCCAAAAAGAAAGGAAATGTTCTCACATTTGACCTTCATTTTTGAAAATAGAAAATGCAGAGATAGTTTCTGTATATAACCATGTTTTCCATTGTAACTATATAAATTCTTATAAATATGTTTATTATTTAATTTTATGTTTTTTATCCATCCACCATAATTTCTAAAAAATAAAATTAGGTATGTATTTTTATTGAATGCCAACAATGTTAATAAATTCCTCAAAGGAGAAAATAAATACTCTTAAAAAATACTCACTTCGTATAACTACAACTTCAAAGGAAATTATCATCCTCATAGGTAATTTATGTATTCAAATATTCTTATGGATTAGTTAAACACTAAAATTGAAACTCCATAAAATATTTTTACCTTGAAATAAATCTTTTACATCACGTGATAGTTAGTTTCATATTATATTTAATATCATTATTAGATGATGCAATCATCATAGTATAAATGTATCGAAAACACTATTATGTAAAATAATTTCAGTCGTCATATGATCCTTTTGATCTAAATATTAAAAATATAAAATTCATATGGTATTTTCCTTTTTTTTAATAATATCACTTTGTCTTTATAAGCTAATGGGATAAATTAAAGATCTGTATGATAAATTGATCTTTGTATAATAAATGACTTGTCCAAAATTAATAACTCATATAAAATTTCTATAAATCATATAATAACTATCTATATTAACCCAATTTTTTACTTAAACTAATTTGAAATCTGTTAAAGAATATTTTTGGATCCAGACATGGAGACAGTGCAAGATTCTGAGGCCTGGTGAGCCCAAAATTGATATTATAAAATTATTAAATATATTAATATCACACACATGAATTTTTCAAAAAAAGGTAGAATAACTCTCAAATGAAGTCACATAAAAAAAATTGAGACCACAGTTGAATCTAAAATGTGTGTTTGAACCGAATAGTGACCTAATGATGGTTGGCATTGGATGTTCAAATGATGAAACAGTTGGAGGGTTGTTTATATGGATTAATTAATTTATTTTTTTAATTAATTCATGTAATACCTAAAAACCTAATTTACTAATTAAATATCATATTATATTAATTATTCAAGGTAAGATGTATAGCATTAGGAGAATTTATAGGATCCTATGGTGTTCTTCATTGGTTGATCGATATTGGATGACTAATAATGATAGGATTGAGGTGGATCAAGGGAAAGTGAAGGAAATGGGTCGTCATCATCACTGGTGAATGCATTCTTCACCAAAAATCAATGCATAATCAAAGTTAGTCTCATAAATCATGGTTTTTTCCCGTTTATTAAATTGTTAAAGCATGGATTTGATATACTTTATTTGATCGGTTATTTATTTTTACTTCGCATGATCCCCACAAATTTTATTAGTAATATTATACGATTTAGTTTTTCCATCCCATTTATTATCACCTTGGATACCCTGATCATTTGATAGCTGACTAATAATTCTTGACAAATGATATATTAACTTTTATTATGTTCTTTTCCCCCAGTATTATTCAAATTCTTTACCATCATCCCATGGGGTTATGGTTCAAAATTTTAACGGTGGTTTCGAGCATAATCAAACCCCTGGGTTCATGGATGTATCATGAACAACGAATGCAATGGTGATTTTCGGATGGATCGGGATGAGTTGTGGGTAAAGTGTGTGACCTCAGTGGATCTATCAATCTAATATGATGAGAGATCATGTTGGTGATGCGAATGAGCCACATGGGGTTAGAGTGGCTAGAATCTAACCCCTGGAGATGGATCAGGCATGTACGAACCAATATTTTTTGACCCTCGATGTGTTTTGATGAAGAAATAGTGGCAATAGTGGTGCAATGATGATGCATTAAGGAACATGGGTTTCTATAGAAAATCTGACTACATGGTGTGTTGTCTAGAAACACACAACATGTA
Source organism: Viscum album (assembly GCA_963277665.1). Taxonomy (NCBI): domain Eukaryota; kingdom Viridiplantae; phylum Streptophyta; class Magnoliopsida; order Santalales; family Viscaceae; genus Viscum; species Viscum album. Next base: position 1,238,499,536 of record OY728166.1, read on the forward strand.
TCCCCTCAGCTACGGTGCTAGGGTTTCATGGGAGATAAGGATCACATGTTGTGTGGTTGGGTTTGCACACTGTGTGACCCTCCCCGGCTACCCAAGCCATGTGTGAGATTGCACACACCCAAGACCCTATGAGGGATGAAATGTCATGTACTCTGAGAGTGCATGAGCATGCCCAGTGGTATAAGGGAATGAATCAATACCCATGCATGGCCAGGTACACGACCATGTAGATGAGACCATCCAGAAGTACCCGAGCAAGTATCAAATAAAATTTGTAGGCCCTATGTGGTTGAGACACATTTTGTAGTACCCTTACACATTATTTAGTGATACATGACCATCCAATCCAGGTGTTGGTTCCAAAATGACCAGGAGGTTAGGTGAGGTGACACACCATTTAACCCCCGGTATACACTGTGTTCTATTCTTAGGTACTTACACCTTGTGTATATCCTTCATTTGGACTTGGATTTTGTCCTGTGAGTAGCATGCCTGGGTAGTTTTCCATATAGAACATGATGGCAGCCTTCATGGCGGATTGATATATACAACGTGATTTGTTAAGAGTGTGACTCTTGTATAGAAGGTTTTGAACTAGTAGAAATGATCAAGAAAGATCATCATAGACAGACTGGAGTGGGTAACCCCATAGTCACAATAGGGTGAAGGTCCCCCATAATACTCACACTGGTTTAGTGGAACCCCCTATGTTAATAGGGAATGATTTCATTATACTCTATGTGAAAACCCCTATCATAATATAGAGTGAGTCTTCTACCCACTGAGTGGAGCCCCCTCATACACTAGGACATGGGTCCTCAATCGATACCTATTGAGTTTCAACCCATACCGCACTAGGGTGTGGGTACATTGTTTACTAATTGGAAACCCCAATTATGATAGGGAATGGGAGTCATGGGGTTGATTCATCTACAACATCTAAAAGGTTCCAATCATCAGGATCTTGGCATTAGAGACCTCCCCATAGTCAGTCTCAGCCATGTGGACATATGGTACACGGTTCACACAAATGTTCCAATCAGCCTGTATATGGGAAGTGTTATGTATAGAATAAGAAATGTCACATGTCATGTGATTTACCAACCCAATGTGCTTAGGAGGGTAGATTTAAAGTAGATATGCCACCATTGTAGAGGCAGCTACATGATCAAGGTTCTCACATATGAGGCCTGGGTGCCCACTAGGGAGGCGGTGTAGGTAGCAGATCAGGTGGGTCTCAAAGAGGTGGAGATTCTTTTTGAGGGAGATTATATGAGCTACTTCCACCACCACAACTATGAGACTCATTCTAGTCTTAGGGAGCTGTCATTTGGGGCAACATCCAGCTTCATGGTTTGAATGATTTTGACTCATAAGCCCATGAGACGATATGAGGTATGATCTATTCCTTCTCTAAACTTTCTTAAATACTTAGACAGATGTGTGATCTACTCCTTTGTTTTTTTATACCTTTTGAAAGATCTAGATCTAACCCTTGATACCTTAGCTTAGAAACTTTTCCTACAGTTTCTGAATGGGTTTGATTCTTCATTATCACTTATCTACTGGTAGTACGAGCTATCACTTGGTAAAGAAAGTTTCTTGTGGTACCTCTTGGCTATCATGATGAAACCTTATGATTTCATCTTAGATATGGACCATATTTCCATGGTTAGGGATCATATTGATTTTCATAGTATACTATTTATGTTTCTATGTATGGATAGGAAAAGATTATTTTTTATGGGTGAGAGAGATCATTGGACTAAGCATGTGGGCCTTAAAGTTAGGAGGATGTAGCTCATGACCCATCAATTGATGAGTTTATGCCTTAGTGCATCAGGATATTTAGTTATTTGGATTCTTTTGGTAGTGGAGTACTTTATGTACATATTACCTGAGGATGTTTAGGTTCTACCAATAAGGAAGGATATAGACATTTACACACTGATACCATACCAATATCTTCTACATTATATTAGATATCCCCTACCAAGATCTAGGAGTTTTGGGTGTAGTTGGAGGACCTTTGAGAGAAGGGTTTTATCAAAACAATTTTCCTCCTTGGGTAGCTCCATTTTTGTTGATAAAAAATGAGGATGGGATCTTGTGACTTTATATTGATTGTCATTTCATAAACTAGGTAACAATAATGAACTTGTACCCCTTTCCAGGAAATGATGACCACTTTGATCTATTGTAAGGCATGAGCTTAAAGACCGATCTCAATCCATCTACCACTAGTTGAGTGTTTGGGAGGTTGTTATTCTGAATCTAGAATTCTAATGTCTCTATGAACACTACGAGTTCTTGTAAATTCTTTTTATTGTAATGAATTCTCCCAAAATGATTATATATTTGATGAACTAAATATTTCATCCATAGTGGAAATGATTTGTGGTTGTCTTCATTGATTACAAACATATTTACTCTTCGTCTGAGGAGGATCATTCAGAGAATCTAAGGATGTTCCTAGACTTACTATAGGAACACAAGCATTATGGTATCCTCTCGAATTAATAGTTCGGGATCTATGAGGTTCACTTTTTGGGGAATGTCAATTTTGACCATGGATTAGCTATGGACCCGGTGAATATTGGTGTAGTGATTTATTAGGATCTGCCCAAGAGTGTGTCAAAGGTGATAATTTTTCTTACCTTTGTGGGGTATTATAGGAGGTTCATGGTTTAATTCTCTAGTATTACATCCCCTTTGACCAATCTGATGTGGAAAGGGAATCCGTTTACCTAGACCATGCAATGTCAGGGAGCCTTTGATGAGTTGAGGATGAGGATGACCAGTGCACCCAAGTTGAGACTATTAGATGAGGGAATATAGTATATAGTGTATTATTATACATATGAGATGGGCTTAAATTCATGTTGTTATAGAGGCGGGTGGTTATCACATATGGTTCGAGGTAGTTAAGACCCCTTGATTAGAACTACATGACTCCTGGCCTGGAGTATGCATCATTAGTCATCACTATAAAGATGAGGAGGTAATATATTAAAGGAGAGATCTTTTTTGTATACTCATATCATTGAAGGAATATGTATATCTTCACTTAGAGAGATATAAACCTGAGAAAGAGGCATTGTGTAGAGTTCTTATAGGGTTATGACATTGAGAGAGTCTATACTCTTAGAAAGGGAATCAATGTTTCCAATCCCCTTAGTGGGAAGTCTCATTTTCTCTTGGTATAGGAGGTGTCTAAGTAGTTGGATTCTTAAAATTTTAACATGGTGGAGGAAAGGGGTTCACCTTTTCTTCAGTCAATATTGGTGACTCATCCACTTCTTCAGCATGTGAGAAAGGATCAGTTTATATACATCAACTGTGAGGTTCTTTGTAACACCTGCAGATTTTATGAGATATATTTTTTTTAATTTCTCTAATGTCTTCTGTTGTACTCTACACCAATATTATCTTGCATTATACACAACACCGTATTAGTTTTCAGTATACCCAACACTATTCTTGGCTTGTGTTACACACAATTTCAAGTTCATTTGATATAATTTATTTCACACAACACTGATTATAGATCTTGTTCAATGTATAAAAGAACCATGTTTTGATTATGTTATATGCAACACCAAAGGAAGATTTCATTAAACATAACACTGACATGGCTTTCATTACATGTAAGAGCGACCTTCCTCGATAGCTTTTGTTGTACACAATACTCAGTTTCACTAAAGAACGATATATTAATAAAATATTACAATTTCATTAGATATAAACCTGTTGTTATGAATATTATTAAACAAATTTTGAATTTTGTATAATATTAAAATTCATCTTACGTAATTCCTAGAACTTGATATAATAATAAATTCAATTTTTTGGATAAAAGAAGTATTTTTTAAAAAAAATGCAGTTTTGCCACTTTTCAATGACGCACCAATTTTAAATCTAATTTCTAACACTTTTATATATTATATTTGACAAAATAAATATCTTGTTTGGTATAGGGACATTAAAATTTAACTTGGTTGAAATTTTGCTATTTTTTTAATGAAATTTATATTTTGATTAATAGTAAAAATATGCTCAATTATAATTGAAAACAATTTTTTTCACCGAAATAATTTATATGGTTAAATTTTATTATTGAATGGATTTAAAGTATAAATTGAATATATTTTAATAATTTAATACAATTTAATTCATTTTAATTAATTTTATATTTAATTTATATGTAAAAACATTTCAATCTTTTGCAATGTTTTAAATTTTAAACACAAACCCGTTTTTTTCATTCCGACAACGAGATTAATTTAAAATTGATTACTAAAAATTATTTTTTTTGAATTTTAAAAAATGGATTATATATTTGGAATCAGTGGGTCTAAATTATGTTAATATGTTACTTTTAATTTTTAGATAATATCAATAGTAACTACGGTAATTTTTATTTAACGAGGTTAACGGTAAATAGGGTAAATTTGTGTAACAAACAATATGATAAGGAAAATAAATTATTCTAAAACCTACCTAAATCCTATTGGATGAATATAATTCTACTCTCAACATCTTAGGTTCTGAACCTGCTCATTTAATGTCCACTGGACAATGAAAATGACATAGATATTAATAAAACAAATGAAATTTACAAAATGTCAAACTCATATTTCTAATAAGTTTAATAATTTGAATATAGGGATAACCTGGTGATATATTAGAATATAAATATTTCATGGAAAGATAAATGAATTACCAACTTCATGTTAATTTATTTGTAATTTTTAAGAATTAAATAATTTTCTTAAAGTCTTATTCTATGATTATGTAAAAATTAATTAATTGATGAGAAATCAATGAAGCATTTTTTATTAAAATCCTAATTTCCATAAAAATGTCCAAAAACGTGATCAAATATTATTTTTCAATTATATATCTACCATAATAATCATAAGTTCAATATAGTGACCATTTGGAGCCTTATAGAATAGATTATGACTTTTATATTATTTTATTTAAAGTAATATTAAAGTTTTCACATTCATACTTTAATAAGTATACCATTTTTAATGTTTGATTTTATAGAATATAAATTCAACTACATATATTATAATTAAATATATTAAATTTATATTCATTATATTATTTTATTTTTAACTTTTACTCAATAAATAAATATATTAAATAATTACAAAAAATCATTGTAGTAATTATTTTGTTACTGGAGATATAAAAAATTTGTTATTAGCAATATTAAAATAAATATATCACTGGATAATTAATATTTACAATGAACTTTATAGATAAACTTTACCTCATATTAATATTATAAAATAGTTTTTTCTATGTTAAATTGTTATCTTTATATTTTTTAAAAATCAATAAATTGAATAGTGTCAAAATTGACACTATTGATTGTTTATCAAAATTGTGTTTTATAAAAATATTTAAAAATAATAAAACATTTTTCAAAATATAGAATAATTATTTTAGGTTCAAAAATGTCCTTAATTTTTATTTATGATCTAATTGACATCAAATAAGTAAATATTTTACCCTTTTAATATTGAAATGGTCGTTACCCTAGTTAAAATGAAATAGAATAACTAGGTGTTAAATTTTAAAGATAACGTTTTAATGGACATAAAAACTTGTATAAAATTTATTTACTGATAATATTACGGCGCTATATCATCTCATATTCAAAACTGGTACATTTTGGAGGTTTTTGAGTGGGGTTTTATTTTATAATAAATTAATATTTTTAAGGTTTCAAATGTGCCCTTAACCTCAATTATAAAAGGGAACCTCCTCCCTCATTTCTCCACAACTAATTAATCCTTAAAGTTCATCCAACCCCTACCCATTTCTCTTATCAACTTACCTAGTTACATTATAGAGGTTTTGGTATTCTCAAAACAAAAACTCTAGTTCCATTAATAGGATATATAAAGAGAGAACGTCATAGAAGAGGTAATCCCCACTACCGATTCATTCATATTTCTTTCTACTTATAATTCTACTTCATGGGTTGTTTTATTATAGAATAATAACTCCAGTATCACTTATATACTAATATGTTATTATAATTAACAATAACCATATTCCACTTTCTATCCATCCTAAGAAAAATGAAATCAACACGCATGCGTACGTATGACTTACCATCTCCACGCCATGGTGTAATCTACTTTTCACCACCACCTTACATGGATGGATATAAAAATGGATATAATAACTATATATTATTATTATAAAATTTTATTGATTCTGAAATATAGTACACCATACAATTCAATACCATTCAAGAATTATGGGAATGATATCATCTCTCGTGCGTATGTACGGCCTACTGTCTCCACAACGCGATGAGATTCATTATCCACATAAACCATTCAAGAATGATTATAATATATATATAATAAATAATAATGATAAATATGACATGATAATTCTACTATATTTATGTATATATATATATTAAATTTACTTACTTTAATTCAATTTCATAAGGAAACGAAAACAGCATTCATGTGTACGTACGGCCTACCGTCTCTATGAATAGTGTATTCCATTTCATTTATCCATCTATTATATATATATTTATCTACTTAATATATATGATATATAAATCATGATTTGTATTATTTAAGTATGTAAATCATGATCTAAGTAATAATATCAAGAATAACAAGTCGAAATACCTACGATAAATAAAATGATTATTACCCAAAACATTGCTTTAACATGGAATTGAAAAATAAACAGGTGATATAAAGTCATAAGTGAATCATATATGATATAATAAATAATATTATGGTTCTCTTAAAAGTTAATAATATGTTTAAACCCACTATATAAGATTTTTTAACACATACAGATGAAATCGGACCTAAGGTAAGGGATAATTTTACAATCTCATTATTATCTAAGATTGTTTATTTGTAAGTATTTACTGGGGTATGTTTATCATTCACGTCCATGTTTTCTAAATATAAAATATTATTTCTATTCTTATACTATTTTTTAACAGCAATTTTAACCATTGGTAATTTTTTTAAATGATATGGAAGGAATATTTCTTTCGTTTTCCATATGAGATACTTTTTAACTTTTCCAGCAAAGGTACGAGAAGAGTGTTTTTTTAACTTATACGAAATGAATGTATTTTTACTATTTCATGAAACCTTATTTCCATGAAGCTTAATTTACAATATTTCATGTCTATTTCAATTAAATTCTTTTCTTTTAAATTTTTTTGGCATTCTGAGAAAAGAAAACGTTTTTGAATAAGAAAATATATTATCCTCAAGAATTAAGTTTAGGTGTTTTATCAAAATTATTTTCCATCTAAGATAATTCTATTTAAATAGGGTTATATTTCTATCCATATTTTTACTAATATTTGATTGTTTTACTGATGGAAGTATATTTTATATGGATTATATTATGATGTAATGATGTTTAAGAAGCCCTTTTTAGTTCGTGGGTTATGCTATAATGAATGACTTGTGTTTTTGTGGAAAATGTAATAATGATTTCATTATGATATGGGTGGGACCTATATCTACCTATAATTAATTGGGTAATTATTTATATCTCATGATATAGGAATGACAGGAATGAAAAGTCAATCTGGTTCAGTAATACATGGATGGAATGGAAAGTAAATATGATTCATTAAAAAATGGTTGTAATGGAAAGTAAACCCAACTTAGTAAAGAACTTTTTCCAATATAAGGGTCTTGGCATCAATGCCTTGGCCACTATGGAAATCATATTATGAACTGATTTGTTTTCCACAATTCCATGTTTTATGCCAAAGCTATTTTACCATGGTTAATGTTCCTTTATGATCTATTCCTTATGAACTATGAAGATTTATTTCATGACTCATGATTTTGATATTTCATCTTTATGTTCATGTTTTTACATTCTTATGTTTATGTTTTGTTTTATGTTATCAATGTTTACCCTTAATGATAATTTGATCTCACCCTTTTTATGTTCTCTCTTCCCAAGGATATAAAGAAAGTTTTTAGGTAGGAAAAAAAATGGGAAGATCTTTATGAGATATGTTTATAATCTTTCACCAAGATAAAAAATTATTTTCCAAGTTTCCAAAGACACTAAAATAATATGGTATTTGGGCGTCTATTTGTGTCAGGTATTAAGTATTCCACAATAGTAATGTAATTTCCATGTACGTCAAGATTGGGTCATTAGAATCGGTATCAGAGTGAAGGTTCAGTCAACCTTTGGAAAATAGGATGCAAAAAAAATAATTAGATCCCTAGAGATATTTCTAAGGATATTTCTAGGGATTTACTAAGGATAAGTCAAGTATAGGTCACAATCCAATGGTTTTTGTGATAATCATGACTAACCGAGGGTTAAACTGAAGATGTCATAGATTGAAACATTATAAGTAATTTTTCGTACTTATGTGGTTATAATCTCTGATATGTATATCTCACACTTTTCTTTCTGGTCTTAGTCAATAACACAAACTACATAGAACATATTAAACTATTGAATGTTTCAGATGTGAAAAAGTATGGGAATAATGAAGATCGATTTCTTTTGTAGAAACATCATGAAGAGAATCATGATGATAGTATGAGTATTGGTCATACTACTGAGTGTAAAGAGATTGTAAATGAAATGTGAAAGATATGTGATGTTCTTCCAATATTGTTTACATTAAACCTAAGAATCATGAGGTTGTGAAACCTAAATACGTGATTCATGTTTTAGGAAAGATGAAGATGATGGATCCTAAGTAATGGTTTAAGAATAAAGTTGGATGATTGAGGTGTATATGTTTTGGAATTCAAAGATTATAATAAATTAACCATGAAATATATAAGTCTTTTCAGTATAAGTTTTTCATTACAGATTGGAAAGTATATGTTGAATAGTTCTAAGGACCAAAAAGTAATTTAAGGGTAAGGTGATATACTTCTAAAACACATGATTAAGGGATAGATAACCCTTAATATTTCTTGTATGTTAAGATAATGATGTTTGGATAATGATATGTTTGATTTGAATAAGTAAATTAGATGATGCTAGTTTCTTGGGAACAGATTTTGGAGTTGTTTATAATATGGTTATGATATCATGGATGAAGTATACAACTTTTGGGACTTAAGGAATAAATCCAATAAGTTTTGGAATAAAAAAACATGCATGTTTTAAAGAAGTATATATGATAATTTATGTTATTTACATGAATCAAGATAATACATGATAAAGTCATTAAAATTTTTCAAATGTGAACAATAAGATATATCTTATGATATATGGGGGAAAATGATGGTATTCACATGCTTGTTATATAACATTTCTGGTAATTGTTTTTTTGTACTGTGAGTTTAGACAGAAGTATTTTGGATTAGCCTAAAGGTTGGAATGGATTAAGTTGGAAATCATAGAGTATTGTTTAAGCCTAAAACAATTTTTTTAATATTATTTCTTTAATGTTATAATAGTATAGTTTTAGAAAAAGGAAACTTACAGGATGGGTGACAACCCATCGCGTCGGACAAGGCTGTGGAAATCAAAACCACAACTGAAGTGAAACATGCCTTTATTGCCTACCACTTGCCTATGGGAATTCCCTAGTGAGTATAAATTAGTTTTATTTTTTTAATAGGTATGATGGATGAATTATAATTCTATTTTTTTAACCATATACGATTAATCTAACAATAGATTGACTTATGTATATTTGATAACTTGTACTAACCTTTTACAGATAAAGACATAGGGAATGACATATCATTCTATCGCATGATCTTATAACACTTTAAGAATAAAAATTTTTACTTCATTTCATAAAAAAAGAGATGCAGTGAAAATTGTCCAAGGCACAAACAATGTTCACTACTAGAAAAATTAGCTATACCCATGGTTTGGAACGGTGGGTATAGCCCCTAAAACCATGGGTATAGGCTATACTCACAATTTCAAAATTCATGGGCTACCTCAGAATTGGTTTAGATCTATACCCATGGTTTTATAAGAACTGTGGGTATATCCTAGGAAAATAATATAGTACCCACGGTTTAAATAAATCCATGGGAAAATTTCTACACGCACGGTTTACAAAACCGTGGGTATAAATTATCACACCTAAAATAATATACCCATAGTTATTGAACTATGGGTATATATCCATGACTTGTAAAAAAAATAAAGCCATCCTGCACTGGGTTTCTACAGTAACCCAAACCAGGCTACTACAGTAACCACAAATTTTGTTCCCTGCAACCCCCAATGAGCTCACTGTAGAGCTTGACCCACGAAAGTTGCAGTCTAGTATGCAATTTGGAAAATTATTTTGACTATACTAAGATATAATTTTTAAACTTGTAATAAGAAAAATGTATTTGAAAATTGGTGTTTTTATCATAGAAAACATTCAAATGATATGTGGGTGGAACTTGAGGATTTGTATGGAAAACATCTATGGTGAATAATGAAAATCAAGTTGTTCCAAGTGATGAACATAAATCAATGGATGATCTAAATGTTCATCTTATTGAAGAATATTGTAATTTTTCCAAAAGTTAAAGAAAGAAGATCAAGAAGGAAACCAAGATCTCAAGTTCTCTTAAAGGTGCATCCAAGGGACTGCTGGCTCCATATTTTTCTCATTATGCTTATATTATCCTGAAGGATAATTATTGATGGTATGTATACCCAATATAATTTTCCGTTTAAAGGCATAACATTTCAGGATTAAATGACATGATTTTTTAATAGAACAAAATTTTATATTGTTTCCCTCCTAAAGACTCCTTATTTGTGACCCAAAGGCCCATGTTTTTCTAGCATAAAGGCCCTTATTTTTTTCCCTAGACCGAAGACCCCTACTCGTGACCCAAAGGTACATATTTTTATAGAATGATGGTCCTTGTTTTTTCTACACTATAGGCCCTTGTTTGTTATGGCCTGAATACAAATGATTTTAATTTCCCAAAGGTGGTATTTTACAGGACCAAATACCTACTTCCATGTAAAAAGTTCTTATCTCGATCCCTACCCACATGTGCCATTCTTTACCATTGATCCTGCATTGTCCCCTCTCTTGCTCCAAGTAGAGAATGAGAAGCCTAAAAGAAGAGAAAATTGCAAGAATAGTTTTGTTCTAGCTTCAAGAAGTATGCAGTAAAAATATATGGGTATTATAAAAAGCCCATATTGAAAGATGTTACCATAATGACATGTTTATTCCATTCCAACCATACCAATATGAAGTAAAAATGGAATAATGATGGATCATTTCTTACATGGAGAAATTGGGATCACAAATCTCAAAATATCATGCTTCAAAGGAAGAATTATTTACCAGTGAGATGGTCATTACAAATGGGGTTAATTCCAATTAATACAATGAGGAGGTTTTTTCACATGTTACACATCAAAGGAATAATTGGAAGAATAATGGAAGGGGTTGGTTCACAATGACCAACCACATTTCACCTAATGAAGATATTGGAGATAACCCCTCTCCCCTTTCTCTATATTTTTTAAACTGAAGTGTGCATTGATTTAGGGTAAATTCAATCCAAGAGGTAGTTTCACTATGTGTTCATAAAAAAGAAGAATAATTGAGTATTTTAGGAATAATTTAAGTGAAAGAGTTGTTTAAATATATCACCTTGAAGGCCACAAGCTATAATCTAAGCAGTTGTATTGTTAAATCTGTTATCTTGGGGATTTAATGTTAGAATCTAATTATACTTTCTAGAATTCGTGTTTTTTATGCTGAAATATGTTGATAAATATTGGAAGTGAATGGCGAATATAAAATTAGTGGAAAAGAAAATTTGTCAAACAATATTGTCTCATCTATTGCCTTGGAGAAAACTATGATGAATTTGTACAAACATTCTGGAATATGTCTGTACATGCTGAAATATTATAAAACATTGAATATAATAGCTTATTTGAAGTGATATAGGTGTCAAAGTCAATTACCTTGACCCCCAACAGTTTTCAAATATTCTTGGAAGACTCCAAAAGTAATTTCAAGCCCTATCTAATAATGACCGACCTTGGTGAAGTGATTGGATAGCTTTATGAGGAAGTAGAATTAGTTAATATTTCATGTAAATTTATTTTTCACTAACATGATGGTGTTATCTGAGTGGTTTTTTCAAGATAATATTAATCATTCATGAATAATACAATATTATCAAGTGCCTCCTATGGTAAAATCATTCCACCATATGGTGGCAGGAAATGAAGACATTAAGGGGGTGTCGAAAACATTTCTCATACAGGTTGTTTAGCCTAATTTGGAAGAAAGGAGATGCCTTGTTATATGGGTTTCAAGAAACATTGTAGAGGTATTAAAGAAAGTATATTGGAATCATGAAAATCAGTTTTTACGTGCTATATTTTTGAAGTTCAGTGGATACCAAAGCCAAACATGGATATGCATTATGTAAATTAATGCAGTTTCAAATCATAAATTGCCCAAAAAAGTTTAAAATCAATAAAATTAAGAAATATATAATGAATATAGCACCATGAATGAATCTATAAACCAATATTACTAAATATTTCATCTAAAAAAAGCCAAATATGGATTTAATGGTATATGCTAGAATCATTCTGAAGATGTTGGATTTATAAAGATCAGGGGTTATCTTGCTTATTACAAGGTGGAGGAGGTGTCAAATTCAGTATTTAATGTTGTATTGGTTTCAAACATATTCTAAGATATCATTCAAATGGTTCCTAGAGGTGAAAGAATTAGAAGGGGAAATATATCGCTTAATCTTGTATTCATGAAGTGGCTTTAAAGGTGATAATTTATCTTGACATTTTTAGTGCATGGTGTATATTGAAGAAGGGGGTTATAAAAAGGACTTGATATTTACCAAATAGACAATGATCCTTTGTATTTTATTAATATAGGAGGAGAGAATATTGATTTTTTTGATTGGGATCTTTGATAATTCTTAGACATTGTCAACAAAATCTAATGGGGGGATTGTTGCAACCAATCATTGATTGGTTGGATTTGTGGACAATATTTGAGGTTTGAATGAGATATATTTGATTGAAGAGGAATGGGATTTTTCAAGAATAATGGAATGAAGATCTATTACATGATTATGTGTTGAAAATATATATGTGGAGAGTGCATTCGATGTGTTAACATAAATAAGAAGTCTTGGTAGAGGACCGAGGGTGAAGGTATCCATGGAAGAATTGCATAATGAAATGACATTCATGATTTAGAGATATTGATATATGTTTGGAGCACAGATGAAAGTTGATATAGTTTGTAAATTGGACGTGGATCATCTTCACTGGTTGAATTGAAGAGGTGGATGATATATTAAGGATGGAACTGATCTTAATATCTGAAGTCTTGAACTGATTTAAAATACATGAATGCAAGAGAAATTTTTAACTGGTTTAGTATAATGAGGTTACACAACCTTTCAATGGACTACATAAATATTATTTCACAGGGAGTCAAAAGCTTCCATGAAGCTATTATAGAAAGGTAATTAAGGCTGTTGGTGTGGAAAAGCAGGATAACAAGCAGTGTTCATGAAGAAAAACATGCATCATGTGAATGCAACTCTTACGTGGTTCAGATTGTTTCATGAATCAAGCTTTTGAGTCTCATGCTAGCGATGTTTTGAATGAAGATTTTTGGTAATATATATTCCATAGTATTCGGAGTCTTAAATTAAGAATACAATGTTGAGATATTAGATATTTTCTTTTAAGGTAAATTTTTAATGAATACTCCACATAATGGGTTCTTAAATTAAGATTTTAAAATAAAGATTAAAATGTCAATATTCTGAAGAATTTGAAAGGAGATATTGAATGTGGATATTCACATATTTCAGTAGATCACATATTTGACCGTGCTGAAGGTTTTCACGCCTGTAAAACTGGAGTATGAAGACCAAAAACTGTCTTTTATATGTTTTATATGGAACTCCCTTTGGTGTCTCGGACAAGGGATTAATCACCCTACTTCTGGGTGTGATATGTTTGAGAGATGAAAGTATTACAAGGGGAATTAAGTTTTTTCCTGTAGATATTGACATGTCAATCCATAGAACCCAATTATCATGAGGAATTTACTGGTCCTTTTCCAGATGAGTGGGATTCCCTGGAAAAATAAAACTATGTGGAGTGGTTCTAAGAATGAATGAAATATTCATAGAAGAACTAGTGGGAAGATTCACACTATTATTGACATTGTATTAGAGAACGAATATAGATTCATACAACCTCAGGTATTTATTTTGGGGATATTGTTGTATTTAGGGTTGTGTGGCACTCTTCTCAGTGTATGTGATAAGGGAATAACTTCCTTTCCCCCAGTTGCGATCTGTTAATAAGTCATGAGCCCTTCTATGAGGTCAATGAATGTTTTACTAGGAATTTCAAACCTAACTATCTAGTGTATGATAGAGTATTTTTGGAACCAATGTATTTCTATAGTTGAATTGGGATATATTCTAATCATCAACTCCAACAAGGTACAGTAGCTCATGATCTAATATTACATTATCAAATTGGTTATGAATGTGAATTTCTATTTATTAGTCAAAACACATTATCATTTCAACATCTTTTGTACCCATAGAATTTCCAGAATCAATATATATTTTATATCCTCCCATATCTTGTCATTATAATTTCTAATTTCCTCAATAATTATTCAATGGAATTCATAATTCATTCCTATAAATTCTCAATAACCCCCTAATTATCCATTTTTCTTAGGCCTTCCCATGGTTCAGACATAGACTCTAATATAGGAATAGTAGTATGGACTAAGGCGGATGGGCAACACCCACAGGCGGGCACAAGTGTCTGGGAATTAAAGAATCACCACTTGGGAAAAATTTCCCAACAAACAATTAATTAAAACAATAGAATAAAATAATACTAATTCAGCATGACCTATCTATACATCAGACGTCCACACCAAAAGAAAATAAAATAAACAGAAACAACATAGTACAAAGGTAGAAAAAAATTAAGCACACTAATTAATTCCTCCACTATCCCAATCTCCCTCCCCTTTCAAGAAAACTATGTAGCCACCTCCAGTGCCCTTCTGGACCCCTTAGCAGAATATAACTACCCTTCATCCATAGAAAGCAGAAAAAGGACTAAGTGTTCAATGCAATAGAGAAAATAAAATAAAAACTAAACTAGAACATACCTGTCTTTTGTGACTATAAAAGTCACTACCCCAGTAAAAGAACCAAAATTCCCCATGGGTCAAAACATGTTCCTATAATCAAGGAGTAAACAAATGGAAATTGAAGGGCTGTTTAGATAAAAAGTCACATCATAACACTACCATGATATTGTAGACATCCATTGTATAATATTGTACATATCTAGCAGCATCAAGAAGAAATTCCTTGGAAGAAATAGAAAACATTTTATGAGTAAATAAGAAGATTAATACACTTCCTCTAGAAACCAATTAGTGGATGAATCACCAGATAAAATCACCAATTTCATTAAATATGTGGAATGTCAACTAAACAGCCTTAAGTGCTCAATAAAATTAGTGACCAGTTTTTCCCTTTAATGTTTAGTCTTCAATGCCAAAATATTACACCATTCTTCTAAGGGCTTCTATAAAAGATCATGAAAATAATTTGGAAAGAAATTTTTAGGTTTCGATGACCTAGAAAAAATATTCTCAAGAATCCATAACTAGTACCTTGTTGTGGTACTACTAAGATGGTAGTGTCTTCTAGTATTAAGTAGAAGTGTTCATCTGTTGAAGGAGTTAAGTATTACCATTATGAAGTAGCTAATATTTCATTTTGAGGCTTTGCCCAGAATAATAGCACCAAATAGTGTTGTAAATGTGATTAGGACTAAGACAATTCTATAAGGAAAGTATAAAAAATGTGAAAATACATGGATAAAAAATGGGAGTACAAGTGACAGACATTGTGGACATGAAAGAACAAAATATATGTCCTGAAGGCATAAACATTCAATAATTTCATTGATATTTATTGTGAGATTATAAGGATTGATGACACATGAGAGGAATAATGAAAAAACAGGCCCTAGTGAAGGCCCAACCTTACCAAAACCTCATGCTGAAAAGAAAGTAGAGGTTTTTAGGGAATAGCTTCTCCAAAACCAAAAATCTAATTGATTTTGATGGTTTTTGGTTTTGGGATGAATTCAGTATGTTTTTAGTGGAATGAGTTTCAGAACATTTCACCCAAAGGGGATCAAAATCTTTAATTTTTTTTTTAAAAAAACATGGGAACATGAAATGAACATACCAATATACAAGCTAAATTGTTGCTCACCCAAAATAAAGTTGTCACAAACTCCATTATTGGATAGAGACAATAGAAATGCCCAATAACAGTAAGGGAATACATTCAATGAATTTAACTAAGAACAAAAAAATAATTATTGATAATAGTAAGTGAAATTAACTTGGAAAAATACTATCAAATTGAAAATACTAATCCCCAAAAGATATATAAATTCTCAAGTATAAAAATATATGTAATGGATTTATAATAAAAATGAGCATAGTAAAATTAATATACTTCTTGATTACTTTGAACATTATCTAAGTAGAAATTTTCATATTACACTATTGATTTGCAATGATAAAGTCAGTAATATGATAAATTAATTCTAGGTTGCTTTTAATTCATAATTAAAAGAATCATCATCTTAAAATGAACTTAATACCACCCATTAAAACTAGATTGAAATGTATCATCCTTAATTTTTTAATCCAAGAATTTATGATGAAACATTATCTCTAACTCAAACTAATAATAACCTATAATCCAATATCAATTCACTAAATAATCTACCAATAATCCATGGAGAATTATTAATTCACATTAATAATATTCAATAATCATAAACTATTTCATTCCACACTACTTAAACCCCAAAAATGAATCACATCATAAAGAATCCAATCACTTCTCAACATTTTTGGAAAATATTTCTTTACTTCAAGGTTCAGTTGCATGAAATTTTACAAATAATGATCAGGTAAGTGAGGTAGGATTGTTATTCAATGGTTGGAACTCCAGTGGAATAGAATTTCATATGGTTGGAAACACATCCACCGACAAGATCATGATAAGTAAGGCACCCTCAAGATCAAGAAAAGGGTCTGATATATCCACTTTATCTTATACATAGAAGAAGCTAAATATAGGGTTAAAGATAACCTCAATATAATGTTCATAAATATAGGGACATGTGATCACTATTCCATAGTATGAGGGGTCCCCATAATAGTGTTCCAGTATCGATGCCTCTTCTTCCTGGTAATGAATAGAGTATCATGAAATAATAATTAAAAGGTCTATATAAGAAGCATTAATTATAGAACAGAATAACATAGAAACCCCACCAAACCATTTTTAATGGATATCAAATATTATGAATCAAGCACTATGAACCACACTTCAAGGAGCTCATATTTCCTAAAAAGACTAGGAACTCACAGTTGTCATCTGAAAAGTGATATAGTAACCTATCTCCCTACTTATCAATTTTGTGTCTTAAGTTCACAATGTAATGCCAAATATTGGCCAACATTATGGTCACATATCCATGGTAAGTTATCTTTCACAAACATTAGATGCCACCCTTAGTCTCAATAAGCAATCAACAATCATTTCACAAGTCATCCTTCAATGTTGATATAACCCTTATGAATCATTACTCTCATTTCTATACTTGAGCCCCCTATGAGATATACACATTGGTGACTACCAAATAAGTCTACACATAGTGTATTCTCTCATATAGATACACAATAACACATTGGTCATTATATATGAATCTCATTCTATGCTCATAATTCATCACTCCAAAAGAACATATTTTTTCAAGAACACTCATCATGAACTACCCCATAACTCATATAGATAACTACTCTTAATAAGGATAAAATTATCAAACTATACCATAAAATTTCTCCCCAGTCCCAACTTGTTAGAATACACCCTTCATCGGTCTATATTTTAATTTTTTATAATGCCCTTACATTGAATTAATCATTGGAATCCTCTAAATCAAAGTATCGTCGTTTGTAAAATATCCGTCATGGTTCAAATAATCCATACCCACTCAAGTTATTGGTTCAATTTTCATTCCATCATACCCACTTACTCAAATTACACAATTATACATCACATGGAAACACACATAAAATGAGATAAAATACTAGGTTCCACCTACCTCATGACCATAGGGTTTTTCTTGTCTTTTATTATAGTATAATTTATCATTTTTCACTTAAAATCAAATAAATGAAAAAAATAATACAAATTAGGAATTTATGGAAAATAAATAATAAGCATAGAGGTAAACCAATAATAAAACATTATATCTTATTAACATTACTTAAGAGAAAATCACTACCATAGATGATTCACCAATTGTAAAAGTTGAAGAGGAGAAAAAGCTTGGAGAATACAAGGTGGAAGAGGGGATAATGAAAGGTGACTCCTTAAAACATGTAGAAAATTGAGGGATAAAGTGGAGGTAATAAATTTTATAAAATTTATCATGGAATGAACAAAATGCCCCTACATTAATTAAGTGGTAAGGGGAACCATCAAGATTTTGGTGGCCCTCACTAGAGTTCTAGTAGATCACTAGATCTCAAATTCCAACCATCGATCTTCCAAAGGTGGTATTTTGAACCTTTTGATAGATGTTGAAACTCATGCAGCCTCTATACAAGGTTCTGATGGCTTATACTAAAGAAAACATAATGGGTTTTAATTTCCCAACACCCAAAACATGGATTCAATTATTTTCCATTGGTCACTTCATCTATGAAACATCACTTTTAACACTCCAAAAAATCTTAAGTATCCTTCTCTCGAATCCATATTCTAAATTTCAAAATCACTTGAGATCTACTTCATCGATATTTACCACTTTCATCAACTCCACTGACACATGACATTGTAGGTCATTACAAAATTATTGTACAATTTGGGAAACTATGGTTTCTAAGTTGATAACCTTTCCTCTGGACCAAAAAAGAGGAATTAAAGGGTATTTAACATTAATCAGTATTAATTTTAATGTTCAGTTATTTGATAATTTTATTTTTCATTCAAATAAAATGTATTTCTTAAAGTAGATAAAATATTTATTATACGTTATGAACTGCCATAAACACACTAACATTGCATAAAGAAGTATTTTTTTCAAGTTTATGTTTATCCCCATCAAATAAAATCAATAGGTCATCAACATAAAATAGGTGCAATGGTGTAAGTATGTACCTTACATCCCTGATAGGTGTAAAAAACACAATTTAGGTATCCTTTCACAAGAATCTTCTTAGGTAAACTTCTACAAGTCCAAAAAACAATGTAAACAAGAGTTCACCATGCCTTACACACCTTTAGAATTTAAAATACACCATTTGGGGGTGCATTGTTAGGCATAAAAATTATGGTATTATTTTAAGATACAACAACAAATTTACTATAATCTTTTAAAAAACTCTACGAATATATAAAACAAAATCTCAATGAATGCTATCAAAATATTTAGAAATGTTACACTTAAAAGTTAAATTTATATTCACGGATTTCTTCTGAATAATATTATTACAGTTAAAAGCAGTAAAAATTAGTATTAAATTTTTCTTTTATTAATGACCCCGCATTGATTATATGATATCATTTTAAAGGCAATGAAACCCAATCATAAAATAATTATCTTTAAAATAATTTTGGGTAGAGTACTTCCCACTTTAGTTAGTCCAAAATATTTGACATCTAAATAACGATAAATTTTAGTAATTAAAGAGATAAATTGGGGATTAAATTAAATAAGCAATATGAAAGGTAATAAGAAAATCTTGAACATCATTCACATCCTTATCACACATATTATCTCAAAGTGTTATAAAAAATATTTGTAATATTATTGTTCCCAATGACACAATTAGAGTTGAAAAAAGAGTTGATTTGATAATTATTAATTATAAATCATGACAATCATTTAAAATAATAAATTTGGTAACAGTAATGTTAATGATCAATGTATTCATTGAAAGTGAATCAATAAATTATATCCCTTCCTTTGAAATGAAAGTGATCAAAATTATAATCAAATTCCTAAATTTTTTGGACACTCTATCATTCATTAATAATATTCTAAGGAAACATATGTGATATATACATAAACAAATGAAATGAATATGGATTAGAAAATCATCAAACCTAGATTTGAGTACCTTCAAATGATATCCACCTTTTGGAACCCAGGATTAGTGAAGGATTCTCATCACATTCTAAATTTGTAATATTTGTTTCAGATATCTTAGATTTATGAACTCTATCCCCCACTTAGGAGGTCCATAATCTCATACTAATTCAAAAACTAATGGTAATTATGGTTCCAAAGTAGCTTGAACTAGAATTTATGAAGACTATGCAACAACATGAGTATGAGACACCTCTTCTATCACAATTTATCCATCATCTAGAAGATCTTCATTCTTTATAATATGTTATGATATGGTTTTAGGATAATACCTTACAAAAACCCTTCTCTTTATAACCTGATCTATTGAGGCGGAGGTGAAGGTGGCCACGGTCAGGAGGAGGTGAAGGTGGAGGCTACCATGGAGGACGAGGTGAGGTCCCGGAAGTGGAGGTGGAGGAGGCCACAACTAGGAGGATTTGGAGGAGGGAGCGGAGGAAGAGGTGAGGGCTGGGAGGTGGAGGCAGAGGCGAGGGTTGGGAGGTGGAGTCGGGGACCGAGAGGCGGAGGCAGAGGCATCCGCAGAGTCAAGAAAGTAGAGGGAGGGAGGATGGGCTGGGAGGCGGAGGTGAGGATGGGCTGGAATTTATGAAGACTATGCAATAACTATGAAGCCAATGCCCTTAGGTGGCCCTGCATAATTCAACCCCCTAACGGGTTTGTTAAATGATGGTAACTTCATTCTTGGGAAGAATGCCTCTTTTGTCCTTATTTGTCTTAAACAACAGTATGTAGGGATCCGCAGAAAAATATCCATCCTTAACATATTCTTCCCATATCCTTTTTCATGATCTGAAAGTATTCAAGTATATGGTTTATTCTTCTTCCCTACATTTGGGTAAGACCTTCGTAAAAGTGATATTCATCCAGTTCTTCGATAATCTTGTCTGAAAATATCTTCCCCGTATTCAAGTACCTCTTTCCATACAACAAACTCTATACTTTAAAAAATTTGAATCTCCATAAACTTTCACTGGCTTTTAGCACTAGGAAAGTAAATTTCTGAGAGTTCTTTTGCCTGACTATGCAGCACGTGCCCATAGGTGGCCTTGCATAAACAGTCCACATAACAGACTTGTCAGCCGAAAGATGCTATTTATTTGACCATACAACCAATGCCCTTAGGTGGCCCTGCATAATTCAACCCCCTAACGGGTTTTGTTAAATAATAGTAACTTTATTCTTGGAAACTACTTCTTCTAATGCCTTTTTAGCTCTCTTTCATATCATTCCTCATATTCAAATATTCTTAAGTCATAGCTTACATATTTTCCCTCATACTTGAGTATGGTACTATGTTTTCAGATGAGTTGTCAAGGAATTGAGTCAATTCTAATCCATTTTTGGTCAAAGATATTTCGACATTAAACATTAGCCTTTGTATGTCCGACATGCATGACTTTAAACTACCAGATTTCTTGTTTTTTCTTTTCACCTCAGAGTCAAATCCTCTTTTCTCTCCGGATCCAACTCTGAGGGGGGACTTTTGTTGACGCTCCTTTCCGTCACAGAGTCTAACGACTGAAAAAAGGGAAATACCTTAGTCCAAAGTGATTCATCCTTTGAAGAAACATCAAAAATCGACAAAGGGATGAACAAGGAGAACATTGCCCATACGTCGCGCAAGTTCCCTCATGGTCGCGCAAGTACACTTGCGCGCCGCCTAGTGATCATGCAAGTCTACTTGCGGGACTCTTTATGGTTGTGCAAGTGACTTGCGCGACCTAATTGATAACCGCCTGGTAACCGCCCGGGGTCTTCTCCTGCCTATAAATAGACCATGTGGGCCCCCCATTCGAGAGGATCTTTTTCCAGAAACTCGGATTGAATCTCCCGACGCCCAAGTCTCTTCTCAAAGCTCCTGGAATACTTCTAAGGTAATTTCTTACCTAGAACGGAAGATCTAAAGAGAAGGTGGAAGGCCTAAGTGTTGAGACTCATCAACACTTGCGCGCCTGAGTGGTCAGCCCTTAAGGGAAGTAACCACACTTGCGCGCCGCCTTATTCCTTCAATAGAACTTGCGCGTCCATTTTCTGGAAGAACCTCAAGAGGATTCTAAAGGTTTTAATAAAGAGTCTCTCAAGTATTTTAATGCTGGTTGAAAATCGCGCAAGTACACCATGTGTCGTGCAGGTATACCTGCGCGACCAATACTTGCGCGCCCACGCAGTACTTGCGCGCCTTCCAAGACTTGCGCGTCCCTTCCTTTTTGGGTGCCTTTCTTACCCATTTTACCCCTCTTAAGCCATTTCACCTTCCCTATTCAAGATTCAGTCTTCAAGATACTCTTCAAATCCATTTATGGCATGATTTCTTGATTTAACTTCCTTATTTGAAAGGAATTCTGTGGAATATCTCTCAAAACATAGTGATTTATAGATCTTTATGTCACCAAAGATTGAGAGTTCATTCATTCAAACTCATCCTTTAATATGAGAGAATCTTTAACATGGGTCTCCTTTTCAGGAATAATCCCCAGTTATAAGTCCTTTAATCTGGGCATCTTCCTCAGGAGTAAGCCCCAAATTCTTAAAGTTCCCAAACTTGGGCATCCTCCTCAGGAGTAAGCCCCAAACCTTAATTCCTTAACTTGGGCATCCTCCTCAGGAGTAAGCCCCAATCATAATCCTTTAATATGGGCATCCTTATTAGGAGTTAGCCCCAAGTCCTCTAATTTTGGGCATCCTTCTTAGGAGTAAGCCCCAATCTCAAATATGGGAATCCTTCTTAGGAGTAAGCCCCGAGTCCCTTAATTTGGGCATCCTTCATAGGAGTAAGCCCCAAACCTTAATCCCTAACCTGGGTCTCCTTTTTAGGAATAAGACCCAGTCATAATCATGGGCTTCCTTTTCAGGAGTAAGCCCCAAGTCCCCTAACCTGGGCTTCCTTTTCAGGAATAAGTCTCAGTTATAATCTTGGGCTTCCTTTTCAAGAGTAAGCCCCAAGTCCCTTAATTTCTCTTAACCAGTCCTAATTTTCGTTTGATCTGGGATTCCTTCTCAGGAGTAAAACCTAGTTATCAATCCTCTCCTAATTTTGGATTCCTTTTTAAGAGTAAGCCCCAAGTTAGTGTATTGAAATCTCCATGAAGCACATATACCTTTATGGAACCTGTTCCTGGTTTTTCTCCCTAAAAGTAAATCCTAAACCTTCATCTATCTGGGCAGTCATACATACATAAGCCCCAAACCATTTCTTATGATTGCATCTTTCATGGCACAATTGTCTAATTTTTACCAATACCTCTTGTTTCTCACACCGAGCATGACTCACGTGAGCTTAGAGTATAAAAGTAATTATGACATCCTTCTTTGAGCCATCAATCATAAACGTCATACTCCATTACTCGAACTACATGGGTTCTGATTCATTTTCCAAAACAAAGGATACGTAGGTAGCCCATTTATGGGTTCGATCCCAACTTTGAAATAATCCATGTCCTTCTGAATGACGATAAACTTCAAGTGCCCCACTGAGTGGCTTTAAAACCAGCCTGGTCATCATAATGACCAAGAGACTTTTATAAATGTTTCGAAGGATACCATTGACCAAGATTCTCTAAATAGATACAGATGATTCTCTATTGATGAAGAACCTCAAATACATATAAAAGATTCTCTAAATTTCTTACATATTTAATCATTGATTTTTAAAACTAAAGGAAAGCTCATTTTATACTTGGTAATGTAATAAGGATTCACGAACATAACTTAAATCTATAAAGAGAGTCCCGGAGTAGACAATAATTCCCCTAAAAAAGGTGTGATGAGTCCGACCTCCCATCCTCTCGACCAATGCAAATTCCTAAGCCTCATCATTCCACAAGCTAATGAGCGCCTACCTTTGGAAAGTAGGTCCAAACGGATGAGGAATCATTGGATGTTTCCGGTTCTACGAACAAACCCGCTAGAAACCAATCAGAACGTTTGAATCTCCCGTCCAGGAGGCCATCCCCGAATTCCGTGCGAAACAAAAAATGGTGAACCCGACGTGAATCCTTAACCAAGTTAAAGTGGTGTTTTACCTATTTGTTAAAGCCCCTATTTAAAAGTCAATAAGAGGGCTAACAAAAACAATCATTGACATATGTGCTCATCCAAAGGATGAAGTGGCTGAATTTATCTTGATTACGTCTGTTATATCAAAAAGGCACTCTTTTCCAAGATCTTCTGTATTTCCATAATGGCTGCTCTCAAATTCACATCTGTGAATACTACTACTGCAAATACCATTGCTGCTATCCCTACTGGATCTTCATCCGCTCTGAGGATGACATCACCTACTTAGCATCTTCAACGCTGGGTTCAAATGCGCTGGTTAAGGAGTACCGTCAACACGGTACCATTCCAACTCTGGAGGCTGCCCGACAGGCCCTCCAAGTGAACAACTCACACAGGTCGTCCAGAAAATGATGACCAATGATTAAGAGGCAGGCGGTGCTGACTACCGTCTCCAACCGTTTCGGGTCGTTATCCCCGGAACGCAATTTCCATTCACTCCCTTACTCTGAGGAAGTGAATGAGCAGGTCCCTCAGGGCATTAATTCAAAAATATAGGAGTCCTTCCCGAGGGCTCCCATCAACAATCGCCGCCAGACTCGTGCGGTAGTGCGCCCTCAACATGATGAGGGTACCGACTCCAGGCATTCAGCTCAGGTTCCTCGAACCCGAGCAGGCAAGATGAACCACCAGAGACGGAATCCGGTTATCAATGGGCAGGTTATCATCCCTGCCATCTCCGGAGAAGTACACTAACCTAACTTGGTGGCGAACAACGAGCAGGCACACACACCTACCCATTTTAATTCCGCTGTGCAGTAGACTCGTTTGGAAGCATCAAGCCAATCCCGCCAGGAAATTCCGGCGGAGTAATATAGGCAGGAACATACACCTACTTATACATCACCAGTTAGTCAGCAGGCTCGTCTGACTACATATGATGGATCTCGTCAACCGTGTTTGGCGAAGTGTAATCAGCAGGCATATACACCTGCTAATACTAATCAAGCCTACCAACAGTCTCGCTTGGTAGCGCATGGAGAAGTCAGTCGGAAAGCCCCGACGACAAACAGGAGGCAGACTCAACTCTCTGCCCCCACACTTGAGTACTGTCAGGATTCACTGACAGGAAAAGGAGGACAGGAGCATGCACATACACCTACTCCAAGCCCGGAATGGATGTATATCCCCGTTCTGGCGGCTGAAGTCACCAAACATATTTTGTCAATGGTGAAAGAGTAGAAGCAAATTCCTGCTCATATTCTGGATGCTTGCCAGGATATCATAACAGCTTCAGCATCATCTCAGGGACAAACACATAAATCTATCCCTAGCAGTGGAGTGACACATCAACAATTCACTCCGGAACAGACACACACATCTGTTCCAGTCCAAGAGGGTTATGGGGCATACTCCCCCATATCATACGGACAACCAAGTCAGGCACATACACCTGATTTGAGTGGAGATCATCAGCCTAACCTGACCATCTTTTCTAATCAGGCACATACACCTGCTCAGAGTAACCAGTTTCGTCAACAAGTGGTTTCCAAAGTGAGTAAGAAGGCATCTAAGAAAAAGATCCGCCCAGCACAGTCAGGAGATCAAAGGCCAGTCTGCAACAAGGCCTTGCTCGATGCTGGAGTTCGTGAAGCCCTCATACATTTATCTGTTGGAATTCAAGATTCTACTCCCTCAGTTCCAAATAACGGGAACATTAATTCCAAAAGTCTTCAACAGACACTTTCTCATGAAGGCTTGCTTCGTGACAATTCGGTCAATATTGAAGTTTCATCTTCAGATGAGAGCCACAATAACCCTCTGTGTGGTCAGAAGACCAAGGAGCAAGAGATCTCATCTTTTGCTGTAACTCATTATGGTGGTCCTCCCCATGATGATGAATTTCACTGCGAAAGTCCTCTCCGCAGTAGTGATTCACATTTCCTGGAAAATACTCCAGTGGACAATGTAGTGTCGAGAAAGCCCTCTTATCTTGAGGAACTTGCAAATGCGAAACCAGTCATGTCTGATTCTTTATCGCTAACAAGTGAAATACTTTCTCAATCAGAAGATAGCTCAGGGTGTAGGTCATTCTCTGAACCACCCCTAAGTCATGAATCTTCTAGTTTGATCAATGATCTCTCTACCAATCTTGTTGAATCCGATGAAGCAACAAGGAAACACCAACTCTGGTCAAAACAGGTAGAATAATCTTCATTTAATGATAAAGAGGAAATGCTGAACATGAGGAAAAAACTGGCAAAAGGTGAGGTACCAGTCATGTTTTGGCCTTTGGCTGACTCCCAGTATGACATTCCAAAGATGTTGACAGAAGATGGAGTCTATGATATTCATCTCAACATATGGAAAACTCTTTGTCAATTGAAGAAGAAGGTATTATCTTATGATGAATATGAAAATCATCTTAAGATAATAAAAGGGCTACAATGTCAGATTGATTTGGCATCTCTATCAGTCTCTCGGTATCCAAAGGATGAAAAGCAGCAGAGAACCCTTCAACGTTCATGCCTTGGCGCACTAAGAAAATTGTGTCAGTTAATTTCTAATGCTCCATCTGGTGTTCATATCAGAGGATGGGGTGTTCACGGAGTGCTACATTTCACAGTGCTTTCCAGTCAGCAAAGCCCGCCGAAAATGGTCTCATGCAATGTTATTGCCCATGGCCGGCCACAGTCAATGGGATTTTTTCATAATCAAAAGCCTGCTCAAGAATAGGCTTCAACTAGTTCCTCTCAAAATCAAGCATATAGAGAACAAGTTGTTGAATTGCTCCTACATCAAGCAGGAGAGAATATTGCACAAGCCTCTCGTATCGAGCAAACACGTCATCAAATGACAGAAGTTTCGGAAATCATCCAACGGTCTGTTGAACCAGGTGATAAAAGTGGATACAGGCTAATGCATCAAGCTAATTTCAGAAATAAGGTTCGCAAGATCAAGAGAGATTTTAAGAAGATCTCAGACATTGCATGTCAAGAGATACCCCAGCTTGTCAGACTGGGGACTTCTTTAACCCAACCCTCAGAGTCAACAAATGGGATTCGAGGAGTTGAGCGGAATCAGCAGGAACATCCCCAGTTCACAAGACTGGGGACTCTTTCAAATCATCAATCCCCTCCTTAGAGAATATCGGTCTTTTCTCGATTGGGGAAGAAGCCCAAAAGGGAACAAAGAGCCAAATTATCAGGAGATTCCCTCCAAATTATAGCTCTTCAAGAAGTTCCTAAAAGATTGAATCAACAAAAGGCAATGTCTCGTCAAAGACATGAAAGAAGACAATATCACAGAAATTTTGATAGAAGGGATGTGATGCATTATGCATCAATCAATGTCATCAATGTCGTTGTTGCTAATCCACCAGAGGAGACTCACTCAGGGGACTCAGATGAAGAGCGTCTTGCTCAAGAAAATGTATGCACCGATACAAATGAAGAAGGTGTGCGTACACGAAGTCAAAGGATTACTCAGAACCTAGGTAATCCACTTCCTTCTCTCCAAAAGGTATCCAAAAAAGGGAAGGGAAAGAATCAGGTTACATATCCTTCCTCTGGAGAAGGTCAATCACTCTCATTAGAGAAAAGGTTTGCATAACAGGAGGATGAAATGAAATAATTAAGAAGGTTGAATGCAGAACTACTTTAGAGTAGTCTTCTTCTTAAGAATGCTGAAGTCCGACAGCCGAGGGAATTTGTTGTAACTACTGAGATGGATCAGGAATATCCTCCTTTATCAGTACACCCTTAGAGGTCTAATCCTACGGGTCAAACGCAACAACGGTTGGCAGCACTACCATTAGTTGCAGCACCAACCACCACGTCTGTCCAAGCTCCATTCATTGCACCCACCCAAAACCAAGTTCAACCTGATGTTTCTCAAAAGTTAATAACTACTATTGATTCATTAACAGCTCAGTTAGAAACTATGGAAGGGAAACGGGCGCAAGTTCATCCTGAAAAGAAAGTTTACCCTGAATGGGTAGATTCAATTTCTCCTCCATCTAGTTTTGGAAACCCTGTTTTCCCTACTTTCAATGGACCAGGCGACCCTAAACAACATTTGACACATTACGTGTCTTGTTGTGATCCTATGATGGGAACTCCATAACAATAAGAAGCAGTGAAACTCAGATGCTTCGTGCGAACCTTTCAAGGACCAGCTTTTGTCTGGTATACAAGCTTGCAATCCCGATCAATCATCGGATGGGAGGATCTTCGTCAAAAATTTCTTCTTCAGTTCAGCTCAACTTTGCCAAAAACGACAGTTTTCGATCATACAAACTGCAAGCAAAGGGAGAATGAAAGAGTCTCTGATTTCATTGCTCGCTGGAAGGGATTAACGTATTCCCTTAGTTTAGCACTCCTTCAGGAAGAGTTGTTGCCAATCTGTGTGGCAAATTTGCGTGACGAATTACGCACGCCATTGATCCCTGTGAAATACAGAGGAGGGTTTCGAGACCTTACTTCAATCGCTCAGCAGATTGAAGATTCCCTTATACAGGCTAAGGTTAAATCTCGTGTAATTCCATCAGCTCCAGGAAGAAGAATGGGTAAAGAAGAAACTGCTACAGTTATGCTTAAACAAGAACCTGTACCTATTTATACTTCAAAACCTTCATCTTCTCGAAGGGCTCCACCTCCTGAACACCAACAACAAAGGGCGTTTCGTCCAAATGATCAAAAAGATCAATGACGAAAACAATTTGAGGATTTGAAGAGTAAAACATACTCTTTCCAAAGTGAGCAAGTTCCTGGTTACTTCATTTCAGCTCTGGAAAATAATTTGGTTCAATTACCAGTGCCCAAGAGGCCAAACAAGGAAGGAGATGAAGACCGTCCCAATTATTGTCCCTTTCATAAAATGTTGGGGCATCCCATCCAGGAGTGTTTTGTCTTTAAAGACCTCCTGCAAAAGATGGTCGACTTGGGACAAGTCAAATTGAAGGGTTATTCAGCTCATATAGCGTGTGTTACCGCTGCAGATCCAGAGGAAGGAGGCGAGTGGCAGAAATTCAAAAGCAAAACTGTGCAAAAATATGATGATTGGATGGTCAGAAAGACAATCAATCAGACCCATGCCATTTTGCGAACACAATTGAAGAAGCCAATTGTGTCTCCTACAAAAGCTGCAGTGAAGCCTCCATCAAAAGACAAATCCTCAAAAGGGCAGCGCAATTCAAAGAAGAAAGAGGAATCAGAAGAAGATGAGTATGTATCAAGGCCTAAATTGTCTTTGACTCTGGCAGACTTTATGTCATGTACTTCAAAGCCACGGGCACCACCCCATCAAATGGCATAGCTTAAACAGGCTAATCAGGCAGAGTCTTTATCAGACGAAGAGTTAATCTTCAGTTCTGTTAATATGATTCAATTAACAGATCCATATTCCAGTCTAGATGAGCCTGAATTCCTTGTATCAAATAAGGGAATCCGAGGAAGTTCTAGAGGTTCAGGATACAGTGGAAGACGTGGATCTTTCTGAATCCACTACTCCAATTCTACCCCTGCTAGCACTGTGTATGCAACAGAAACTCGTGGTAGAGCCCTTCAGCGAGCTCAAAAAGAAAAAGCAAGTTCTTCTGCGAATGACGAACTCAGTTTTGGCATAGTTATTTTGGAAGACCGATTAAAGGTTCCATCTTCTTTATCTCAGCAAGTAAATGGATCTAATCGGTCTAATATTCCAAAATCAAGGATATTTCCAACTTCTATCCCAATACAAAATGCATCAGCTTCCAAAGCATCTGCTTCCAAGGTACATGCTAAACCACATATTCCTGTTGGGAAACGCAGACCTTTAGATCAAAAGTATGATATATTGAAACACTTGGCCCATGTACCAGCCAAGTTATCAATTTTGGATGCTTTGAATCTGTCAAAAGATCTTCGGGAAGCACTCATCGAAGCTTTGTCAAGTCCTCAGGAGTGTGAAGCTGAAATTGCTGCAGCTGAAGTCTATCACATAGAGAATAATCCTGCAGAATGCCATGCAGTGATATCTTTTACTGATAAAGATGAATATGATGTTGTGCATGGGCACATAAAACCTTTGTACTTATCTGGCAAAGTCAATGGTGTAGATATCCGAAGAGCTTTCATTGACAATGGTTCAGGAGTCAACCTCATGCCCATTCGTACACTTCGTCGATTGGGCCTCACAGAATCTGATTTATCTCCTTCTACCATGATGTTACAAGGATATGATAAAAATGAACAAGAACCACTGGGCGAAGTTACACTCAGAACTCAGTTTGGAGATCTTGTATCCAATTCGGATTTCATGATTGTTGATCAGGACTCAGCTTTCAATGTCTTACTTGGAAGACCCTGGCTACATCAGCATGAGGCTATCCCTTCATCATACCATCAATGTCTCAAATACTGTTTCAATGGTCAAGTTGGAACATTGTATGGTGATAAGGCCTCGTTCAAAACATGTGAGTTTCAATACATTGAGTCATAATTTTATCACATGAAGGGAAGAGAAAAATCTACAATGAAGGAAGTTACCAAAGTAAATGCTCCATATGGTTTGGAGAAAATTCAAATAAATACATTTACACATGTGAGTACAGATTATGTGTTACCTATCAGTAAAATTGACAAAATAAGCCCAAATCAAAATACTCTTATGGAAAGATCCATAATTTCAATTACGGCAATTGAGCCAGACAACATGGGAGAAATTGGTAACCTACCAAACAGTGATGAAAGCATAAGTGGTGACGTTTTCATTTCATCTGCTGAAGTCCAACAAGTCTATACTTCTCCAATTAGGCCAGAAGAAGTTATAGCAACACCAGAGGTGAATAATGATGTTGATTCTCAATCCATCATCTCCTCTTTATTTCCCAAATAAGGCCCTTTATTATCAATAGGGTCAGAAATGGAAGCTTCTTCTTCAAAATGTGAAAATTTTGACATCTCTTATGATCATGAGAATTTCGTTTTGTCATCTAATATGCAAGTAGAAACGAAAGAAATAGCACATAATGAAGAGGAAGAGGAAGGTCTTAGAGATGCTCCTCCATCATTTGAAGAGGGTATCTCTACCACTGTGGATGAACTTAGAGAAGTAAATCTGGGTACAGAGAAAGATCCACGCCCCACTTTAATTAGTGCGGCCATGACCCTTGAAGAGCAAGAGATGTATATTTCTTTTCTAAAGAAACATAAAGATATTTTTGCTTGGAATTATACAGAAATATCTGGGCTTGATCCTGATGTTGCTACTCATCATTTTGGTTTACCAAAAGAACATCGAGGATTTAAGCAAGCCGCGAGAAGAACACACCCAACTTATCCTTCCAAAATTAAAGCTGAAGTGGATAAGTTGATCAAAGATAACTTCGTTAGAGAAGTTCAGTATCCCAATTGGTTGGCTAATATTGTCCCTGTAAAGAAGAAGAACAGAAAAATTAGGGTTTTCATCGATTTTAGAGATCTTAATCGGTATTGTCCTAAAGATGATTTCCCAGTTCCGATTATAGAACTCTTAATTGATGCAACGGCTGGCTATGAAGTACATTCTTTCATGGATGGATATTCCGGATATAATCAGATCCATATGGCCCTAGAAGATGAGGAATCTACAGCCTTCAGAGCTCCTCAAGGTGTGTTTTGTTACCGGGTGATGCCCTTTGGTTTAAAGAATGTAGGTGCAACATATCAACGCGCCATGCATCATATCTTCAAACCTTTCTTAGGGAAGTTTTTTGAATGCTATGTAGACGATTTGGTGTTTAAATCCAAACAACGTTCTAATCACTTGGCTGATTTGGAAGTCATATTCCACAAGCTTCGACAACATAATTTGGAGATAAACCCCTTAAAATGTGCATTTGGGGTAACCTCAAGAAAATTTCTCGGCTTTGTTGTACGCCATCGTGGTATTGAAGTCGATCCTGAGAAGACCAAATCAATCCTTGGTATGTCGCCTCCTCAAAATATGAAATAATTAAGAGGGCTTCAAGGACACTTAGCCTATATTCGGCGTTTGATCGCCAATTTGGCAGGCAAAAGTTTACCCTTTACCAAATTATTGAAGAAAGGTGTCACTTACCAGTGGAATGAAGAATGTCAAGAAGCATTTGATGTTCTCAAGAAATACCTCTTGAGTCCACCAGTACTCATGCCACCTGTTGAAGGTAGACCACTTATCCTCTATGTGACAGCTCTAGAGAGATCATTGGGTGCCTTTCTCGCTCAAAAGAATGATGCTGGGAATGAAAATAGCCTCTACTATCTCAGTAGAACTTTTCTTGAAGCACAAACCCAGTATTCAAGTATTGAGAAGTGCTGCCTGGCATTAATCTTTGCAGTTCAGAAACTGAGACACTACCTGCAACATCACGAGGTCCAATTGGTATCTCGCAATAATCTGCTCAAATTCATCTTTAGTCGTCCAATGTTTACAGTACGTCTAGCAAGGTGGGCAGTTATTTTGCAGTAGTTCGACATTCAGTATGTGTCTCAAAAGGCAATAATGGGCCAAGCTCTGGCTGATTTCCTGGCTGAATATCCTTCAGTGGAAGACACATATTCAGATATTGAACTCCATGATGAGGAATTTTTCTCTATTCAAGAGAATCCTCAAACATGGGAAATGTATTTTGATGGTGCTTCCAGAAGTCCAACAGGGAAGAAAATGGAAAATCCTAAATTCAACAAAGTTGGTTTAGGAATTGTGCTCATTTCTCCAGATAAGGCAGTGTTACCTTATTCCTTTTTATTGTGGGAAGGTGGTACCAATAATGAAGCCGAATACCAAGCTCTTATTACAGGCTTGGAGTTAGCGCTCCAAGCATAAGTGAATCACTTAAAGGTGAAAGGTGATTCAGACCTGGTAGTCAAACAAGTCAATAGGGATTATTCCATCAGAAAAGAAGAATTCATCCCTTTGTATGATTACGTCAGAGAGTTAATGGAGGAATTCCCTTCAGAACCG
Source organism: Viscum album (assembly GCA_963277665.1). Classification (NCBI taxonomy): domain Eukaryota; kingdom Viridiplantae; phylum Streptophyta; class Magnoliopsida; order Santalales; family Viscaceae; genus Viscum; species Viscum album. Next base: position 1,238,532,773 of record OY728166.1, read on the forward strand.
ACATTTTCTTATGTCCCAAGATCACAAAATGCTCAAGTTGATGCACTGGCTAATATAACCACAGCTTTAGCAGATCCAAATCGGGATGAGACAACCATTAGTATTGCCCACCGTCGTGCAATTTCACCTTATGTTCCAGCCAGAACATAGGAAATTAATGAAATTAGTCCCATTCCTGAACCGTATGGTCATACTACAGGATGGATGTCACCTATCAGGGAATACCTTCGAAATGGAACACTTCCACCTGATAGATCTAAGAAAGAACAAATCCGGCGACGTGTGGTCAATTTTACTCTTTATGATGGCCCAAACCACTTAGATAAAATTATCTACAAATGTGGTTTTGATGGAGTTCTCTTCAGATGCATTGATGGTGAAGAGAAAACGGCTGTCATGAAAGAAGTGCATGCAGGAGTCTGTGGTGCCCACCAGTCTGGACATAGACTGTCTGATAAAATTCGAAGGCTTGGATACTTTTGGCCTTCAATGATACAAGATTGTGTTAATTTCACAAAGAATTGTCATTCATGCCAAGTATATGCCAACTTCATTCATCAACCTCCAGAGTTGCTTCATACAGCTAAATACTCGTGGTCATTTTCCACATGGGGAATGGATGTAGTGGGACATTACCCTTCAGCTAAGGCCAAGCAGTTTAAGTACATTCTTACTGCTACTGATTTCTTTTCCAAATGGGAAGAGGCAGTACCTCTCAAAGAAGTCAGTTCTAAATGCATTGTTAGCTTCATCAAGTCTAACATCATTACTAGATTTGGTGTCCCTCATACCATATTGACGGACAATGGCATCAACTTCTGTTCTTCTGAGGTGAAGAAATTTTATCAAGAATACAACATTAAATCCAACCATTCATCTCGGTATCATGCGGCGGACAATGGCCAAATAGAAGCCTTTAACAAGACTCTTTAAAATATACTACAAAAGATGGTGGAGAAAGATAAGAGGTCATGGCCTGATAAACTCTTTCATGATTTATGGGCTTATCGGACTACCACCCGCAATGAAACACGGTCAACTCCATATTCGTTGGTATATGGAACAGAAGCAGTCTTGCCAATTGAAGTTCAATTTCCCTCACTCAGAGTATCCATTTGTGATCAGTTATCTACAGATGAGCAATACCAAAAGCGATTGAATGAATTGGAATAGTTAGATGAGAAAAGATTTTGCACTTTGCACCACTTGGAAATCTATCAAAATCGAATAGCACGAGCTTTTAACAAAAAAGTTCGCCTTCGTTCATTCAATCAGGGAGAATTGGTATTGGTTCTCAGAACACCAATGATACCAAGAAAGAAGCCTCCCAAGCTTGAACCAAAATGGGAAGGACCTTATTCAATACATAAGGTCTACTCCAATGGAGCTTATTCATTAATCTCAATGGATGGAGAACTCATCACGACTCCAACCAATGCTAGATTTCTGAAGAAATATTTTGTATAAACACAAAATATGGTCCCCAAAACCAAGATTCTTACAATTGGTTCATACAGCAATGGTCCAGTATGACCTTAAACTGCATCTGCAATGGTCCAGTATGACCTTAAACTGCAACTTCGTCCAACATGACGTTAAACTATAGAATTGTCCCTGCAACATGAAAATAAACTATACAGCATCAGTTCATCCTTGCTATATGACGTTAAACTATACAGCAATGGTCCAGTATGACCTTAAACTGCATCTGCAATGGTCCAGTATGACCTTAAACTGCAACTTTGTCCAACATGACGTTAAACTATAGAATTGTCCCTGAAACATGACAATAAACTGTGTAGCATCAGTTCAACCTTGCTATATGACGTCAAACTATAAAGTAATGGTCCAGTATGACCTTAAACTGCATCTGCAATGGTCCAGTATGACCTTAAACTACAACTTGGTCAAACATGACGTTAAACTGTAGAATTGTCCCTGCAACATGACAATAAACTGTGCAGCATCAGTTCATCCATTCTATATGATGTTAAACTATACAGCAATGGTCCAGTATGACCTTAAACTGCATCTGCAATGGTCTAATATGACCTTAAACTGCAACTTCGTCCAACATGACGTTAAACTGTAGAATTGTCCCTTACGTCCGGAAAGACGTTAAACTACATAAGTGCTTAAAAGTCCAGTATGAATTTAAACTGCATCATCCACGGTCTATGCATATGACCTTAATCTATTTTGCACTTATGTCCAGCAAGACGTTAAACTGTGACATCCTAACTACATGACGCTAAACTGTATAAAAGTCCCTTATGTCCAGCAAGACGTTAAACTGTGACGTCCTAACTACATGAAGCTAAACTGTATAAAAGTCCCTTACGTCCAGAAAGACGTTAAACTATATAATCATCAAAGGTCCAGAATGACATTAAACTGCACCATCCGCGGTCCATGCATATGACCTTAAACTATTCGCACTTTCGTCCAACATTACATTAAACTATGGGGAAAAAATCCCCAATGCGTCCAACATGACGTAAATGGTGTGTTATTTTGTCCTTATTGCATGACATTAGACTACACAGTTCCCCCCTTTCGTCCAACATGACGTTAAACTCTATTGTTCCCATCGTCCTTACTACATGATGCTAAACTGTACAGAAAATTCATGATATGTCCTACATGACATTAAACTGTATTTTGTCCCTGCTACATGACACTAAACTGTGCAGCACCAATAGTCCTAACTGCAAGACTTTAAACTGCATAGTCCCTTGATATGTCCTACATGACATTAAACTATGCATCGTTAAGGTTGTTGTTACCTCTTGTTTCTCACACCGAATATGACTCATGTGAGCTTAGAGAAAACATCAACCATAACACTCTCTTTGGGCCACTAACCATGTATAAGTCCCAACAACATTTTTATTTATTTAGATCGTTGTCCCCAAGAACAACTTGATCATTAATTCAATCTTTAATTGAACTACACAGACTTTTATCCTTGCCCTCCAGGCTGGGTATGTAGGCAACCTCCCAGGGTTCAAGCCCAAAAACAATCTCTTCACATTGGTTCACCACCATCTCATATGATGTTGATTCGTGAAACCGCCCCTAGAATCAATATCTTTACATTGATTCACTTTTTTCCTTGTTATATGACGTTAAACTATGCAACACTTTTGTCTGGTACGACAATAAACTACAATAGTCTTTGATTTCCTCATTTGATAGAGAACTATTATTGACATTGGTTTTTTCAATCATGTTTCATTTCAAAAGACTACGTGCATACATGGCAATGCCTAAACGTTTTATCTTGGGTTAAACCATCATTGTACTAAATTCCCCTTTCACCCTTCACATGTACGAACCAAATTTGTACAAAGGGTAGTTCGAGAACTACGTGGGCTTGATTCCCATCCTTATGGGATACGTAGGAACGTTCGAGTATCCCTCGAATCCAGCCCCAAGTCTTTTTGGCCTAACCCCAAATTTCACTTTCAGTCCCTTAGCTGAAAAGTCCTCATGAAAACACACACTGTGTATTCATTATTATGGTCCGAAATCTATAACCCTAAACTAAGATCTCTCATATTTTCGTCATGTACGACATTAAACTACATTTCAAGAACTACGTATGGATTGATTCTCATTCTTATGAGATACGTAGTGAAGTCCAAAATTTCAATTCAGGACCCAGCCACAACATGATTATGGTTATCATTGACCTATGTATCTCTGTATACATTGGACAATACCCATATTTATGTGTTATAATCCTAACCTTAAATATTTTCAGATCTTCATAACCCTTTTCATGACTTTTAGTCACAAAAATGTCAAACATCTGAGAATTATTTTGCCTGACTATGCAGCACGTGCCCATAGGTGGCCTTGCATAAACAGTCCACATAACAGACTTGTTAGCCAAAAGATACTATTTTATTTAACTACGCAGCCAATGCCCTTAGGTGGCCCTGCATAATTCAACCCCCTAACGGGTTTGTTAAATGATGGTAACTTCATTCTTGGGAAGAATGCCTCTTTTGTCCTTATTTGTCTTAAACAACAGTATGTAGGGATCCGCAAAAAAATAGCCATCCTTAACATATTTTTCCCATATCCTTTTTCATGATCTAAAAGTATTCAAGTATATGGTTTATTCTTCTTCCCTACGTTTGGTTCAGACCTTCGTAGGAGGGATATTCATCCAGTTCTTCGATAATATTGTCTGAAAATATCTTCCCCATATTCAAGTACCTCTTTCCATACAACAAACTCTATACTTTAAAAAATTTGAATCTCCATAAACTTTCACTGGCTTTTAGCACTAGGAAAGTAAATTTCTGAGAGTTCTTTTGCCTGACTATGTAGCACGTGCCCATAGGTGGCCTTGCATAAACAGTCCATATAACAGACTTGTCAGCCGAAAGATGCTATTTATTTGACCATACAGCCAATGCCCTTAGGTGGCCCTGCATAATTCAACCGCCTAACGGGTTTTGTTAAATAATAGTAACTTCATTCTTGGAAACTACTTCTTCTAATGCCTTTTTATCTCTCTTTCATATCATTCCTCATATTCAAATATTCTAAAGTCATAGCTTACATATTTTCTCTCATACTTGAGTATGGTACAATGTTTTCAGACGAGTTGTTAAGGAATTGAGTCAATTCTAATCCATTTTCGGTCAAAGATATTTTGACCTTAAACATTAGCCTTTGTATGTCCGACATGAATGACTTTAAACTGCCAGATTTCTTGTTTTTTCTTTTCACCTCAGAGTCAAATCCTCTTTTCTCTCCGGATCCAACTCGGAGGGGGGACTTTTGTTGACGCTCCTTTCCGTCACAGAGTCTAACGACTGAAAAAAGGGAAATACCTTAGTCCAAAGTGATTCATCCTTTTAAGAAACATCAAAAATCGACAAAGGGATGAACAAGGAGAACATTGCCCATAGGTCACGCAAGTTACCTCATGGTCGTGCAAGTACACTTGCGCGCCGCCTAGTGATCGTGCAAGTCTACTTGTGCGACGCCTTATGGTCATGCAAGTGACTTGCGCGACCTAATTGATAACCACCTGGTAACCGCCCGGGGTCTTCTCCTACCTATAAATAGACCCTATGGGCCCCCCATTCGAGAGGATCTTTTTCCAGAAACTCGAATTGAAGCTCCCGACGCCCAAGTCTCTTCTCAAAGCTCCCGGAACACTTCTAAGGTAATTTCTTACCTAGAACGGAAGATCTAAAGAGAAGGCGGAAGGCCTAAGTGTTGAAACTCATCAACACTTGCGCGCCTGAGTGGTCAGCCCTTAAGGGAAGTAACCACACTTGTGTGCCGCCTTATTCCTTCAATAGAACTTGCACGTCCATTTTCTAGAAGAACCTCAAGAGGATTCTAAAGGGTTTAATAAAGAGTCGCTCAAGTATTTTAATGCTGGTTGAAAATCACGCAAGTACACCATGTGTCGCACAGGTATACCTGCGCGACCAATACTTGCGCGCCCACGCAGTACTTGCGCGCCTTCCAAGACTTGCGCGCCCCTTCCTTTTTGGGTGCCTTTCTTACCCATTTTACTTCTCTTAAGCCATTTCACCTTTCTTATTCAAGATTCAGTCTTCAATATACTCTTCAAAGCCATTTATGGCATGATTTCTTGATTTAACTTCCTTATTTGAAAGGAATTCTGTGGAATATCTCTCAAAACATAGTGATTTATACATCTTTATGTCACCAAAAATTGAGAGTTCATTCATTCAACCTCATCCTTTAAGATGAGAGAATCTTTAACATGGGTCTCCTTTTCAGGAATAATCCCCAGTTATAAGTCCTTTAATCCGGGCATCTTCCTCAGAAGTAAGCCCCAAATTCTTAAAGTTCCCAAACTTGGGCATCCTCCTCAGGAGTAAGCCCCAAACCTTAATTCCTTAACTTGGGCATCCTATTCAGGAGTAAGCCCCAATCATAATCTTTTAATATGGGCATCCTTCTTAGGAGTAAGCCCCAAGTCCTCTAATTTTGGGAATCCTTCTTAGGAGTAAGCCCAAATCTCAAATATGGGCATCCTTCTTAGGAGTAAGCCCCGAGTCCCTTAATTTGGGAATCCTTCTTAGGAGTAATCCCCAAACCTTAATCCCTAACCTAGGTCTCCTTTTCAGGAATAAGACCCAGTCATAATCATGGGCTTCCTTTTCAGGAGTAAGCCCCAAGTCCCCTAACCTAGGCTTCCTTTTCAGGAATAAGTCCCAGTTATAATCTTGGTCTTCCTTTTCAGGAGTAAGCCCCAAGTCCCATAATTTCTCTTAACCAGTCCTAATTTTCATTTGATCTGGGATTCCTTCTTAGGAGTAAAACCTAGTTATCAATCCTCTCTTAATTTGGGCTTCCTTTTCAAGATTAAGCCCCAAGTTAGAGTATTCAAATCTCCATGAAGCACATATACCTTTATGGACCCTGTTCCTGGATTTTCTCCCTAAAAGTAAATCCTAAACCTTCATCTATCTGGGTAGTCATACATACATAAGCCCCAAACCATTACTTATGATTTCATCTTTCATGGCACAATTGTCTAATTTTTACCAATACCTCTTGTTTCTCACACTGAGCATGACTCACGTGAGCTTAGAGTGTAAAAGTAATTATGAAATCCTTCTTTGAGCCATAAATCATAAACGTCATACTCCATTACTCGAACTACGTGGGTTCTGATTCCTTTTCCAAAACAAAGGATACGTAGGTAGCCCATTTATGGGTTCAATCCCAACTTTGAAATAATCCATGTCCTTATGAATGAAGATAAACTTCAAGTGCCCCACTGAGTGGTTTTAAAACTAGTCTGGTCATCATAATGACCAAGAGACTTTTATAAATGTTTTGAAGGATACCATTGACCAAGAATCTCTAAATATATACAGATGATTCTCTATTGATGAAGAACCTCGAATACATATAAAAGAGTCTCTAAATTTCATACATATTTAATCATTGATTGTTAAAACTAAAGGAAAGCTCATTTTATACTTGGTAATGTAATAAGGATTCACGAACATAACTTAAATATATAAAGAGAGTCCTGGAGTAGACAATAATTCCCCTCAAAAAGTTGTGATGAGTCCGACCTCCCATCCTCTCGACCAATGAAAATTCCTAAGCCTCATCAGTCCACAAGCTAATGAGCGTCTACCTTTGTAAAGTAGGTCCAAACGGACGTGGAATCATTGGATGTTTTCGGTTCTACGAACAAACCCGCTAGAAACTGATCGGAACGTTTGAATCTCCCATCCAGGAGGTCATCCCCGAATTCCGTGTGAAACACTAATGTACATCATAATACATCTTAGTGGCACCCGAATGGATAGCCCACTGAGACTTGTGGCTATCTTGAATCACCACCTTCCGCGGAGATAACGGCACTACTGAACGGCCGTTGAAGCACAAAATGCCCTCATGAGACGATGACCAATCAGAGGATGTCTCCCTACCGTGAAGAAACTGCTTCTACCACTGAAAAAGCTCATAATTGGGTTGTTCCCTCTAATCAACTCCAATAGAGAAGGAGTCAACTTGACACTTTCAAAGAATGCCCCACCACTGTGTTCCCTAGTCTCCACATGCATCTGAGAAAAGAGCCCCATCAATGCCCACTCATCACTGGACTTCCTCAAAGCCTGCACTGGAACCCTTCTGCTCAAGGCGTCGACCACTACATTACCCTTGCCTAGGGTATAGACAATGTCAAAGTCAAACCCCTACAAGTACTCGATCCAGTGACACTGCGTCATGTTGAGGTCCTTATGTGAGAAGATATAAGACATGATTTTGTGATTAGATTATACCACAAACTTCTCCCCAATGAGGTAGTGACACCATGTCTTCAAAGCATGCATCACCGTTGCCAACTCCAAGTCATTGGTTGGGTAGTTCTTTTCATGTGGTCGAAGTTGGCGAGAGCCATATGCAACCACATGATCATCCTGAATAATCATACACCCAAGACCCATACCTGAAGCATCACAATAGACAACATATCCTTTTCCTGCCTCTGGTAAAATTCACACGGGGGCGGTAGTCAACCACCTCTTTAGCTCCTCAAACGACGCCTGGCATTCTGGACCCCATACAAACATCACCCCTTTCCACGTGAGGGCAGTCATCGGTGAAGCAAGCCGAGAGAAATCTCGAACGAATCGCATGTAATAACCAGCCAAGCCAAGAAAACACTAGATCTCGAACACATTCTTCCGCTGCTCCCATGACATAACCACACAAATTTTCTCGAGGTCCACTGAAATTTTTTGCTCTGAGATTACATTCCCCAGAAATCTCACCTCCCTAATCCAGAAAGTACACTTTGACAACTTTTCATAGAGGTGGTGATCTTGTAATGTACCTAAAACGATCCTCAAGTGATGTTCGTGTTCCTCCTCCGAGCTAGAGTATACCAGAATGTCATCCACGAACACCACAACAAAGGAATCGAGATACTGAAGGAACACCCAGTTCATGAGTGCCATAAAGACTGTTGTAGAATTGGTCAATCCGAAGGGCATGGCCAAATACTCAAAGTGGCAGTACCTGCTTCGAAATGCTGTCTGTGGGATATATGACTCTTTCACCCAAAGTAGATGATACCCCAAACGCAGGTCTATCTTTGAGAACCACTTTTTCCCCTTCAACTGATTGAAAAAATCATCTATTCTAGGAAAAGGGTATTTATTCTTAATTGTTACCTTATTCAGCTTTCGGTAGTCAATACACAACTGGAGGGATCCATCAGCCTTTTTCACGAACAACAAAAAAGAGGCCCAAGGAGAGATGCTTGGGTGAATGAATCCTTTGGATTCTAAGTCACCATGTTGTATCTTTAATTTCCTAAGCTCGTTGGGGGCTATATGATAAGAGTTAAGAGTTATCGGCTTTGTTCCCAGCACCAGATCAATTGAAAACTCCACATCCCGGTCCAAGGGAAAACCTGAAAAATCATCCGGGAATACCTCCAGAAAATAATTCACTACATGAGGTAGTGAACCTTCAGGGGAAAGACGATCCTCTATCATGAGTGAAGATAACTAGAAGATAACACTTCCCAACTCTGGGAGTGGAGGCCCTCTGTGACCTGACTGAGGATCCCATTCTCCATGAAAAACCTGACGACTCCCATCAGGTGTCGTGAAACTCACACACCATCTGTAGCAATCGATGTGTGCCTGGAAGTGTACTATCCAATCCATCCCGAGTATGAAATCAAAAACGTCCATATCTAAGACCAAGAGGTCCAACTCCATCTCGACCCCTGACACAGAAAGAGCACACGATGGGCACTATAGACCCTGCTCCTTCTTCTTTCCCAGCGGTGTCACCAACTCCATCGTGAAAGACATCAATTCAGTTGTAAAATTAAGAATGTCCACAAAATGGGAAGAAATTAATGAAACAGAGGCACCAGTGTCAAAAAGAGTAGTAGCTATAGAAGATACGATCAGAATGGTACCTCGAACTGTCGACGGTCCCGCCTCTGATCCTGCTGGTGCCTGATCCACTACATGGAGATGTCTAGTATCTTCCTGAGGATGACCGCTATTCTGTGGGTGTGCCTTAAACTGGATCTTCCCAGAAGACAACCCATCCCTACCACCACGTATACCAAATCAAGATCCCCATTCCTCGATGGCTCAGACTGTTCTGGCACTCTTCTTGAAGCCACTGACCTAGCCCCACTCGGAAGTGGACGTGCCAAAACACAGAATCGCTGCAAATTCCCCATACCTCCACACTGGTAAAAAGGATTCGAAGGATGTGTACATGCTGGTCAGATATGCCTTGGCTTCCCACAATTGTGGCACACGACCGATCTCACATCAGAAGCCGGAGAAGAAAACTGCCTGGAAGACTGGTCTGAACTGCCACCTCCTTTCTTCACAAGATCATCCTGCTTCCTTTTCTTCTCTGAGGAGCTGCCACTTCCCACTGTGGATACTGAACCATAGAAACTAGCCCTGCCTTTCTTATCAATCTCCACCATGCACGCCCGATCAATGACCTCATCATAGGTCCTCATCTTAAACAAGAACACCTAGGAGTATATATATGGTCGCAAGCCTTTCTCAAACCTCTGGGCCTTCTCTTGTGCATTAGAGACAATTTTTGGAGCATACCAAACCAACTCAGGGAAACAGTTTTCATACTCCATCACAGATAGATTCCTGTGAACTATTTCCATGAACTCTCTAGACCTTTCATAAGCCAACACCTTAGGGAAGTACTGTTCATTGAAGACCGCCTTGAAATCTACCCAGCGAATCTGCTCATTCTTCCCAGACTGAAGCACTGACTCCCACCACTTACGGCTGGGACCCTCCAACAGAAAGGATACACACTTCATCCTGAACTCCTCGGGTGCTTCCAAGAACTCAAACATACGCTCGATCTTCTCGAGCCATTCTTCTGCTTCCTGGGGTTCTGAGCTACCTCAGAAGGTAGGAGGCTTGTTTTTCAGAAACTCTTGTGCTTTATATTTTCTAGGACCTATCTTTTCTACCCTAATAGGAATAGGAGAAGGAGATGGTCTCTGTCCTAAAGCTTGGATAGCCCGAACCATAGCCTCCACAAGCCTCTGATCAATCGGTGTGGGAGAACTCTCTCCATCTTCCTCCTGTGGGCGCGTGGGAGCTTTCCGAGGAGGCATGTTGCTACAAAATGCAACAGTCACAAAAAAATAGTAAATACCACAATTCTGAAAATTGTAATCAAATATATCAAATATAAATAAACTAAAAAAATTCTAGTAATAAATGAAACAACTACTCCACATCCGCCAGATGTCTACATGTGGTCTACAGCCCACACGTCTCACCTGGAAGTGAATTCAATCCGTAAATTCCAACATTTTATGGTGACTCAAGGTCTGCCATGAGAGGTGTAGGACAATCACCCTACTCACAATCAAAACCCTGATCCATGATAGTCCTAGCTCATGTCTATCCCGACTCATCCCAAAATAGCAATATAACCCAAAAACATTAACCTTCTCTGATGCCATTTCGTCACAAACCGAATCTGGTCTCCACCATTAACGGCACCAAAACCGGCCCGTGGAAAGTCCCAAAGGGTGTTCCCTATCCCCACGGGCTGTAACAAGTGCTTGGGTATCAAAAAATCTTGTTTGGGAACGATTTACCGGAGTATGAAAGCATAAAACATAAAAAACAATCAATAATTAGAATCTGAAATTTTCATGGTAAACAATTATTAACAAAACCAGATATGAATACATTTGTTTAAAGACACTAAAAGTGGTCCAAATACAAATAATTACAATAGAAAGACATCCCCATGGACTACACATGACAAGGGGGTCATCACCCACAAGCCTTCTCCACAACTCAGCCCCAGCGATGGGGACTAACACCCTGAACCGCCATCACCCTTAGCCTTACCTTTACCCGAGTCAAGCATAAGAAGGTCTACTTATACCCAATGGGTGTAAGTAGGGTGTGATCCTAATCCAAATTGGATACCACCAAATTATTCCAAATAGCAAGCAATACAATATGAACAAAACAAGCAATTTTAATACACAAGGTGAAACAGTGTTAAAATTCCAAGAAATGCAACCTTCAAATGAAAACAGTTTTCAATCCGAGAATTTCATAATGTTAACACATTAAAATAAAAAATTTAGCTAGTTTAATTTACTTCCAAACACACCATATTATATGGGTAAATAACACAAATCCAATGAGCCACAAAATTGGGAACACCCCTAGGCACTAGGTTGTCTCGGGCCCTATGTACCTCGTACCTCGGTGTAAAGTAACCATAGATAAAATTTGTTCTCGTGCACGAGCCACTAGTAGGGAACATAACCATAACCTAGTGGTCCCCAAACATCATCCACATAGTTTAGTTAGAGTTTTATTTATCCAAATACTATGTGAAACAGGGACAAACCCCATCCGGTCCACTAGCTGTACTAGTACAAATCGGCCCCACCTAGGTACCCGGGATTCCCATTTTGTGCTCAAACAATTTCAGAAAACAACACACATACTATTGCATATATAATATCATTAATGGTCAAAAACAAACAGTATAATATCTACACACATTTTATACCATTTAAAACACACAATAAAATATATTGACTTTCAATAAAACAACCTTTCAAAATATCACATTGTTTTGCACCCAAAGCTCTTTAAAATATCCACTTTGCACACTATGTGAACACTTTTAAGTCATAAAAAGAAACTTTCAGTTCAATACCCTTTAATGAAACCAACAATTCAATTATGGGGAAGACCAATGTGAACCAAGAAGTTATATCTTTTAAAAACCACCATTTTCACACAAACATGGCACTTAAAGCCCATTTGCATCCCAAACACCGTTTAAACATACATTCGCAGCATCATCCAAAAAGAATAAACATTAAAAACATTATTTTCAGTCCTAATACTGTTCAATAAAATCAACTAAGTAATTATAGTTCATCCCAACATGAACCAATAAAATAATTGTATGAAAAAAATCCAATTTCACCAAAAATTGGAACTTAAAATTCATTTGCATTATAAATGAAACTAAAACCAATTTTTACAGAAATATTAAAATTCAATAAACATTAAAATACCATGAACACAGTAAGATAATTCACAAAAATTTCATGCACAATGTAATCACCTACCAAAGTAACAAAAAACCTTGAATCTCCGTGCGAAAATCAAATTGCACCCCCACCGCACCAAGAGAGACCTAGATCAAACCTAAAACCACAAGAATTGGCCAAGAAAGCACAAAGTTAAACGCTAGGTTCGAAAACCTAGTTTCTGGACATTAGGAAACTCAATAATAAGTGAAGAAACCCTAAAAACAATGAATGAAACCCTATGTAATTTGAAAGAGGAAAGAAAATGACTAATTTACTTGAAGTATCTTGAAGTAATCACTCCAAAACACCAGTAGCTGAAATTTAAAAGATACAAAATTAAGTTTTCGTTCAAAAAAGATTTATTAGGTCATTTAGGAACTGTAATGGAGGAAAACTATTGATAATTGAGAGAGTTATGAAAGAAAGACGATACCACTTCAAATTTGGATGATTTGAGGAAGCCTATGAAGTTTGTCACCAAATCACGATAAACCAGAGCTCCAAAGAGGGGGTAGAGAGTTCAGACGCGAGGCTGGGTTCAATGGTCTTGGGTGAAACTTAGAATCACTGAAAAATCCCAAAAATTGAATAAGTTATAACATAAACAAAATTCATTTTTAAAATAAGAATTGTGCTTTCGGGCAGGCCCAACCCTTTAGATAAAAACCCAAATAAACCTTGGTTATGGATTTATAAAGGCTCTAAATTGGCTTTGTGGTGTTAATAGGTTACGGTATAACATGTAGGAATTTTAATGGATGAAAAATGTTGAAAAATGAAAATGTTATAAAAGAAACAAAATTTATTTTTCAATCTGGAATTAGGCTCACGGTTTGGCCCAATTCATGAAAACTCATCTATTCCTCCATAAAACCTAGGTAATCCCACAAAACAAAGAAATCATGTAAATTAAATGAAAAATATCTTTAAAATATGTCATTTATGTGACATTCATTGTTAGATTTCTCTTTCATATCCATGTTATCACTTCTGACCTATGTTATCCTATATGGAAACCCAGTGATGAGATACTTTGGGTAATCATTATGTTTCTGAATTTAGTTTAAAAAATGAAGCTTTAGTATCCAATTTTACGATGTGAGTTTCAATTAAAGAAACTTTCATGTAGTAAACCATTTATAACCCCGATGAATTTTGAGGGTGAAATTCATTTTTAAGGGGGGTAGAATGAAACACCCCAAGATTTTATGAGATAGATATGTTTTAATTTCTTTGATTTCTTGTGTTGTACTCTACACAAATATTAGCTTTCATTATATGCAACATTGTATTAGCTTTTAGTATAAAAACACTATTCTTGTCTTGTGTTACACACAATTTCAACTTTTTTTTATAGAATTAATTTCACGCAACACTGAATTTAGATTTTGTTCAATGTATAAAAGAACTATGTTTGGATTAAGTTATATGAAACACCAAATGACTCTTTAACTAAACTCAACACTAACTTGTCTTGTTTTACATTCAATAGCAACCTTCCTCGATAGCTTGTGTTGTACACAATACTGAGTTTCACTAAACAATGATATATTATTAAAATATTATTATTTAATGGGATGTAAACTAGATGTAATGAATATTATTAACCAAATTGGGAATTTTATATAACATTAAAATTCATCTTATGTATTTTCTAGAACATAATATAAGAAAAAATTCAATTTTTCAGATAAAAGAAGTATTTTTCAAAAAAATGCAGTTTTGTCACAATTTTGATGGAGCACCAATTTTAAATCTATTTTTTAACTCTTATATATTCTATTTTAATAAATAAATTACTTCTTTAGTAGTAAGACATCAAAATTTAACATGGTTTAAATTTTGTTAGTTTTCTGATTAAATTCATATTTTGGTAAATAGTGAAAATACGCTAAATTTCAGTTGAAAACAACTTTTTTCACCAAAATAATTTATATGGTTACATTATATTATTAAATGGGTTTAAAGTTTAAATATAATATAATTTTATAATTTAATACAATTTAATTCATTTTCATTAATTTTACATTTAATTCATATATAAAAACATTTCAATTTTTGCAATGTTTTAACTTTTAAACAAAAACCTGTTTTTTTTTTCATTACAACAACGAGATTAATTTTAAATTAATTTTTGCAACTTATTTGTTTTGAATTTAAAAAAATGTATTATATATTTGGAATCAGTGGGTCTAAATTATTTTTAATAGGTTACTTTTAATTTTTTGATATTATGAATAGTAATTATGGTAATTTTTATTTAACATAGTTAAAAGTAAATCGAGTAAATTTATGTAACAAATAATATGATAAGGACAATAAAATTGTTATAAAACCTTCCAAAATACTATTGGATGAATAAAATTCTACCCCCAACATCTTAGGTTCGGAACTTAGTCATTTAATGGCCACTTGATGATGAAAATGGCTTAAATATTAATTTTTTTTGGAAAAGATGGAGGTTGGGGCCTTATAGAATATATTATGACCTTTATATTATATTATTTAATGTAATTTTAAAGTTATAATATTCATAGTTTAATAGATATAACATTTTTAATGTTTCATTTTATTGATGATAAATTTGAATAAGTATATTCTAATAAAATATATTAAATTTATATTCACTATATTATTTTATTTTTAATTTTTACTCAACAAATAATTATATTCAATAATTACACAAAATCATTGTAGTAATTATTTTATTAATCGAGATATCAAAAATATGTTATTAAAAATATTAAAATAAATATATTTTTGGATAATTAATATTTCCAATTAATTTTATAGATAACCTTGACCCCATAGGAATTTAACAAAATAGTTGGTTTTAAGTTAACTTGTTATCTTTATATTTTTAAAACATCAGTAATTTGAATAGTGTCAAAATTGACACTATTGGTTGTTTATCAAAACAGTACTTCATTAAATTATATAAAAATCCTAAAACATTTTAAAAAATAAATAATAATTCTGATATGGTCAAAAATGTTCTCAAGTGTTTATTTATGATCTAATTGACATCAAATAAGTAAATATTTTACACTTTTAATATTGAAATATCTGTTACCCTAGTTAAAATGACATAGAAAAACTAAGTGTTAAATTGAAAATATATGGTTTTAATAGAGATTTAAACTTGTATAAAATTTATTGGTTGATGATATTACAGCCCTATCTCATATCAAATTCAACATTGGTACATTTTGGAGGTTTTTGAGTGGGGTTTTATTTTATTATAAATTAATATTTGTTAGGTTTCCAAAAGTACCCCTCACCTCAATTATAAAAGGGAACCTCCTCCCTCATTTCTCCACCACCAATTAAGCCTTGAAGTTCAAAAATACCCTATCCATTTATCTTCTCAACTTCCCTAGTTACATTCTATAGGTTATGGGCTTCTCAAAATACCAACTCTATTTTAATTAAGAGGAGATCTAAAGAGAGCACGTCATAGAAGAGGTAATCCCTGCTCACGATTCTTTCACATTTCTTTATACTTTTTCATATACTTAATGAGTTTATTAATTATATAATAATAACTCTAGTATCACTTATATACTAATATGTTATTATAATTATTAAACAACCATATTCCATTGTATATCCATCCTAAGAAAAATGAAATCACTACACGTGTGTACATATGACTTACATCTCCACACAGGGGTGTAATCTATTTTTCACCACCACCTTACTTGGATGGGTATAAAAATTGATGTAATAACTATATATTTTTATTGAGAAATGATATTTATTCTGAAATATAGTACACCATAAAATTAAATACCATTTAGGAATTATGGTAATGGTATCGTCATTTGTGCGTACGTATAGCCTACCATCACCATGACGTGATGGGATTCATTATCCACATTAACCATTAAAGAATGATTATAAAGTATATATAATAAATAATAATGAAATATATGAAATAATAATTCTACTGTATTTGTTTATATATATATATTTCATTTATTTACTTCCATTGAATTAAATAAGAAAATGAAAACAGTGTTCATGCCTACGTATGGTCTACCGTCTCCATGAACATTGTATTCCATTTCATTTGTCTATATGTTATATATATATATAATATTATATATAAATTATGTTTTACATTATGTAAGTATATAAATCATGATCTAATTAATAATATCAAAAATAACAATTCAAAACACGTACGATAAATCAAACAATTATTACCCAAAACGTTGCTTTAACATGGAATTGACAAATAAACGGGTAATATAAAGTCCTAAGTGAATCATATATGATATCATAAATATTTTTATGGTTATGTTACAAGTTAATAAATTTTTTAAACCCACTATACAGAAGTTTTGAACACATACAGAATAAATCGGACCTAAGGTAAGGGATCATTTTCCAATCTCGTTATTTTTTGAGATTGTTTATTAGTAAGTATTTATTGGGGTATATTTATCATTCATGTCCATGTTTCCTAAATATTTCATATTATTTATATTATTCTACTATTTTTTTATTTCAATTTTACTAATTGGTGAATTTTTATTAAATGATATAGAATGAATATTTCTTTCATTTTCTATACTATGTACTTTTTTACTTTTCCGACAAAATTATGAGGAGAATGTTTTTTTAACATATACAATATGAATTTATTTTTAAGGTTTCATGATTACATATTTCCATGGAAAATAATTTAAAATAATTCAATTATATTTTCATTTAAATTATTTTATTTTATTGTTGTGTGGGATTTTGAGAAAAGAAAGCGTTTTTGAAGAAGAAAAGATAATATCCTCATGAATTAAGTTCTAGTGTTTTATCAAAAATTATTTTCCATCTAAGATGGCTCTATTTAAATAGGTTTCTGTTTATATCCATATTTTTACTACTATTTTATTGTGTTATTTATGGAATGATATTTTATATGGATTATGTTGTGATGGAATGATGTTTAAGAAGCCCATTTTATTTCTTGGTTTATGCTATGATGAATGATTTGTGTTTTGTGGCACATGTACGAATAATTTTATTATGAGATGGTGGGACCTATATCTGCATCCAATGTATTGGGTAATGATTTATATCTCATGAGATAAAAATCACTAGAATGATAAGTATATCTGTTTCAGTAATACAAGTCTAGAACAACAAGTAAATCCATTTCAGTAATACATGGATGGAACAGAAATTAAACCCATATTAGTAAAATAATTTCTCCACTATGATGGTCTAGGAAGCAGTTCCTTGACTACTATGAAAATAAAATTATGAGATTCTTTTTTCCACATTTCCATGTTTTATGAAAATTCTATTTTTCCATGGTCAATGTTCCTTTATGATCTATGCCTTATGAACTGCCAATATTTATTTCATGACTCGTGATTTTGATATTTCAGATTTATGTTCAGGTTTTTACATTCTTATAATTATGGTTTGTTTTATGTTCTCAATGTTTACACTTAATAATAATTTGAGCTCTCCCTTTTTATGTTTTATCTACCCCAGGATATAAAGAAAGGTTTTAGGTAAGAAAACAAAAAGTGGAAGATCTTTATGGTAGATTTTGAAGATCTTTCACCAAGTTAGAAGATTATATTCAAAGTTTCCGAAGGCATTAAACAAATATGGTCTTTGGGAATTTATTTGTGTCATGTATTAACTAATCCTCAAAATTAATTTAATTTCCATGTACATAAATCTTGGATCATTAGATTCTTCATGAATAGATATCCTTAGGGGATACATTATATAGATTCACTAAAGGATGGGAGAACATCATCCTTTTCCAAGGAATCATGGTTGGTCCATCCAAGTTGCATGAGTAGGTGATGTGGGAGTTTCACACTTCCCCTTTTGTTGTATATCTCAGTGTGAAAATGATGTAAAAGTACCTTAAACAATAATTTTATTGGTATTGAATGATGTAGAGTTTAACTCAGTTTGTCTGACAATGTCTCTCATGTCAACAGGTGAAGGTTGACCACTAGGTTTTGGTTGTTTGGAAAATTCCACTTCATATCCTGGAATGGAAATGGGATGTAATATCAATAGTCTTTGTGACATAGATTTCTTAGATAGTGAGAGTCCATGATTCCATCTGGTTGATTATTGTTTGACTTATAAAGTCGAAACTCTTCATTTACATCAAGGAGAAGAATTCAGTGGAGAGTATGTGATGGTTTTATATATGGGAGATCATCTGGATTCATGGAGTGACATTGAATATTCTCTCTAATTGTGATTCTCGGTTCCCCTCATGATTGTAGAGAGTCCTGGAAGAGGAATTTGGGACCTTATTGTGGATGAGTATGGCATTCCACACCCATATAGATAGGAATAAGGAGGTAACTATCTAGGTGTTGGAGGATATGTTGAGTTCTTGTGTTATAGACTTTATCTAGAGTTGGTAGGATCACTTTACATTGGTAGATTTTTCTTATAATAATAGTGATCACTCTACTATTAATATGGAATCTTTAAGGGCCCTATATGGGAGACCCTATAGTCAACACTTATGCTAGACGGATATTGATGATACGTCACTAGTTATGCCATAGATGGTACTAGTGATGACAGAGAAGGTTTAATTGATCCATGAACACATAAGGAAACCCAGATCAGATAGAAATTTTACACGATTCGACATTATATTCCCTTGGAGTTTGATCAAGGAGACCAGGTTTTTTTTAATTCTACCCATGATGAGGATTGATGAGTTTTGGTCAGGGATGAAATCTATCCCAAAGGTTCAGTGGGTAGTTTGAGATCCTGTGGAGCATTTTCAAGGTTGCTTACTGCATAGCCCTTCCCCCACAGTTGGATCGGGTGTATGACATATTCCATGTGTCACAGGTGAGTAGATACATGAATGAAACTATGCACATTTTAGACTGGGGTGAGATGAACATCATGGATGGAACCACTATAGAATTTCCCCTAGTGTCTATCGAGGACCAGCATGAGTGTATCCTTCAAGGATGGCATGTTCACTTGGTTTGTGTGTCATGGATTTATGGGAGAATGCAAGGGTGCTTCTGGGAGTGTGAGATCCAGATGTGGTCTCAGTATCCCCACCTTTTTTTTATTTTGTACTTTTTTGGATGAAAATCCTTGATGTGAGAATAATTTAGTGGCTCTATTTTTCCCTTATAAGAAATTGAAATATATTACGGAATATTTTTTGAGTGAGGTGTTGAGACGTCATGATATTTTGAGACTCAGTGATCCCAAAATTTATATTATAAAAATATTAAATATTACTAATATCATGTGCACATAGTTTTCCTGAAGAAGTGTAATTACTACCAAATGGAGTCTCTGATGGGAAATCTAAGACCATGGTTGAATCCGTAATTTTGGGTTTAACCTAGGTGTCACTTAATTTTAGTCAATTATATACATTCGGATGATGTTATTGTTGGCGAGTATGTTAAGTGGATTATTTAATTGATTAATTTAATTAATTAATTTAATACCCAAAACCCTAATTTACTCATTAAATAGAATATTATGGAAACTTTATAGGGTTATTTTCATAACCCTAGGATATTTGAAAGGATATTATGATATTATTAATTAGAAGATCAAGATTAGGTGGTGAACAATAATCGGATCGAGGGCAACAAACACATCAGGTATTCCTTTTCATTGGAAAACACATTCTTTACCAAATATCCATCCCTAATCATGGTAGGGATCATCAATTATGGTTTATGCACCTTTGATTATACTTCTAAATCATGTATTTCATCTTATTCATTTGATATGTGGTTTATGTTTCCTTCACATGATCCCCACATATTATATTGGTTGTATTTTCTGATTTATTTCTTATATTCCAGTTGATATCATCCTGGATACCTCGATCGTGTGATCATTGTCCAAGAACTATTATCCAATGATAGATTCACTTTACTTATTTTTTCCCCTATTTTATTTTTTTTCTTCACCATTGTCCCATGGGGTTACATTTCGACATTGTTAGGGTAGGTTCGAGCGAGATCGAACCCCCGGATTCATGGTGTTTTCTTGAATGATAAATGGAAAGGAAATTTGTGGATATATCATGATGATTTGTGGGTATCAAGTGAGACATCTAGGGATTTGGGATATAGATTAGTTTTATGAGATCATGGAGGTGACATGAAGGATTCACATGGGTTTCAGGTGGCCATAATCTGGCCACCGATGACGGATCAAACATATACGACCCTACATTTGAGACCACCAACATGTTTTGTTTCATAAAAACAGAGATATCAGTGCGAAGATTATGTGTGGAGTAACTTGGGTTTCTTAATAAACTAGATAAATGTCTTATAGTCTAGGAACACATGAAAATTATCCCCCATGGATACACTTTTGTGGTTTCGGGGAAGATAAGTATCGCATGCTATATGGTGAGGACCATAGGCCATTTGACACTCCCTGGGTGCACAAGTTGTGTGCCGTTTGGAACAGATCTAGGAACCCATGCAAAAGTACATGCCATGTACTTAAAGTGTACATAGGCAAGACCAAGAGTATACACGTATGGCGTAGTACCCAAGAAATTCCAAGTACATGGGCTTGTCCTGAAGTACATGGGAAATTCTAGGAGTAGACGAGCAGGACCTGAGTGGTTTATACACGCTGTTTAGTGTTACTTTTCCATCCAATCCATATTCTAGTAAAGAAGAAGCCATGAGGAAAGGTTATTTAATCGACTGTGTTTCCACTGGAACACACTATATACTTTTCCAGGTACATCCACATTGTGTATCTCCTTTGTTTGGACTTGGATTTTAGCACACGAGTATCCTATCTTAAGAATTGTTTCATATAGAATGTGATGGTAGTGTTTTTGGATTATTTATAGAAATGATATGATTTTTTAAGAGTGTTACTCTTATTCAGTTGGTGATGAACTACTAGTAATGATCAGAAAGGATCATCATAGAGAGAACAAGGTCGGAAACCCCCTAGTTGAACTAGGATGCATGCCCCCCCCCAAAATACTCCTTACACTGGTTGAGTGGAACCCCCTATTTTAATAAGGTGTGGGTCATATTCTGTATGAGTGTAACACCCATATCATACTAGGGAGAAGGTCATCTACCCATAGAGTGGTACCCCTTAACACACTAGGGAATAGGGCCTCTATCGATACCTACTGAGTGGAACCCCCTAATAGACTAGGGCACAAGTCCTCCATTCACTAAGTGTCACCCCCTATTGTTAATGGGAATAGGTTCTTCATGCTTTGAGTTTCACCCCCTGAAAAACTAGGGTGAGGGTCCTCTATCTATCCACTAATTGGAATCACCCTATCATACTTGGGTGTGGGACCTCTATATATTGAGTGGAACCCCTCTATGGTACTGGGGTGTAGGCCTTCTACTATAGAATGTATCCCCTCATGTTGTGGTGTAGAGGAAAGGTGTGGTTCCTCCAAGTTGATTTCTAAAATAGACATGTGAGATATTGGGCATCGATGATGGACCTTTGGAACTTCTTGCAGACTCATCATCCTAGGATGGGCTATGAGATGGAGATCCCCTTTCCCTCTCAACTGGGTTTCTTTATGAGTGTATATATATATGGGTTTTTTTCATCTTGCATTAGGATAAGATAACTACTTCTATTGTATGTTCTATTTATCCTCTTTTAGTTTTAGATGCTTCCAACTGGGCATATATACACTCACCCATGTATAAGATTTTCCTACACGTGTCATGTATTATGTAGACGATGGATAGATCAGCAGTGATTTTAGTAAATCATAAGGATACTCGGTTTTATAATATATGTACGGTGGTTGGTCTTGGATTTTAAGAGTTGATATCTCTCCTCTATTTTCTATTCCAGTTATTGTATGGTTGGGACTTTATTTCTTGTTGGGTGTGTATTTTCCCCTATACACATTGGTTGTATTTTTTCATACATGGATGTATTCCTTAGAGGTATTGCATGCATGGTCTACTCTAGATGTTACTATAATTTTTTATTATACATATTCATTATTCCATAGAGATGGTTGGTTATGTGTGTAAAATAAGACTAGGAAAATGACTCTCATTTAAGTTATAGATTCTTTGTTCTTATCACCAACCCCTAGCCTATTGGAGGTGGGATTAGTGTTATGATGGATCAGCCTTCCACCGTCCTGGTGGGACCCAGTGGTTTGGGTTTTTTTATAGTGGTATCATAGTTGTTCATTGCTTTCAATAGTTTTTAGAGTTATCCCATTACGAAAATCAATTGGTACTTAGGGAAACTATGTTAAAGTTTCTCGAGTGTGTCTTTCATTCCATGGAACCCGGTCTTAGTGTGGTAGAAGATGTATCCATAGACCAGGACATTAATTACCAACTTGCTAACTTGGAATACTAAGGTATTGGTTTTAGGGATCAGTGGAATATTCATCATATAGGATTGATTCTATTGAATACCCTTTGTGATTCAAATCCCTAAATATGTGTCTGTTTGTGTAACCATCTGAACTATGGCACATCTTGATTACTTTTAGGATGCCTCCGAGAAGATATCTAGTGAGGATACTGATTCAGGATCATGAAGATTACCCTATGAGTGAAGAGTCCTATATTTAAATACATATCATGAGGATATAACTCTATGAAGGTAGGGAGAATCACCCCCACATGTAGAGTAGTAGATAGTACCCACAATATAGGATAATAATGCATATAGTCTTAGAATGATATGTGAGTTTCAGTGATAGATGATAATGAGGTTTAATGATGATTTATATCCCTAAAAATAGAGTATTGGCTTCTTGTGTTGGTGATATTATTATTCAGGCTCATGTGGATCCTGAATGATCAGATGATAGTGATGGAATACTGTATTTTCCATAGAGCGTTAGGTTGCTGGTGGAGTCTAGTAATGAATAATCATGGTGAGACAATGCTCTCATTTTCAAACTTTTAGAAGTTATTTGTTGAGGAGTATTACCCATAATTCTTATGATCAGTTCATATCCAGTAGATTCCTGATATAAAACATGGTAGTAAGATGGTTTCTGAGTATGTTTTGAGGTTCATTGGACTTACACAATACTCCCTTGATATGGTGCAGGATGGTTACTTACGACATAGAAGTTCGAGCAAGGTATCCATAGAGACATTCGTATCAGTGTATTTGACTTGTACATTCCCACCTATACTGGAGTTCCAGAGTGGTATTTGGTGATGAAGATCTTCCTTTCATAAGGATTCTAGAAAACTAGAGCTAGAAATCATATTCATGAGGTCGAGTCATCTGTAACTACTAGTTTGCACCTGTCTTCATGATATTAGTGTAGGAGACCTCCCCATGGCCGGACTGAGCCACGTGGACAAGTGGTTAATGATTCATGAAGAGGTTTAGATCAACCCTTATAGGATTGGTGATATTCATATATTAGTATTGGTCACATGGAATGTTATTTCCTAACCCAACATGATGAGGAGGGAAGATAGGCAATGGATGGATAACTATGGCAGAGGAAGCACCGTGATCAGGGTTCTCTCAAGCAAGGTTAGGGTGTCCCCTAGGGAGGTGGTGGTGGTAGAGAAGAAAGTGGGGATATAAGAGGAGGATCTACTGGTGGAGGGTGATGTTTTGAGCTACTTCCACCCCCACCACCATTTGTCCCATCCTAGGCTAATGGAGCTAGCGTTTGGGGCTTGGTAAAGCTACAAGCTATGGTGGTTTACGACCAATCATCCCATGAGATGATACGGCATACGATCTATGTATTTTATACACTTTATCCCTTATTTTTATAAACAATTTTGAGTCCTTCATTTTTGTATCCCTTTTTTGACAACTAGATATACCCGTTGAGACCTTACCTAGTAAATTTTTCTAGAGGTTTCGACTGGGTTTCATTCTTTATTATCACTTATATTTTATATGTGAAAGATGGAACTCAATGGAGAGAGTTTCTCATGGGACCTCTTATTCATCACAATGAAACCTTATGATTTCATCTTGGGTATAGACTAGTTTTACAGGGTTTGGTCCCATATTAACTATCATCACTGATGGGATAAGTTCTTGAATATGGATGGGATGAGATACTCCTTTACATGTGATAGAGATATCATGGTTGAGTGAGTGGTCCTTGTGGTCAAGAGGCTACATCCCATCACCCATCAGTTGGTGAGTTTATAATTTTGAATAGTGGGATCTATAGGAATATAGATTCCTTCAATAGTGGAATAATTTATGGATGTCTTCCCTAAGGATGATCTTAGACTACCTATGAGGTAGGATATGGACTTCTACATTGAATTTCACCTAAAGACCCTAATTATATCTTATTAAGCACATCATATGGAACATATTGAGATCTAGGTTTGATGGTGTTATTGGAGGACCTTTGAGAGAAGGATTTTATTAGATGCAATGTGTCCCCCTGGGAAACTCTGATTTTGTTTGTGAAAGATAATGATGGGATCATGTGACTTTGTGTTCAATATTGTCACCTAAACCAGGTAATGATAAAGAAAAACTAACCCTTTCCAAGGATTGATGAATTCTTTAATTAGTTTCAAGGCATGAGTTGGTTCTCGAAGATCTACCTCAGGTCCAGCTACCACTAGTTGAGGGTTCGTAAGGCTGGTGTTTAGAAGAAGGCCTTTCAATTTCACTATAGACAATATGAGTTCTTAGTGATTCCTTTCAGTGTGGAGAATTCTCCTACTATGTTTATGTATTTGATAAACTAGATCTTTCATCCATACAAGGACCAATTTATGATTTTCTTAGTTAATATCTTACTTGTTTACTCAACGTCATAAGAGGATCATGAATACTATCTGAGGATATCCTGAGACTTACTTCAAGAGAACTAGATTTATGGTAATCTCATAAGGTGCTAGTTCTAAGGCTTCCAGGGCACCTGTGTTGATCCTAAGGCTTCAAGGGCACCTTTGTTGAGACTACTAGAGGAGGGCATTGATTATATAGTGTATTCTAATGCCTCCAGAGCTGCACTCTACTACATGTTGATCTAGAGTTAGATAATGATCATATATGGGTCGATGAAGTTAAGACCCCATCATCAGAACTATGCAACTCAAGACTTTGAGTTGGAAGTGATAATATTCACTCTATAGATTTAGAAGCATTATCTTCTAGGAGAGTTCTTTTTTGTATACTCATACCACTAGATCCTCAGGTATATCTTCACCTGGAGAGATCTAAACCCCATAAAGGGGTGTTGGTTGGAATTATTATAGGAAAATAAATTTTAGAGAGTCTATACTTATAAGAAGGTTAATGTGTTGGTTGATGAACTTAGCAGGAATTCATGATCTTACTTTCTAGAGGATGTGTTTGGATAGTTGGCTTCTTTTCAGCTAACCCTAGTGGAAAAGAGTGGTGCCGATTTTATTGGTATGATAGCGATGAATCCTCCACTTATTCATTTTATGAGAGAGTCTCAGTTGGGATACATTGATTGTGCGGTTTTTCGTGACAAGATATCCTCATTGGATGCACCATATAGATTCTATGAAGGTGGGGAGAACATCATCCTTTCCTAAGGATGTTTGGTGGTTCCAGTCACGTTGTGTTCGGAGTTGATGAGGGAGTTTAACACTTTCCATTTGGATATACATCTTGATGTGAAAATTATGTGTGTAGACCTTTATTGATAGTTTTGGTGGGCTGTCATGAGGTGTACCTTAACCGAGTTCATCTCTTCATGTCTCATATATTAGAAGGTGAAGGATAAGAACCAGGTTTCAGTAGGTTTGACATTTCCACTTGAGATCCTAGGGATGAAATGGGATGGTATAACCATGAAATTTGTGATGGGGATTCCATGGATAGTAAGAGGTTGTGATTCTATCTTGGTGATAGTTTATCAGCCTATGATGTCAACACACTTCATTGTCATCAGGGATCAGAGTTTGGTGGAGATTCTAGGACAATTTTATGAGTGAGATATCATCCATCTACATGGAGTACCATCGACATTTTTCTTCGACGATGATACTCAGTTCACATCACTATTGTGAAGTGGCCTAAGAAATGTACTTGAGACCCAGTTGAAAATGAGTATGGTGATCCACCCCCATAAGTATGGGAAGAACAAGCATATTATATTAGTGTTGGGGGATATGTTGAGTTCTTGTGTTCTAGATTTCATCTCATATTGGGAGGATCATTTCCCATTGGTTGAGTTTTCTTATTATAATATCTATCATCTTAATATCATAATTTCACCTTTCAAGGACCTTTATGGGAGACCTTGTAGGTCACCCTTATTCTTGACTTTGATTGGGGAGACAATTTTAGTTGGTCCATAGATAGTGTAGGTGATGATGAAGAATGTTCAGGTGATCCGAGAGTGCATGAGGACAACCCAAATCCAATAGAAATATTACACAGATTGACATATTAAGACCTTGGAGTTCTATCAGGCCGACCATGTTTTTCTTAGAGTCTCCCTATGATGAGGTTTGTAGAGGTTTTTATGGTAATACATGCTATCCCCAAGGTTCATGAGTCCATTAGAGATCCTATAGAAGGTTGTATAAGTTTCTTACCACTAAACCCTGCCCTTAAAGTTTGACTAAGTTCATGACATCTTCTTTACGTCATAGCTGAGTAGATATGTTCATGAATATATGCATGTTATTGACTAGGGAGAACATGACAACAAGGATGGAACCACCTTCACAGAGAACCCAGTGGTGATTAAGGATCAGTAGAAGTGCATACTATGAGGATGAACTATTCCCTTGGTTCATGTGTTATGGAATCACAAGGGAATGTAGAAGATCTCCTGGGAGTGTGAGAGCCAGATGCAGGCTTAGTATCCCCACTTATTTTTAGCTTGTGGTTTTTGGGACTGAAATCTTTGATTGGGGGAATAATATAGTGACCTAATTTTTTCTTGGAAAGATTTTGAAATATATTAATAAATATTTTCAGATACAAGTACTATGAAATCATGAGATTCTTAGGCTAGTTGATCCTGAAATTGATATTATAAAATTATTAAATACATTAATATCACACACACACTTAGTTCTCTTAAAAAAGTGTTATAACTCACAAATGGTGTCACGTATGGGAAATCTAAGACACCTGTTGATTCTAGATAATGGTTTTTACCCTTGGGGTGACCTAATGTTGGTTGGTGTTGAATATTTGGATGAGGTAGATGTTGGCGGGTACATTAAGTGGATTAATTAATTAATTTATTTAATTAAATCATTTAATACCCAAAAACCTAATTTTATCTTTAAATAGAATGTTACATAAATTATCCATGTCTAGTTGTATAACCCTAGGAGATTTGAGAGCATCCTCTAATATTCTTCATTAGAAGATTGAGATCAGATGATCTAAAATGATCAAATCACGGTGGATCAAGGGCTAGCGAACACAATGGGTCTTCCTCGTTATAGGTGAATATATTCTACAATAATGATTGATCCATAATATAGGTGAGGTGCATGAATTTAGGTTTTCACCCCTTTGATTAATTTTTTAAATAATAGATTTTATTTTTTTATTTGATCTGTGTTTTATTTATCAATCGTATGATCCCCATAAATTTTATTGGTTACATTATCCAATTTATTTCTTCTATTTCAACTTCTATCATAATGGATACCCCGATAATGTGATCGTTTGTCAAGAATACTTGTCCAATTATGGATTAATTTTTATTATTTACTTTTCTCCCTCCATTATTTGGGTTCTTCACAATTGTCCCATGGGGTTACAGTTCAACATTATCAGAGAAGGTTCGAGTGTGATCAAACCCCTATATTCATGGTGGTTTCACAAATGATGATAAAAATGGGAATTTATAGATGGATCTAGATGATTTTTGGGTTGTGGGTGAGACCTCTTTGGATCCGAGATTTGGAATGGTGATGGTAGATCACAATGATAATAGGAAGGATCGATGTAGGGTTCTATTGGCAAGAATCTGGCCACCGGTGAATGATCAAGAACATATGTCCCATGATCTGAAACCCCCAATGTAATTTTTGGCAGAAACAGTGGTGATGGTAGTGTGATGATGATTCATGAAATAAATTGGGTTTCTATAAAAAAACATTACTACATAGTATGTAGTCCAGGAGCACACACAATATAGATCCCATGATTGTGGTTCTGGGGTTTCAAGGAAGATAAGGATCACACACTGTGTGGATGAGCCCAAAACCATGTGACCCTCCTCGAGTTCCCAAGATGTGTACCAACTAGCATAAAACTAGGATCCCATCAAGTATGATACACCATGTACTATAGTATTACATTGGAATACCCAGAGGTATAGGGGCATGGCCTGGTACCTGGGCATGACTGGGTACATGTCCCAGTACATTGGCATAGTCTTAAGTACACAAGCCTGGATAAGAGTACATGGGGAGGCCCTAGTGTCCTAGACATGTTGTGTAGTGCTACATGTCCATCCAATACATGTTAAGGTGAGGACATGGCCAGGAGTCTAGGTGATGTCACATGCCATGTGACCCCTATTACAAGTCGTGTACTTTTCTTAGGGACTTCCACCTTGTTTTTATCCTTCATTTGGGCTCATATTTTGGCCCTTGAGTAGCCTATCCTAAGTAGTTTTTCAGGTAGAATGTGACGGTAGCCTTATAGATATGATGCGAGCTGTTAAGATCATAAATCTTGTCCACGAAGCATTGAACCAATAAGAATGATCATGAAATATCATCAGAGAGAGATCAAGGTATCCAACCCTAGAGTCACACTAGGGTATGGGTCCCCTATACCCCTTACACTAGTTGTGAGGAAACCCCTATGTTACTAGGGAATGGGTCCTCTACCCTTTGAGTGGAACCCCTATCGTTCTAGAGAGCTAATACTCTACCTACTAACTTCTCCCCCTGATACACTAGGGAATGGGTCCAATATCAATACATACCTAGTAGAAACCCCCCAACGCACTAGGGAATGGGTCCTTCAATCCCTGAGAGGGAGCCCCTATTATGATAGGGCATGGTTCCTCTATTCTTTGAGTAGAATCCCACTAAAAAACTAGGGTTCATGTCCTCTATCTATCTACTAAGTGTCATCCCCTATTGTAGAAGGGTGTGGTTATTCTATATACTAAGTGGAATCACCCTATCATACTCAGTCATGGTTCCTCCATCAAGATATGTTCCCCCTTAAGTAGTGGAGCAATGTCGAGGTGAGGGTCCTCCACATGTATTTCTCAGAAAGACATGTGAGATGCTAGGCATCAATGATATTTCTTTTGAACTGCAAGGAGATTCATCATCCTAGGTTGTATTGTGAGATAGAGGTCCCATTTCTATCACATATAGGTTTATTTATGAACACACACATATATATATATATGTGTGTGTGGGTTTCATTTTCCACATAATTTAGATTGATCTGACTAATTCTATCATATATTCTACTACTCCCTCTTTAGTTTTTTGGGCATCCTGTTGGGTATGTATATACTCAGACCTACATGAGCTTTTCCCACATGTGTCATGTTTTATAAAAATAATGGAAAAATTAGTGGGGATTTCAGTGGTGCATAGGGATACTTGGGTGCATAGGTCATTTATAGTGGTTGATCTTATATATCAAGAGTTGATCTCTCTTTTCTATTTTCTATTCTAGTTTTTTTAGTATGGGACTTCATTTCTATTTGGGTGTTCATTTTTACCCTTTACACTTATTTGTGTTCTGTCATACTCGGATGTATTTCCAAGAGGTATTTCATGCATGTTTTTTTTTATATATATTACCCCACTTTCTTATTATACCACAACACTGTTTCATGCAGATATTTGGGTGTGTACATGCATGTATATTAGGAAAAATGCCTCATTTTTATGTTATTCTCTCTCAATTATTTTCCCCAACCCCTGCCAATTGTATGCAGGATTGGGGTTGTGATGACTTGGCCTTCCACTGGAAAGGTGGTCTATGGGGGGTAAGGTCACTACATTATCATATGAGAGACTTTTTTAGGATATTTTACTTTGTCAAGAAATCTAAAATCCAATGTTAAGATGGTTTTTTATTCATAAGATGATTTCCTTTATTAGAAAATAGATTTTCTGATAGTGTGTGAAAATTGTGTTTTATGTAATAAATTATCATATTGAATGTTAATTTTTTAGCTCAAATGATATTTTCCTCAGAGAAATTTTTCAAACATGAAAAAAACAAATATAAATAGAATACTCTAAAATGAATTATTAATTTGTAAAAAGTTTTATTTCTTGAAAACAATTAAGACAAGTTTTTTAGTAAAAAATGGGGATTTTGTGCGCATACAAAATTATGAAATGTTGAGATATATTGTAATAAAATTATTATTTCCAACAATATCCTCTTTTATATGATAAAAACCCCTATCTTAATTTAAATAGATAATTTGATAGATTTTGATCAAATAAAATATATAATCCTATAATCCTCTCTCTTGTAGAATAATGTGTATGTGAAAAACATAAATTTTTTGTATTCACTATATTCTCTCCCTTTTAGTGATATCAAAAATATGAACAAGGGGGTGAGATAAAAAACATTATATATAACACAGTGAATAATGAACCAGAAGAATAGAAATTACTAAAAGGAATAGAATTTGGAATTAACTTGGAGGAAAATAGTTAAAATAAAATTATAATTGATGTTAGGAGAAACGAATCATGAGGAACTTAATTATATTAATGAAAATAATTTAATTAAATTATCACACTATAATATATCCAAAACGTAAACCAATTAGAACATATATTAGTATTGTTGATTAGGGTGATGTTTTAGAGATCTAGGCCTGGATTAAAGTACTCATCGTTGGTGATATAAAAATAAATATCATACCCATATAAATCAATACCATTAGTATCCCTAGGATGTTTTCTCATCATATTCATTATATCATCCCATGGATTTCTATATTTTTTAACATAAAATTTATCATAGAATTAAAAAATGTTGAATTTCGAAAAGGGAATCCTTGAAGTATATAAATATTCTTTCTTCTAAATTGTTTCATACCATACAACATTTTACCTTGAAATTAAAGAAGAAGGAGGAAATATATTTTTAATCTTCCCAGGTATGTTTTCAAAAGATATATAAAATTTTATAACAGTGGTATCCTTCCTCTGAGCTTAAACAAGGTGTTTCTAGTAATTTTTAGCCTTGTTACAAGAGAATCTAGACGGAAATCTAATAAGGTAAATAATCCTTTTGTAATCATAGTCCCAAAGTATTCTTTAAAATTAAAATTATCATCCATGGAGACTCTATGGATAACATTAATTACATTATTCAATAAATTAATGCCTTTATAGATGAGAACCAGTAGCTAAACAAGATTTTGAACCACTTAAATTTCACTTTCTAATATGACTAGTGGGGATAAAAATTTCTTTCCCTTGGAAAAACATGTCTCAAAATATATAGGTCTATCAAAATTCTCACTCTATAGAACTCCTCTATCCAAATATGTGTAATAAAAACCAAAATAATAAAATTATTGAACTTATATCAATATATGTTGAAATAAGTCTTTTAAGGGTGGTAGTTTACTCTTCAGAGTAAATTCCAATTGAGAAATTAAAGTGATGACTATTCTAGTTAGATAATTAGTTTCAACTAAATCTTAATTTACTGAGTAAAAAACTTATTCAAAAAAATAGATCATCCATTTTCTTATAGAGACCCTCTATACCTTTTTAAGAATCAGTCTTCAAATGATAGATTTCATAGGTAATATATTTTCACAATTCTTGAATGGATTCAAAATATACCATCTCACATATAAACTCTTGATCTATCCCATAAAACATGACCAAATCTGAGGGTAAATTCTATAGGTGTTTATAAGTAGCACTAGATTCTTTTTTTAACTGAGGATAAAGTAGAAACAGATGGAATCCTCTTAATCAAATCAAACAAAGAAATCAAAATCAACTTTAGATAGTCAATTTCTAATATAAAATAATTCAATTCTTCCATAACTAAAGTATAAATATATGATTAGATAATTTTATGACTCTTTATCATTTCTAATTAATATTTTAACATCTCTTTCACATCATTAAAATTAGACTTTGAAATACAATTCTCAATCAGATCTTCCACTTTCCACTTTAGTGCATCAATCTTAGAATTCATATAATTAAACTCTTGGATAGCCATGTTAGAAATTTTTCCATATCTTCATCATCTTTAAAAAATTCATATTCTTCCACTATATGATTTGTTAACCTCTTATACAAAATAAGAGGAGATGGTTCCTTTAGATATCATCTTCCTATAGCCTTTATAACTAGTAATTCTTTCCTCAATAGCTTCTTCTTCGTAACTAACATGCTCCAAAATGTTAATACTTCAACCATTTTTAGGTTCGAAAACATGAGGATATTTATTAATTGTAAATTTCTCAACATATTCTAATAGAATATGTACAAATTCCTCTAAATTAGGATGCCAAAAATTGTAGTAAAAATACTCATGAATGGAAAGAGTCTTTAACTCACTAACTTCTACACACACCAATCGTGTGATAGAATCTCCATGTTCTAGTCTATCATGGGTCCTTAGCAACTCGACTTCATCAAAAAAATCTCATTTTTATTTTCTTGAGGTTTGGTAACCTCAATAATAGGTTCTATAGGCTCATATTGAGAAACAATAGATCCTAATCCTTGACCAAATTGTTCTTCCTCAAAATCACCCATATTAGTCGTAGGTTTCTCCTCAAATATAACTCAAGTTATAATGGGAGAAGGGGTTTATTTAGATAAAACTATTCCCCATATTCTTCTCACATCCAGAGGTTCATCATCCATTAAGTTATTAATTTAATCTTTAACAACAAAAACAAAAAAATATATTCTACCCCTTAATATGAGTAGATATTTCCTCTATTTCTCCGACCACAATGGGTAGTAACTATTGGTTCCAGTCACATAGAAAGCTCTAATTGGTCGGTGTTATATTTAAATTTCAATTAATATTTAGTTTCCCAAAACCTAGAGTGGGGATATTTCACATTAAATTTGTAATTTATTTACTTAGATTTAAAGAAAATAAATACCTTGCCTTAGGATTCCTTCTTCAATAATGTTGTTGATCTTCCAAAAGACCCTTTTCAGATTGCATTCATTGTGATGTGAGGATCTAGGAGTAGAATCCCTCTATTGGTGATCTACAAGTGCTCCTTTGATCTTGGATCAATGCCAATTTATTTTTGGTTGCTAGTGCGGTTAATCAATTGTCTTGTATCACTCGTTTTCATTTCTCATCCTTGGATATTTAAGGAATATCTCTTTAATCTCTCATTCTTAAGAGGTAGAGAGAGAAAGGAATTCCAGACATAATTCACTATGCTAAAAATTATCTATATCTTGATTAAACCTATAAAATTTACATTAATATTTATTTATAGAGCTAGGGTTTTGGTTAAAATATTATTTAATTTCATACCAACCCTTAAATAATATAATAATCATCATAAAACCTCATGCCATTAAATAATCACCATCATCATAAAATTATTATTTTATGGTGTGCACTAACTTACATACTGAAGAATATTACTTACTAGCCTGTAAATGAATATTCATCACCAGACATAGACTTATTCAATTTTAACTCCTCGACTATTATTGAATACCCAAGTAAAATATTTTCTCATACTAAATTAATAATTTATTCAAAAAACAGTAAATAAATAAATTTTATACATTAAACAAAATAAATATATATATATATATAATTCACAATTCAGTTAATAAATATTTATTTGATTTATACGATCAATAAAACTTGAATAAAATTATTCCTCAGTCTTGAGAATAATATTTATTCCATCAACTAAATTCAAATAGAATTTAATCGAGATCAAAAAAATATTAGTGTGTGGCCCTCTATGATTCTTTCTCAATAAAGAAGTCTTTCATAAATTCTAATAGTACTATCTCGAAATGGGTCATGGAAACTAAGAGAAATAATGTAATGTCGCAATGATGATATCCACATACGAATGTTCATTATTTAATATGATGCTTTTGTAATAATATCTCATCAAGAAGGTTTCACATATGTGCCATCAACCTATGTTCTTTATACATAATTATTTGAATATATGAAATAAACATCATTACACCATCGCTAGGGAATTTAATGTGATAGTTATATTTCAACCAAAGGGATAATATGTTAACTTCTATAAAGATGGAAGGTAAAAATCATTCATTGAATTATTAATTAACAACATGTCTTTCATGATGAACCAAACATAACCAACTTCACCATGAACTATTATTGTCATGGAATACGAAATATATCTATGTGTGTGAACATGAATTAATAATAATCCTAAATTCTAAGGACCATTACACATGCTCACAGATACGAATATCTTATAACACCAAAACATGAGAAATTCCTACTGGTTCATCTATTCTCATAATTTCCCATCTTGGTTATTACCAAATGAAAACCTCATGAGAAGAAGCCTCATTCACTTCTGAGTACTCGCACCAGACAGTCTATGTACCATGTTCCCTATTATAGTACATTTTCTGACAGTAGAACTATATTTAATAGATATCATAATAGAATCTAAAGTTTTGCATCATAGTGAGGAAATTCTATAACATTATCAATGAGATAAAAGCTTTGGTACATTATCACATCAAATCTATACAGAAGAAAAATAAAAAGAGATAATATATTTAAATTAATATACACTTCTTTTAATATTGAAGTAATCTAATGAAAAAATCACTACTGGAAATAATGGCATTTGTGACGGGTCATTTGCGTCGGGATCCCGTCGCTAATAGGCTTTTGTGACGGGGTCTCGTCGCAAATAGCCCGTCGCGGAAAACAGCGTCGCAACAACAATTATTTGCCACGGGCCCGTCGCTAAAGGTATTATTTGCGACGGAGATTCTTCTCGTCGCAAATATTAGTTCGTATATTTGTGAAAACTTTTAAAAATCGTAATTGCAACGGGCCCGTCGCAATTAGTTTTTTTTTAAGAAAAATTTAAAAAAATATTAATAAATTATTTTAATCAATATAATTATAACACTATTTGCGACGGGCATAGTATCCCGTCACAAATACTAAAAAAAATAAAAAAATTATTAATAAATTATTTTAATTAATATAATAATAATCCAATTATAATTAAAAAATAAGAAATTATTAATAAATTATTTTAATTAATATAATAATAATAGAATTATAATTCAAAAATAAAAAATAATAGAATATTAATAAATGATTTTAATTAATATAATAATATTAGAATTATAATTCATAAATAAAACAATATTAATAAGTTATTTTAATTAATATAAAAATAATAGAATTATTTTACATTCAAATATTAAAATAATTCTAATATTACAAAAAAATATAATTATATTATAATATTGTAAAATTTTAATATATATATAAAATTTAATATTATAAATTATAAATAATATTATTATTCATATTAATATTGTTATTTCAAAATATAATATTATTAATATTTTATAATGAGACAGAAACTACGAATAGAAAAAAAATTCATATTTTGATTTAACAAACTTTATAACATAAAAACAAACTCTAATCTAAAGTAGGGGGGAGGGGGAGGGGGGATCTGAAGATGCTGGTGGAGGAAACTCCATCCCTAAAGCATGAGTGAGTCGGCGCATGTACTTCATCTGCTCCTGATGCTGCTGATGCCGCCGACTCATCTGCTCCTCGTACAGCTGCTGCTGGCGTCGACGCTCCTCCTCATGCTGCTGCTGCTGCTGACACATTTGCTTCTACTCATGTCGGAGACTCTCTATCAGTGTAGTCTGAGATCTCAATTGATCCTCATACTGTGTAGCAGAAGAAGATGCACAAGATCCTCTCGAGCTAGACGCCGACATCGTAGCACTGCCATAATAATCTCCGGGAGTCTGTCGAGAGCTGATACCAACTACCCGACCCTTCTCAAAGGCATACTGGGTGGCCTGCATCCATGCTGCCTCATCAAAATGACGGCCAGTGGTCTGATCTGATGACTCGGCCTGACTCTCAGGCCGGGTCTATGACGTTGCGGCCTCATATGACTCCTGTAATTTCAATTTAAAATTAAAATTGTGAATATATTATATGCAGTTAATTTTTAAACTTGAAAACAAATAATACTGACCATAATGTGACGCTGACGATCACCTCTGAGCTCCCCAGTAGTAGGATCACTATACATCCTCCAATATACGTCGTACTCCGTAATATCAGGGTGCTCGACAGCCTATAAGAATAAAAAATAAACTGTTAATATTTATAGTTATATAAAATATTTATAAATAATGTACGTACCAGATGCTGTCTATGAGTACTGAAAGTACGACTCCCAGCTCGATGAGTCACCTCATGTCTCCCCCGATTCTGCCTCCCCACCGATGATCTCTTCTGAAAGGCATCACTCAACCAGTGCGCACATAATCCATCCCATACATGGGATGAAATATACTCTGGTCGGTGTACTCTACATGACACATCAAAAACCGACACTCCTGCTTTCTTCGTGGTAGCTTTTCTTAAATTGTGCAAAAACTGACGAAAGCGATCATGCATGGCCACCTCCCATGCCTCGTGGATGGCGTCACACATGGTATCCTAGATCGGATACCATAAACCCTACAAATAAATCAAAATATCAAGTTAGAAATGAAATAATTTTCAAAATAAAAATTATTTATTTACGTACGTACCAACCAATGGCCGAACATGGCCTGCTGCACATCAATGGGAATCTGCTCCCATGTGGTCCAAGGCTGAGAGAAGTATTTGCGCAAAATAGTGTTGCCCTGTCCGACTGCTATATGTGGAAAACTATAAAAATAATAAACATTTATTATGTGAATAGATTAATGAAATCTTAGTCAAATCCATAGGTTATCACACAGGTTATTACACCTCCGTGTGTGTGGATCAAACCCAAGACGTGGATGTCGCTCGGGGATGGGGTCAGGAATCATCAATCGTGCAAGACCGTACCCCCTCCGCGTACTCCCTGGAGTGCCTGCAGGCTGAGGGTCATCTGCCAGCAACTCATCCGCATAGAAAGGCAGGTCAGCATCCTCTAACTCACGAAATGTGTCGTCGTCCATATGAAACAGAAAATTTTAATGTTGTTGGAAAATAATTGATAATTACTATTATATATACATATATATTAGTTATGATTGTATATAACTACCATGAAATTCTATCAGTTTTCATCTTCATCATCATCTTCATATATGTCAATGTCATCTTCATATTCCTCTTCAACATCATCGATATCCATTAGAGTTACAGTTGCTTCATCTCTTACCATTTCAAATTCATATGTGACATCATTAACATCATCGTCATCACCGACTCTTAAATGTGGGGTGTTATCATCGATACTCATGTCTCTTTCGAAAAAAGTTTGATTATGAGTACTCTTTTAAAAAACTTCAATTATTTTCACATCAGTGAAAGCACATTCACTTTGACTAAACTGATTGTATCGAATTTTGATTTTTATTATACTCCACCAATCAGTCAACTCTCTTGATGTAGCACAGTACTTTGTGTAATAAACTTGATGTGCCTGTTGAGCCAATAAGAATGGTTCATTTACTGCGAGAACACTTTTACATTTAATATCTATGATTCCATGAGTCAGATGAACACGCACGCCTCTCTCTGTATCCAACCACCGACATTTGAACATGGTTATGTAATGTTGTCTAAGATAACAGAGTTCAATGATTTCATCAAGTATGTCATAAAAGTTAACTTCATTTTCTCGATGATGAGATCCTCTCAAGCTAACTCCACTGTTCAATGTTTTTTTTGATGCTCCATATGCATGTGTGTGAAATCGAAATCCATTCACCACATATGCATTATAAGTTTTAACAAGTTTGGAAGGTGGGTTACTCAATATACATAGTCATTTGTCAATTTTATCAGCATGTCGAGACACCTGAAAATTTGTGAAATAATTATCAATATAGTAAACTATACATTGAATGAGTTCCTAAAAGATAAAGAAATTATGTTACCAGTTTTTGAAACCACTGAGAGAAATTTTTCTGTCGGCGTTCCTCGAGAGCAGCTGCTGTAATTTGTGGAATTTGTTTCTTGATATGATTATAATACAAACTATAAAAAACAAAGTTATTTACTATAACATAAATGATAGAATAAGTGATATAAACACTTACAGTAGAACTGATTTCATCTCTTCACAGTTGAGCAGAACATACGTATGAGCTCTGTGATTTTCATCATCCGAAAGTCAGCGTTCATAAACTCCACCAAAACCAAGCTCTGGCTGGTTGAAAATAGATAATTGATTGTCGATTTCATCAATATTCCTTTCATTCCATCCCATTCGGTTGTGTTTTGAAGGATACTCAGATTCAAAATAATGGTATCAGAAAAAAGATATTTCCTCTTGCAAATAAGCTTCTGCAATATATCCTTCAACAGATAATTTGTTACGTACTTTTCTTTTCAATTTTTGCATGCATCTTTCAAATGGGTATATCCATCGAAACTGTACTGGACCTCCACATTTGGCTTCATATGGAAAATGTAACATCAAATGTTCCATTGAGTCAAAGAAAGATAGCGGAAATATTTTTTCCAGTTTACATATAATTATAACAACATCTTCTTCAAGTTTTCATAGAGCATCATAATCTGCTGTAGCCGCACAAATTTCCCGAAAAAAATGAGAAATGTTTGTTATGGAATCCCAAATCACAGAATTCAACAGACCTCCTAATCCAATGGGTAGAAGTCTTTCCATTATAACATGAAAATCATGACTTTTTAATCCAGTAATATGACCATTCTTTACACATCTACCCAAATTGGAAGCACAGCCATCTGGAAGTCTCAAATCTGCAATCCACTAAAAAAATAATAAATGGTTTTCTTTAGACAGTGTATAAGCTACTTTTGGTTTCAGTAACCTTTCTGTTCTGACATTCTCAAACAGTTCCAGTTCTGGACGCCTGCAAATTTGGGCAAGATCTAAACATGCATTTACATTGTCTTTGCTCTTTCCTGGCGTATCCAAAACTGTATGAAACAAATTATCAAAACAGTTCTTCTCAATATGCATGACATCCAACATGTGGCAGACCAACAAATCAGACCAATATGGCAAATCCCAAAATATGATACGTTTAATCCAATTGTGTTCTTTCCCAAAACCAGAAATTTTTTGTTGCTTTATTGTGGGACCAAAAGTGATGGGAGGTAATGAAAATACAATTGATTTTAACTCTGAACCTGATAGCATTTTTGGAGTTCCATCCCTTTCAATTGTTCCTATTCTGAAATGAGATCTGTTTCTGCGAAAAGGATGATCAGCTGGTTGAAATTTGTGATGAAAGTCAAAATAACAAGGTTTCTTTCCATGAATGATCATAAATGCTTTGTTCTCTCCCATACAGTAAGGACATTATTTCTGACCATGTGTACTCCATCCAGATAACATCCCATAATTCGGGAAGTCACTAATTGTCCACATCAATGCTGCTCTTAGTATGAATTTCTGTTTCGTAGCAACATCATATGTGCTGACACCAGTACTCCATAATAAACTTAATTCATCAATCAATGGTTTCAAATAAACATCAATATTTTTCTTCGGATGTCCTGGAATTAGTGAAGTCAAAAAGATATATGGCTCCTTCATCAACATCCATGGAGGTAAATTGTACGGAGTTAAAAAAACAGGCCAACATGAATATTGACTACCATAAGATCCGAACAGACAGAAACCATCAGTGGAAAGGCCCAGTCGAACATTTCTAGATTCTAAAGCAAATGATGGATGCACTCTATCAAAATGTTTCCATGAATCACCATCAGCTGGATGATTCAAACTTTTATCGGTTGAAATATTCGCTTTATGCCATGAAGTCATTGTCACTGTATTCTTAGACATGAATAAACGCTGAAGTTTGGATGTAAGCAGAAAATATCTCAACTGTTTTACAGGAATAAAACCAGACTTCCCATGTTGCCCTTCTTTATATCT
This sequence comes from Viscum album, assembly GCA_963277665.1. NCBI lineage: Eukaryota > Viridiplantae > Streptophyta > Magnoliopsida > Santalales > Viscaceae > Viscum > Viscum album. Next base: position 1,238,573,443 of record OY728166.1, read on the forward strand.
CAGTTGCCCACATGTGGGACAACTATCCAATGACTCATTTTCCCCAGAATATAAAATGCAGTCATTTGAACATGCATGAATCTTCTGACAAGTAAGTCCCAAATTTCGAACCAGCCTCTTACTCTCATAGTAATTTGCAGGCAAAACATTTCCTTCGGGTAATAGTGTTTTAAGCAAAGAAAATATCTGGTCAAAACAGGTGTTTGACATTCCGTTATCTGACTTGATAGCCATAAATTTTGCAACTCCTTCTAATTTGCTCATCTTGCAGCAAGGATATAATGCATCCTCAGCAAACCTCAACAACTCATAAAATTCAGACGGTGCCAACTCAGGATTTGAATCTATATCAGCCGGAGTTTATGTATGTTGAACAGATGAACCTGCAACATCATGTACTAAATCTTGAAACCGAGAGGATCCAGAATCAAGTTGGTATCACCTACTCTAGAACTGCATTCACCGTGTTGATACCAAAAAACATAATCTGGTTGAAAACCAAAACTCAAGAGATGTCCCCCCACTTTGTCAAACGTGTCAAACGTTCTCAATGCACATTTTCTACAAGGGAATTTTATTTTGCCTTCTGAAACAAATTCTGGATTTGATGCCGCAAATGATAAAAAAGTCTCCACACCCTCTATATATACTAGATTTAAACCAGAACCGTTTGGATTTCTATGTTGATTTATCCATATGCGGTCATCTAATAATGACTATTGACGACCTCGTTGTTCCATATTTTTCTATAAAATATAAAAGAATTACTGGTTTTAAATAATTTGTTAGAAAAAACACTCAATAAAAGATTGAATATGTTAATAATAAAGCAAAACATGTTACAAATATTGATAATTTTAATATTATATTGATTTTTTTATTATTTTAATAATACTAATATAATTTTTTCATAAATATTAATTATATAAAAATAACATTATTACATTATTAGTATATTTTATTATTAATATTAAAATAATATAATTTTCTATATTATATACAATTCTCCTTTCATATGTGTGTTTAACATTCTATCTCCATATGTAATATTTGCATTCACTTTCACCTCTCCATTGGCGAGTAGGTTGATAATTTTGAAAAAGAATGCAAATATTACATGTGGAGACAAATAACACACATTTGAAAAGAGAATTATATATAATATAGAAAATTATATTATTTTAATATTAATGATAAAATAGAAAAATAATGTAATAATGTTATTATTCCTAAATATTGGTAATTATTCCAAATTATTGGTAATTATTTCAAATTATTGGTAATTATTCCAAATTATTGGTAAATATTGGTAAATATTGGTAAATATTGGTAAATATTGGTAAATATTGGTAAATATTGGTAAATATTGGTAAATATTGGAAAATATTGGTAAATATTGGTAATTATTGGTAAATATTGGTAATTATGTGTAATTATTACTAATTATTACTAATTATTGGTAATTATTACTAATTATTAGTAATTATTACTAATTATTACTAATTATTGGTAATTATTACTAATTATTACTAATTATTGGTAATTATTACTAATTATTACTAATTATTGGTAATTATTATTAATTATTACTAATTAGTGGTAATTATTGGTAATTATTGGTAATTATTGGTAATTATGGGTAATTATTGTTAATTATTGGTAATTATTTCTAATTATTGGTAATTATTACTAATTATTGGTAATTATTGGTAATTATTACTAATTATTACTAATTATTACTAATTATTAATAATTATTACTAATTATTACTAATTATTTGTAATTATTACTAATTATTGGTAATTATTACTAATTATTACTAATTATTACTAATTATTGGTAATTATTACTAATTATTACTAATTATTGGTAATTATTACTAATTATTACTAATTAGTGGTAATTATTACTAATTATTACCAGTTATTACTAATTATTACCAATTATTACTAATTTTTGGTAATTATTATGAATTATTGGTAATTATTACTAATTATTGGAAATTATTACTAATTATTGGTAATTATTGGTAATTATTACTAATTATTGGTAATTATTGATAATTATTAATAATTATTGGTAATTATTACTAATTATTGGTAATTATTGGTAATTATTACTAATTATTGGTAATTATTACTAATTATTGGTAATTATTACTAATTATTAGTAATTATTACTAATTATTTGTAATTATTACTAATTATTGGTAATTATTACTATTAATTACTAATTATTGGTAATTATTACTAATTATTGGTACTTATTACTAATTATTGGTAATATTACTAATTATTGGTAATTATTACTAACTATTGGTTATTATTACTAACTATTGGTAATTATTACTAATTATTGGTAATTATTGTTAATTATTACTAATTATTGGTAATTATTGGTAATTATTACTAATTATTGGTAATTTATGGTAATTGTTACTAATTATTGGTAATTATTACTAATTATTGGTAATTATTACTAATTATTGGTAATTATTACTAATTATTGGTATTTATTGGTAATTATTACTAATTATTGGTAATTATTGGTAATTATTACTAATTATTGGTAATTATTACTAATTATTTGTAATTATTACTAATGATTGGTAATTATTAATAATTATTGGTAATTATTAGTAATTATTGGTAATTATTACTAATTATTGGTAATTATTACTAGTTATTACTAATTATTACTAATTATTACTAATTATTACTAATTATTACCAATTATTACTAATTATTACCAATTATTACTAATTATTACTAATTATTACTAATTATTAATAATTATTACGAATTATTACTAATTATTTGTAATTCTTACTAATTATTACGAATTATTACTAATTATTGGTAATTATTACTAATTATTACTAATTATTTGTAATTATTATTAATTAATACTAATTAGTGGTAATTATTGGTAATTATTTCTAATTATTACTAATTATTGGTAATTATTACTAATTATTACCAATTATTACTAATTATTGGTAATTATTGGTAATTATTGGTAATTATTACTAATTATGGATAATTATTGGTAATTATTACTAATTAATGGTAATTCTTGGTAATTCTTTCTAACTAATGGCAATTATTGGAAATTAATTCTAATTATTACTAATTATTGGTAATCGTTACTAATTATTGGTAATTATTACTAATTATGGATAATTGTTACTAATTATGGATAATTATTGGTAATTAGTAAATTATTACTAATTATTGGTAATTATCGGTAATTATTACAAATTATGGATAATTATTGGTAATTAGTAAATTATTACTAATTATTGGTAATTCTTGGTAATTATTGGTAATTATTACTAATTATGGATAATTATTGGTAATTATTACTAATTATGTATAATTATTGGTAATTATTACTAATTATTGGTAATTATTGGTAATTATTACTAATTATTGGTAATTATTACTAATTATTGCTAATTAATGGTAATTATTTTTAATTATTACTAATTATTGGTAATTATTGGTAATTATTACTAATTATTCCTAATTATTGGTAATTATTACTAATTATTACTATTTAGTACTAAATATTGGTAATTATTACTAATTATTGGAAATTATTAATAATTATTGGTAATTATTACTAGTTATTGCTAATTATTGGTAATTATTGGAAATTATTACTAAATATTGATAATTATTGGTAATTATTACTAATTATTCCTAATTATTGTAATTTATTACTAATTATTAGTATTTATTCTTAATTATTGGTAATTATTACTAATTATTCCTAATTACCATTAACTATGAACAATGAATACTAATAATTTAAATTTATTAAGTAACAAAACAATGTAAACATAATTACATTACAACTAATTAAGAATAATTGAAACTAATAAAAAATTTAAAATAAATATTAAATTAAAATGAATATAAATACCTTTAAAATTGATCTGAGGTTGATCTCTGATCGTTGTTGAAAACATCAATATCAACTCCGGAAAAAAAAATTAAACTTAAGAAACGCTGAACTCTAAAAATAGAGTTTTGAGAGAAGTAGAAGATAGAGTTTGAGAATGAATGAAAAAAACAGATGGGGGGGTATTTATAGGTTAGCTTATTTGCGGCGGGTATATTTGCGACGGGATACCCGTCGCAAATAGTATTATTTGCGACGGTACCCATCGCAAATAACTTAGCCCGCATTTATTACGGTCAACGGTTAAATAGTTATTTGCGACGGGTCCCGCCGCAAATAATAACCTGCCGACATACTTTTTGCGACGGGGGTATATTCCCGTCGCAAATATCTTTTACCGCCGCCGGTTATTTGCGACGGGCGGTAACCGCCTGTCTCAAATAACTTTCCCGCGATTTGGCACGCAAAGCGCGCCAGTCCTTTTGCGACGAACGAATTCCCCCGTCGCAAATAAGTTTCTAACTGGACTATTTGCTACTGGATTTATCCCTGTCGCAAATACCCATTTTTCCCGTAGTGAAGTAGTTAGTTCTAGCAAACCAACTCCAAAAAACTCCCACAAGTACTAGAACCAATTGATAACAACTGGTTATTCCTCACATATTAAACATGCTTCTGCTGATTATGGATACAACTGATAGGAATACCATAATTTCCATGCATATGGTTGTAAAAGTCACATTTTTTTGTGGTAAATCTATTTACTATAACATTATTATCTTGAGAAAATCCCTCAAGTAGTGATATAACCAAGTATCCATCTCTTGTTCCCATGTTAAAATCCTAGAATCCTTAATAAATCCATTGTCAAATATTATCATAAAATGATAAATCTATTTATTTTGGTATAACCTAAACTTGGAACATGAGGTTGTTAAACCACTTCTTAAGATACATTAAAAGACTCAATAAAATTAGATATTGTAGATATGTAAACCAATGTTTGTAATTATTTTTTCTTGAATATTATATTTATCATAATTTCTTGTGATACTAGTTTAAATTGAACTAATTATAGACATGTGTTTAACTCCCTTGATCACTAGTATTCCTAATTCTCTAGATACCATTAACACATCCAGTTCAACCTTTCAATGTACTACCAGATAGTTCTAACTGCAAGTCTATCTAGTTTTGTTGTATATTCACATTTTATGATTTATACATCATTAATATAAAACATCATTACATATCATGGAACATGACATTAATTACTAGAAATCAATCTTGTGAAATTATTTTAGTCTCTTTAATCTCTTCATATTCATATACATGTTCTACTAGAAGGATTATGTGCCAAAACAAATTTGGTCTTGAATATTTTCAACATATATTTTTCAATAATTTTTTAATATATGTATTATGACTAGATATATAAAACTCATAGATTCATTTTGTAGATATTGTTATCCATAACACAATTGCTACTTTAATCCATACTTGGATAAATATCATTCCTTATTCTTAACAAACTAGTAAGTCATAAAATTAGTTTTCTATATGTTATCAACATATTTATCTTGAAAATTAATAACACTAACAAAAACCAGTTAGAGACACATGTAACTCATTTGTTTCCATATGAATTTTCAATGATCACTATGTATGATTTATTCATAAATAAATATATACAATGTAAATATCATATTGGAATTTATTTATGCCACTAACCTTTTTAGTTATGCCTAGTACACATATACCATAGGGTATCCATTTTGGTTTCACAATATAGACATCCTTCGTAAGGAATCCTCTAAATGATATGGCCTTCAAAATAAATTTCCCATAATTATGGTAATGGAAATATGCTTTGAAAATTAAAATTAAAAAAGTATTTTAGTCATGATGAGTAGTGAATAAGTTTTTTCATCGACTAAACCATTCAATAACCAATCATGCTTTATTGTATTCGTATTGTACCATCCATGACCAAATTCTCTGGAATACTCACCAGAATTATCAAGTCTTAGAAACATTCAAAATACAGAGTCCAAGAATATTGATACATGGAGTATATTACTTGAATTTATTTATATACTTTCCAACCTTACCATATTACCATTTACTAATTATCTATAAGAATTATTTTTATAAAATAATAATTCATGTTTCAATATTTATGGTGAACATAAAGCACCTATTTGGTTATATATTCCTACATATTATGTGTCTTTAGAACTAGTCCTTCTACTAAGCTCAGTGTACTGTAGTTTTAATATGCCAACTTATGTGCATCAAGATCCTTAAACTATAGAAGTTAAGTATTATCTCACTATCTTCATATAGATAGGCATCCTTTATTTAAATATAGGTGATATTTAATCATTATTAATATCCTCAAAAGACTATAGGATCATTAACTCATATGAAAATTAGTGTTTTGATTTTTTTAGCTAAGGCCATGTTTTAATAAATTATTTTAAAAAAACACTTTTGGTAGTGTTCCAATAGATTCTTATCATTTTTCAATTGACATGATATCCATTACAAAATATATCTGTTATATGTTTAGTTTTTTCAGTTCAATTTGGAAAATATTTATTGGAAGGAATAATGTAAGATTTTGAATATATATAAGACTCATTATTGATCTTCATTTTACTACCAATAATTACATTGATGAATATAATAAAAGGTGATTTCAAGGTAACTTTTACTCTATATATATGATCAATGATTACTTGGATAAGATATACTCTAATAAGAAAGAATAAAAATTCCTTTTATGAAGTGCACTCATTTACTTCACTGAGCATTTCAAAAGTTTCTTATGAAGTATTTGAAGTTACCTTTATATTTAGATTAATTCACATTTCTATGTTAAAATAATTCTAAAATATTAAGGAAATGCCTTTATTTAAAAAGTTTTATTTATCTAAAACATGATAATTCATTTTTTTAATATCTAGTACCTTAGCTTAATTGAGACAAAAATATTTTAATGTAAATAAATTACTAAACAACATTAATTTTTATTTGAAGAATAATTATCTTTCCATAGTTAGGTAAGAGTCTTATTTTAGATTCATTATTCATTGTAATAGAATTGTATGATTCAAGAGTTACGAAATAGTTATTTTAGTATTAAAGTACCATAACAATATTTATTCAAAATAAAAATTAATGTCTCATTGTGTATAGTAAGAAAAAAAGATAAATTATTTGGTAAAACTTATTAAAAATTTAATCAATCCAATATGGAAATGAAAAATAGTCAACTCCCCTTGTCTGATATAGGAATTACCCTTTCCCAGTCCCTTTTTGGTTCACTCTACTCCTTTTCTTTTCTTGAACATTTCTTGTATTTATATACATTTATATTGTAATAATATTGTATTTAATACAAAAGTTGTGAATATAAACTTGATGAATATACCAGAAGTGTATACAACTGCTTGCTTCTTCAATTAATTAAAATTTCTTTTATAGTGTCCATTCTTTCCACATTAGAAGAAAATAACCTCATATTCATTATTCTTCCTTTGAATCTTTTATCTATTTGAAGGATGTTGTAAAGGATCTTTTGGATTTATATTTTCCATGTTATCTTCATCCTTTTCATTAAAAAGTTTCACAACATATGGTGGAAAATCGGTTTCAAACAATACTTATCATCTTAATGAAATATGGAAAAACGTTTCCTGGGTGAGTTATCCATTATTTTTATCCACGATTAGAAAAATTATGATAATTTTGGTGGTAAGGATAATAATATAATATTAATGGATAATTTATTATCTAAGTGGAAGCCCGCTTTTTCTAATTGATCTATATAACCCAACATTTTAAAGCATGATCAGAATCTATATTTCCTTCTTATAGTTTACACTAATATAGTGCATTGATGTTTTTATTTATTACAAGTCATTACTTATCTTTCCCAAGAGAAATAATATGATATATTATCGTTTAAGAATCCATGCCTTTAAATTGAATCATCAACACTCTGGAAATAGTTGATAATATAATAAAATGAACATAAGAAGCATCCTCAACATATCTTTAGTAGGAATCCTTTTCACCTTTGCTCACTTTTCAGGGTGGCAGAACAGAATTAGGTGATTCCAACACATAATACAAACTTTTTTATAATAATTCATCTCATAAATGATTGTACTATATCTTATAATTAATATATATAAGAACATACCCCGAGTTAAGAAATGATCACACTTGTGGGTTATCTTTCAATTTTTTACAATAATTAAAATAGATCATTAGTATTTTACTTGATTACAAAATTATAAGATAAATAATGATAATTTTATTTTTTTGATTCTATAACTATTTATCAAGATCCAATATCCCTCACCATTGAACTCAAAATTTATTGTTTCTAGGAAATTCTAGTGGAAAGTATCCATATTAACTTTCTTAATGATCCATAATTTGTCAATGAAAAACATAATAAGGTATTTAGGTAATTTGTATGGACAACTATGAGCTTTCAACTCCTTGATCGATTGATTGGATTCCCCAATCCTAAAATTCTGGCTTGGATTTCCTCAACACTTGCCTCCAAATTTGTATTGAATAGAATTTGACCATTAAATTAAATAAAATTTTTCTTACATTAACCCAAAACCCTCATGATAACTCTCCAACAAAGTAAGTATCTTGATATTGGCCATGAAAATAGTTAGTTTTATGGTATCATTCCTAATCAAGTAATGGAATGTGTAGTCTAACTTAATATTAATTTGAGTGGTTTTAATTGATTACGAATAAATTTTATCTTATTTTATCCTTTACATCTTTTGTTAACATTAATCATGGTTTACGTAATTAATTAACCATGTTGGATAAAACATTCAGATATAATCATTTTAATTAAATTTTATCTTTGCACATTAATTAATTTATTCATGTGATCATAGTATTTCATCCATAAAATAAATAATGAATAGATAGAAGTAATTAAATAATTAAATAATTGAATAATTAAATAACCCATTCCTGATAATATATAATGGAAGATTTAATGAGGGGAAATTAAGTCAACCTATGACCTTATTTTATCCATGAAAGCCTCACGTGGGGATGGAATGGCATTTTTTGGTGTTGGCCGAACAACCTTTACATCAAATACATATCCACATCCCTCTTGGGTGGTTTCCAATGGGTTTTATTCGTTGAACTGAAAACACCCAATGGTTCAATATCTATGAGGGACTTACTTTCCAAAGGTAGGTGCTCGTTGGGTATTTTTTGCAATGACACTTAATAACTCACGATGGTCGATATGATGGAAGGTAGAGTTCATCACACCCTTTTGGGTGGAATTACTTTTTAGTCTGGGACTCTCTTATATATTTAAAATATGTTCATTGATCCTTTATTAATTCCTAGGTATGATATCGGTCATCCTTTAATTGACAATCAATTATCATCATGTATGGAACTTGGAATCATTTTTATGTATCTGAGGTTCTTTATCAATGGATAAATCTATATGTATCTAAGGTTATCCATCAATGATATCCTTTTATATAATGATTAGATATTATTTACTTATTATTATGATGATTCTAGTTTTCATCCACACAGTGGGTCACTCTCGTGTGTATTGAAATCCAGTGATACGGGAGTTGTTTTGATATCAGGATCGGACCCATAATACAAGACTTCTACATATCCATATTAAAGAAATGAGAACCCACGTAGTTCGGTTCCACTTAATGAGGCACATCATAGCTTTTATGGTCATTTTATAATTACCAAACTATGTAGTTTAACATCATACAAC